>OY757931.1:58868160-58978160 GCA_963585895.1 Sepioteuthis lessoniana | reverse complement strand
GATAGATAGATAGATACAGAGAGAGTGATTGATTGCTAAGCAGGAAGTAAAATATTGAATGTAAAAAGCAAACACACACACACACACACACACACACACACACGCATACGCACAGACATAAGAACCACATAAAAGTCAAAACATCCGCGAACATCACCAAAAAAAAAAAAAAAAAAAAAAAAAAGACAGCCATGTAGTTAAATGAAGGGAGACGACTTAATAATAGCCAAGAAAACGATGAAACAGCGAAAATAAAAAGAAAGGAAAGCAGGAAAGAACGTGGAAAAACTTGTCGAACTAGCTACAAAAAAGGAAAGAAAAAAGGAAAGAAAAAAGGAAAGAAAGAAGAATAAAAAAGAAAAAAGAAAAAAGAAAAGAGAGAGGGGAAATAGAAACGAAAGAGAAGATATAATGTCGTTTACAAAAAAAAATACAAAAAAAACGATCTCTTTACTTATTGAAGTTACATCTTATTTGGACGAGACAAAATGAATGAATTTAGGTTTCTTGCCACTTACTAAAGCCAGTCTTACTATGACATACTCCTAGACCAAAAAAATTAATAAATGAGAATTAAGAAGACTAGGTAGTGCCTGTTCTTCACTCCCCGACCAAACAGACAATAAATTACTGGTGGAAAATTGTGTATTTCTAAACTCTTTTCAACAGATATTTAATTTACGCAATGGATTTGGTTTGGTTTGGTTTGGTTTTATGGCAAATCTATCATTGTTGATTATTTAATGCCAAATCGTCTTTATGAGTATATTTTTGTTCATCATATAACGTGTGAAAGCACGTGCAATACCCGGTCCTCATCAGCCGCCAACCAGGAGTGATAACACAGTTTCGGTAGCTCAAGGCGGTACTGCCACTCTTAGCGCTACCAAGCAGCTTTTGCGACCGGACAGGGCATATAAATATATAAGCCAGATCAACTGAAAGGAGAAATTACATTGTACGTTTATTTTCATTTTTAGTGCAGTTTGTGATTTTTAAAACGCGTTTACTTTCTGTCGCTTATGTTACTAAGCGCTTGCCGTAACTGTTTCTTGAGGTTACGTAATCACACGGGAACCGTGATTCCGCGTGCATTTCATTCATGCTGAAGACTTTTCGCTCTCAACCAAATCCAACTTGATGCATATTGCACCGGGGTCTGAAGACGCTATGAGGCAACTTTCAAACTGCTGCCAGTGATTCCTGTTTTTGAAAGAAACAAAATGACCGAGTGTCCTAGAAAACCACGACGACCAACCTCAATAGAAATCTCAGGGCATATCCAACCCTTTTCCACGCAATCGGCACGCAGTGTCTCGTATCGGTTTTTCTTCCGATTGTATGTCTTCTCCCTGTTTTCTTCCCAGGGGACAGTCAATTTGATGAGGACACTCTTCTTTGAATCTGACCACACTACAATGCCTTTTTGAGATCCATTGAAACTTTCCAGTCAGTACCTTCATATTAGAATTTTTTTGTTTCCTTACAGAGCATTCACCTCCTTTTTGAAACTGAATTATGGGTTCATTGGCTTTAACAGGCTGCTGGTTTGCTGCCAGTGGTTCCATTGCAATTAAGGATTTCCACGATAATCTAATTGGTTCGATATCATTCCATTTTGTCCAGGCACATTGTTTTTTGCTCCTCCTTATACATCCTGCCTTCTTCGCTCACCAAGTCTCTTTCCTCATTTGGACCCACTTCGGAGAATTCTTTGTTGCTAGCGCTACCCAGCCCAGCTCGATTGGTTTGAGTGACGCCTATAATGTCTTTGATTTGTAAGCTGAATTCCGCCTACTAGGCAGCCTTAACGGCCGACCACTTTTGACCTGAAGATATTAGGAGTTGTAGGTTTTCATAACTGGTATATAAACCTACTTTCGAAAAACAAGGAGGAACTCCAAGCCACTTACGAAGGTATTTGTTACTCTACTGTTGAATCTGCTCAATGCGAGATAGAGCAATCTCATACATCTGTAAAGGCCACAAAATACTGGTGAGCAGACCATGTTGATAACACCAAGCCTTCACCTTTCCGAGTAGACAAGTTTTGTAAATTGATTTAAGGCTTTCAAGGCTTTTTTTCTGGACCTCTGTACCCCTATGACGATCAGTCAGTGGGATTGAATTAAGACGTCCGAGACACTTTACCGGCTTCTGCCTGACTGTTGGGATCGTTTCACCCCCAATTTTGAAATGGATCTCCAAGGAAGATCCTCCGACTAACGGTAGGCTTCAACTTGTCTTTGGCTTAACCTTCATTCTCACCCATGTGAAAAGGTCATAGTACCTTTGTAGTAAGCCATCGATTGCGATTTTGGACGAGACGAGAATGGTGATGTTGTCCATAAAAGCTCGGGAAAGAGGAAGAGTCAGATATTCATTTTTCATCACCCTTTTCGACGTATTTACTGTCCCTCGTAATGTGAGTTCCATGGCCAAAACTAAAAGAAGTGGGAAAATCACACAGGCCATCATGATGCCGATCTCAAGTGCCTACCAACTTGTGCTATAGTCTTTAACTGTAAATTTCATGAAGGCTGAATTGAAAATTTTCATTATGATTTCCCCAACCTTGCAGGGGAAGTTGAAAAAGTCGAGGGCCATTTGGATTAAATAGTGCAGAACTGAACCTTATACGTTGGCAAGATCAAGTCAAATTACATGTAATTCTGTTTTGTCTCTTTAGGCTGAGAGCAATGAGTTCCATATCATTTGTGAATGTTCCAGACATCTGGGGAAGCCAGGTATCCCAGCCTTCTGAACAGATGTATTTATATAATGATTGCTCATCAGGTTTGTCATACGGTGAGCAAAAACTCCAAAAAATATTTTCCCCTCTACATTTAGGAAGGATATTGGGCGAAAATTTGTGATACCTTTTGACTGCATTTCCTTTGATATCCAAATACCATCTGCTAGACACCATTCCTGTGGTACAATACCCTTCTTCCAAGCCTGCTGAAGGAGCAGAGTGAGTTTCCTGAGGACACACGGGCAGTTTTTATATAACTTGTACGATATCCCATTCATGCCCGGTGCACTACCTGCGTGGGCCTTATGGACGAAATCTCGAACATCCTTCAGTTCTATCCCGCTATCATTAAACATTACTGTTGGATCTTGGGGTTTAGTTAGTCTCTTAGAGGAGGTATTGGGATACCACTGAAATCATTCGAGTATGCCATCCTCAAGTGATTCTCAAGTTCCTCCTTCGATACATCAAGCTTGCTGCTCTTTGATTCAACGAAAAGTTTTTGGCGAAAGCATAAGGATTTGAGTAGAATGATCTCCGAGCCTGGCGCTTTTTCTTTCGATGTTTTCTCTGATTTTTTAGCTCTGGAGATCACCAAAATCCTTTTTTGAACATCATTTAGGATATTCTAAAGTTACAGCCTCTCATGAATTGGGGCTTCATTTAATTGGCACTTCAGCATTAAAGTTAAGAAGATTGTGTAGCGCCCATTCTCCCAGTGGGAATGGCCTGAAAATCGTAAAAGTCAGCTTATTTTTCCTGAGGATCTACAATGACCACTAGCTCCATCAGCAAACTCCCAACAATATTACCCAGCAGGAAAACTTAGGGTTAGGGTTTAGAGTGGCATCATCGGAAGGTTACAGGTTCAATCCTTACTACTAGTAAAAATAGCAAGGAATACTTGTACCCTGTCAAGGCTAATAGAATTGGAACAGTCTACCCCTGTGGATTAAATTAAAGGTTGAATTCGGGGTTCTGTGTAGCTCCAAAGTTCGACATGAAACACCAGGAGAAGGCCGAAGGATATTTCGACTGAAATGTTGTGAGTATGACGACAATAGCCAGAAGATTCTAACTGATAAAAATTATCAAACTTCATCTTAGAAATTTAGACAGACTTACCGGATCAGCTAGTAGAGGGTATTTATGTCAAATCCAATTTTTTTACATATAATAAGTTCTATTTCAAACAATTTAGATTAGCATCACAGCAGTTTTTTGTTTACACACAGTTAAATGTCAAAATCGTTCTATTTCAAACAATTCAGTTTAGCATAAGTACACAGTTTAGTTCCATTTGACCCATATATAAGTGGACCTAGGAGCGATAGCGATGAAGGTTTACTCTGCATTCCCCAAAACTCCAGCATTACTGGAGCCTCACCATCAGATTGTTTAATGTTATATCCAGGACACTCGATGGAGGCGGAGTCTTATCCCTCTGTAGAGAAGCAGTCGGTGTATTCTACAGGCCCAGCCGACTGGGAAAACTTTTATTAAATAATAAAAATAAGACTGATAAATCATCTTCATTATCATCATCATCATGTCACCCTGCCAGCGCAGATATCTCTGACCCTCTCTCACCACCTGTCTATATCGTCCACCGCTACCGGGAGGTCTTCAAGGCTATATCCTGTATCGGCAACGAGCAGTTGTACGTATGTAGGTTCTTGTCGGTCTTTGCTCGTCTATGTGAAGGGGTCCACAGGAGTAAGTAAAGAATTATAGACCAAATGCCTACAATCTGGTATGTTAGTGACATCAGATAATAAGAAATCAATCAAAGAATATGATAAAATAATACAAAGACTAAGAAAAGTATTATACAATGAATCTAAATTATTTAACTTAGTTTACTGAAGCAATATTTTATAAAACCAGAATGTTCAGCAATTAAGAAAAAATTATTGCGTTTTATATATCAATTTATGCAGTAATGAATAAAAAGTCAAGATGAAAATCTATGTTAATTCCATCATTTTTGCTTGGTCGATTTTGTCATTTGCTTTAATGGCATATCAACCCTTAATGGGTATTTAAAGTCAAATCCTGTTTATACATGAATCATAATTAAATATTTTGTAGGTACACATTTTTTCACGATTCAAAGATCATTTGTTGGCACATAGTTAAATGGTTTTCAAACATTGCTTTCAAATAGTAATAATTCAATTTAATATTAATCATTTTTTTGCTCACAGTTAAACGGTTTCAAGTATTGTAAATAGTTAAGCAGTTCTTTTTTACCATAGCAGGTACAACTACTCCTGGTCAGAGACTAATGGCAATAAAGAAGTACTTTATTCCCCAAAGCTACAAGACTGGAGACTCACTATAAAATGGTTTCTCGGACATTTGTCAAACACTCTACTCATTAATCCAATGGCCATATATATATATATATATATATATAGGCAACATTCCCTCATTCAAAAAGTTTGGTTAAATTATAAAGACACATGTTGTCTATACAGTTTTAACATGATCCTTTTCAACTTCCTGACAATGTTCTTTTTCAAGTTTGAATTGGTCGACAAATTCCCCAAATTTCTTCTCCCAAGCGTTTTCGGGCGCTTCATTGGCCATTATCGAGGGGGTGGTTCACAAATGCAAAGAAGAGTAATTTTTAAACGTGATGGAATCATTTTTAACAATATATATATATATATATATATATATATATATATATATAACAGTTCGATTATATATATATATATATACACACACACACACTCACACACAAACTCACCCCCACTCTCTCTCTCACACACACACGTATATATATATATATATATATATATATATATATATATATATATATATATATATATGTATATTTATGCAGCATTTCTTCGTTAATGCAAATTTCATTAAACATAGACATTTTATGTCTACATATTTTCTTTTGGATCCGTTCGAATTCCCGTATTACTTTTATCGTATTCCCCCCGAATACGATAAAAGTAATACGGGAATTCGAACGGATCCAAAAGAAAATATGTAGGCATAAAATGTCTATTATGTTTAATGAAATTTGCATATATATATATATATATATACGCTCCCCCATGGGGGTTGAGCACTCTGACAAAGGAATTTACGGCTGCCGCTCGCATAATGCAAAGCTCTTCGAACGAATTGAGCACACTGGTATCCAGATATAAAATGTAAACAAACGAAGGCTGCTGCAGCTGTTGCTACATAAAACCTTGTAATTCCTTAGCTGATGTGGTACGCTTGTTGGCCGAGCGGTCTGATACTAAGTCTAACATAAAGTTGGGCGGATTTCGATCCCAGCTTCAAGCGTCCTACTTGTCTCGCCACACTGAAGAGTTGTGATACAACAAAACAATCTGTCTATGGATGACAATATATATATATATATATATATAACATTTTAAACAGTTCTTCTAAAAACTACATACACCTCTAAAGATTCATGTTGAATTTTTGTACGTTATATACGTGTCGGAGTGAAAAGCTCACAATAACATAAACAATCTTCTCATATCTATGTATGTATATGCAAAGACAGAGAGAGAAATATATATGTATATATATATATTAAACAGTTATTCTTAAAGCTGGATATACCTCAAAAGATTCATCGCAAACGAAAACAATGTTGTATATTTTTGCGTCATATATATATACTTATACATACGCATAAAAATAATTAAAAAGTTAATACAAAATATCCCAGCGGCATCTCGGGCCTAATGTAAGAGAAATTTCGAAAATGTTTATCTTTGAAGCTTAATCAGTTCTTTATTGCTTGTGTAATCAGTCAACTGTACTGCGTCATTTAAAAGTCTTAGAAAAAAGTTATTCTGAGACACTAAAGTGTCTGAAGAGGCGAACGCATTTAAAACAAGATTCTAGAACGAGGAAAAATGTTGCTAGACCGAGGACAGCTTTCATCATCAAAAACTTATTTTCTCTTTATTTTTATTTATTTTTTTTTGGGGGGGGTCAATGGGAATTCATTTTTTTTAAAGACTGCTGATAACTCAAAATATCACGGCGAATTCTAAAAGTGAGTAAATGGCTCGTTTGAATGACGTAGTAGGGAATTTTCTTTTTTGTCGAGTTGTTTGATGAGGATGTTGAACTGTGATTTTGCTACAGTGAAATGCATGTCATCATTCGACCAAATGTAATGCAGTTGGCACTGAAAATTCTCCAACAAGCATTATATTAAAAAAAAAACGTCAAGGTCTTATTGCCATTTGTCTTTCTAAGTACCCACCTAATTCTTTTAAATAACAACTTAATTTACATCCAAACCAAAAATATCAAGACTTTACTATCTCCAACCCATCGCCGCGGGCAGGATGTGATACAAGATCAATTTTTAAGTGATGTTTAACAGGTGAGAATTTTTTTTTTTTCTCTAACATGTCAAGGTTAAAGAGCCGAGCCTATCCGACTATTTACCAAATGAAGGGGGAATAGTTTTTTTTATCCTTAACTCTTACTATGTACTTACTTTATATAAGTGATTTTTTTTATTATTAGCAGTAACTATTGCTATTACATGTATATAATTTTCTAGGTACATACAATTATGTAGAACCATATTTCATTTTCTATCAACACACACATGTATATATATATAGGTAATGTACCACAAACAAATGAGAACACACCTCACAATTTTTTAGTAAAAATTTAATTTATCCAATCCAAACATCCTAAGATTTTTTTTTTATTTCAAGTCAAACACTATCTAATCAAAACGGATATTATTAGGTACTATATATTGCTCAGTCCTAAAGCATTGAAAAACAAATAGCCAAAAGTAAAACTGCAACACGAAAAGAACAATTGAATTGCACCAATATTTTTACGAGATGAACGCAAATTCTTCACCGTAAAACAACGGTAAAAAGAGCGCGTTTTAGTGACAGTACAAAGGAGTGAATCATGGACCCAAATACAGAAGCGATATTTCTATAAATAACAGAATTTAAAACCAAAGGAATTGTCCCCTTTTGTCACAGGTTGTGAGGAGAAAGGTCTATCTTTTTAGTTATTAAACCACTTTTTCTTTTACTAGACCGTATGTGGTTGCTGTGTTACCTTTCTTTTTTCAAATCGCTGCTTCTTACATTCCTTTTTAACTGCCGAACAGGTTTCACCCCCTTATTAAATAAAGACATGGAGCTTTCTTTCCTTCCTGTTGTTTTTCAAAGAAAAAAAAAAGGTCTTTCTGGTTTTTGTATTATTGGTTTGATTTGGTTTCTTTATTATATGGCATATCAACCGTCATGCACTATTAAATGCTGAGGCCTTCCTTACAGAAAAACAGAAGTGATACTATTTAACCCATAGCTGATTGAATAACGGGGTTTCATTCCTTTACAAAGGGTATTACTCTGAAAGAGAACGCAATAGCCTGACTGAATTTCGAATTCGCTTACCTCGGGGCCGCAATCCAGCACGTTAGCCACTATGCCACGGGAACTCCTGTAAAATAATTAGGGAAGCCAGATTTAAAAAAAAAAAACGCATCAGCAGCGAATCGGTAACGAGTTTTGATTGGCTGAAGGGGACTCAAACGGGAAAGCCGTTAAGAGTGAGCGCGAGATAGAAAACAGAAAAAGAGTCAGTTGGTGGCCGGACACGACGAGGTAAAGACAGTCAATTGGACACCTGATACGACAATGTGAAGACAGCCGAAAGCTACAGTCCCCATTTTGGGATGACCCCCCCCCAACTCAAATTTGGCTGATGCTATTTGTAAGCGCCTGGCGTGGAAGCTCAGTAAACTGTATAGCTTTTAAAGACAGTTTAGCAGCCAGAGCCTGCTCATAATAATGTATATAAAATTGCCCCGTCAGCTGGGGCTGTAGAATAAACCGACTGCACTTCTGCACAGGGGTAAGACTCCTACCTCAACGAGCGTCATAGATATGTCACTAAACAATCTGATGGCAGGTTCCAGTGATGCAGGAGCTTTACGGAATATGGAGTATCCCTTCTTTGCCATCGCTCCCAGTTCAACTCTGACCCGGAGTGGAAGCATCTGATGGGTCCCATCTACGGGTCAAATAGAACTAAACTGTGTACTTATGCTAAACTGAATTACTTGAAATAGAACTGTTTTGACATTTAAACTGCGTACTTATGCTAAACTTATTTGCTTGAAATAGAACTGTTTTGGTATTTAACTCTGTGTGGACAAAAACTAGATTAGGCATTAAATAACCTACAAAGCTTGATATGCTATAAAACCTAACCAACCAACCGGTATATAAGGTGTACCTTTTTAGACCACTCAACTCCATATTAATATTAGAGGTGTCTTCGTGTTATAATGGTTAAAGCGCTGGACCGTGGAACTCCAGTCGCGCTATTACGTTCACTTTCGGACAAATAACCTTGGGAAAGGTATGGATCCCCTTATCCTCCTAGCTATGGGGTAAATAGTTCCACTATTGTTCTTCTAAAAGGTGAGACTTAGCTTTAAATAACCCTAGAAAGTTTATATGCCATAAAAAGCAAATAAACAAATAAACATATTATTTGTAAAAGAGGTCCAATATATCATCATCACCAAGTCGTGCATCTCTCTCTCTCTCTCTCTCTCTCTCTCTCTCTCTCTCCATCCGTCCCTATCACCCATCACTTTCGCCAGGTCTTCCAGACAACATCGTGCGCCAATACAGAGCTGATGTAGATCAGTTCTTGCTAGTCGATGACCACTGGCACGACCACGTGTAAGAGTCCATATAAGAAAATCATTTAAGAGATCATCCTTGCTTCTCTAGTCATATCCTGCATGTCTTGTTCATCTTACTCGGATGTTTTTGAGATGGGAGGTAAGTGGCCGTACAGCTGTCGTTATTTTGGGTCTTGCCTCTCGGATTTTTTAAAAATCGCTCGTATTATTCTTGTGTAGTACCCATCTTGTTTTTTTCCCTATGCATTTTGCTAGCGTGCATATAGTGAATCTATACAGTAATATTGATCCAGTCACAGTTCGGAAAAAGTGTCGTTTTATTTTATCGGATAAATCAGACTTCCATATGATTGATAACCTATCGATTGCAGTCTACGCTTTCGCAAGGAGTACCTTAACATCACTTTCAGAAGATGATGTATTGCTGTCGAGGTATGTGAACTTTCTAGTAATTTTAGAGGCTTGCCACGAAGAATAGAGATGGTTCCTCGTTTAAAACACATATGCTCAGTTCTGTTTGCGTTCATGTGGAGACTAGTGCGTCCTGCTGCTTGCTCCAGGCTAGTGGTTTTCAAAGTGGGCAGTACCCCACCCCGGGGCGATATGAACTTTTAGAGGGGCACTGGCGAGTTAACAGTCGGATGAGGGCTTTGAAATTGTCAAGGGTGCGTTGGAGCAATGACAGTAAAATGTGACGTTGGTGTTGGTAGAAAGGCCGGAAAAACGGGGCGATTTAATTAAGCGTCCCCCAGTCGCTGCAACTAGACGTACGTGTCACGTCTGTATCCTGAACTCTCTTCGTAAGGGATGATTTTCCCCTGGTCACTGCTTTCCCCTTTGTTTACTTCCCGTTTTCTCGCTGCAATAATAAAATCCCAGACAGAAAATGAGGCTGGACGCGCTGTGAATTGAGTAGGTGGATACCTTTCCCAGGGGTATTTGTCCTATTTGTCCCAGGGGTATTTGTCCAAAAGTGAAGGGGTCAACTGTTTGGTTTGGTTACTTTATTTAATGGCATATCACCCTTTGTAGGTTATTTAATGCCAAAGCCATTCTCCTAGAAGAACAGTAGTCAGGAACGACAGAGTTCGTCTGGATTATTATAATTATTGAGATCATTATGGCTATATATATATATATATATATATATATATATATATATTTATTTATTTAAAACTATTATCAATAATAATTGAATAATCCTCAGAGAACGAGCACAATCAAACCATTTCATATGGAATAGTTTATACTACAGTTCCAATGCTTAGTCAAGTCATAAACTCTAGAAGCAAATGACCATCCGAGTTAGGACAGAGTTGTTCAAGCAGAGCCGATCAGGTTAATAGGGTACGAACTTGTGCAAACACGTCATCAGTAACCTTTGCGGTTATCAATATTCATAAGAACGACATACTGACACCAATAATTTCCGCTCAAAATAAACGTCCCAGAATCCTTCTTCCACTAATGACATTAAACAATCTGATGGTGAGGCTCCTGTAATGCTGTAGCTTTGCAGAACGCGGAGTACCCCTTCACTGCCATTGGTCCCAGGTCCACTCTAGCCTGGAGTGAGAGCACCTAATAGGGTACTATCTATGATTCAAATACAGCTGATTGACATTTAAATTGAGATTAAATCAATGACTTCTGTTGAATTTAATTGCTTGAAATAGACCTGTTTAATCATTTAACTGTGTATGAATGAATGAATGAATGATGTTTGATCGAATAGTTAGTGGTATATTGCAATACTTGGAACCATTGAACTGTGAGCAATCGAATGAATAATGTTAAACAGAATATTCTGTGTTAAAAAGAAATACTTATAACCCATGGTGTAGTGGTTATCGTCGTAGGAAATGGACACGGCAACACGAGTTCAAATCCTGGACGTGACTGATAGCATTTCACATAGCACTCTTACCCTTGGGAAAGGTACGAATCCAATTATTCTCCCTCCACCTATGGGTAAATAGTAGGGCAGACTGGTTTCTTTAGCCTTGGTGAGGTAACTAGTCTGAATTCAAACCTATTAAACTCCGCTTAAAAACTGACTTTGTGTCATATCCTGCTCAAGCGGAGGGGTTGAGATAGATAGATAGATAGATAGATATGTCTGTGTGCCCAGATGGAAGGGCAAGTTATTGACGACGAAGGAAATAGATTTTTGCAGTGGGGTTGGGTAAGTATGAATAGAAATACTTATAACAATGTCATCGTGTAAAAGCAAATGATTAACAGTTAATAGAATTATTTGTGTGAGATAAATATCCTTGAAACTATTTGATTTTGTGAAGAAAATTACCTCAGGTTCATTCAGAAATGTTACGTACAAAATGTGTTTATAAATCATATATTTACTATATTTGTATAAACAGGATTTGGCTTTAAACTCTAGAAGCAATTGATAATACAAGTTAAGACAGAGTTGTTCAAGCAGAGCCGATATTGTAGGAACTAGTGCAAACCTACAATGGTTGATAAAACCTAACCAACCCAAAACATATATATAATATATATGTATAAAGAGGATTTTGCCTTAAATAACCTACAATGGTTGATATGCCATAAAACCCAACCCAACCAAATCATGTATCTATATAATATATATGTATAAAGAGGATTTGGTATTAAATAACCTACAATGGTTGATATGTCATAAAACCCAATCAACCAAACAACCTATTTCTCACCAGTGATGTAGACAATTAAAACAATGACTGATGAATCGGAAAACTTTTCATAAGCTAATTAAGATTAAAAAAACGAATAATAAAACAGTTAATATTTTTCAATCGAATATTTTCCTTCGTATTGTTTGGAAAAACCGTTATTCCATACAAAAAAATTACTCTCGCTTGTTGTATTCAATGAAACCTGGTTTAGTTTGGTTTAATGGCATATCAACCACTTTTGATTATTTAATACCAAATCCTTTTTTACATATATATTAAAAGAAGTCCTGGATGAAGCATCCCACAAAGCAGCAGCTGTACGGCCACTTACCACCCATCATGAAAACTATCCTAGTTAGACGAACCAGACAATGCTGGAGAAGAAGAGACGAACTCATAAGGGACATACTCCTGTGGAACCCTTCACATGGACGAGCAAATGCAGGACGATCTGCTAGAACCTATATACAACAGCTCTGTGTCGATACAGTATGTAGCCTTGAAGATCTACCGAGAACGATGGACGATAGAGAAGGGGAGAGGGAGAGGATCAGGGAGATCCGTGCCGGCAGCGTGACATGACGATGATGAAATATACGATTTGTATACACACAGATACACACAGTTAAATGATTAAACATTTCTATTTCTAACAATTCAGTTTAGCATAAGTCAACAAAGTTAAATTGTTCCAAGTATTGCTATGTATCACAAAAAATTCAATTAAACATCAATCATTTGTTTACAAACAGTTAAGTGATCACACAGTTCTATTTCAAACAATTCAATTTAGCATAAGTCATTTGTCTGCACCAAGTTACAACGTCCAGCAGTTCTATTTGACCCATAGACAGGACCCTATAAGGTGTTACCACTATGGGAGGAATGGACCTGGGAGTGATGGCAATGAAGGGATTCTATGCATTCCATAAAGCTCCTGCATTACTGAAACCTTACCATCAGATTGTTTAATGTAACATCCAGGACACTCATTGGAAGAGTCTTATCTCTCTGCAGAGATGTCGTCGGTATATTCTATAGCCACAGCCGACTGATGAACATGGATATACAGTTATTAGATAAAAACTGTTTTGCGCTTTATTTGTTATTAGTTTATTTACTGCTAAATAAAAAACCCTGAGTAATATCAAGTATTTCTATCCATTACAAATAATTTGCCAACAGATATCTTTGATCAATGAATTGGATTCTAACTTATGCAAACACAGCTGGTCAGAATGGACACGGAAGTAATGGCAATGAAGGAGTACTCCATACTCCTCCGATCTCTAGACTGGAGCCTCACACCGTATGGAGTTAATTTTTATACGCATAACAACCGTTTGTGGGAGGGGGTCATAATCCTCAGCAGAGGATACCGACAGGGTGCACTAAAATGTAAGACAAATAGAAAAGAAATGGGGTGCTTGAAAAAGGAAAACATTGTGATAAACCACGAAAATTATCAAAGCGTCTGGACATTTGGGTGAGTAAAACGTTTTGCAATATCTTGGCAAAACTATGTCGGTAACAGATGTTTCTGCCGTTGGTTGGTTGGTTGGTTGTGTTTTATGGCATATCAGCCACTATGGGTTATTTAATGCCTAATCTAGTTTATATATATATATATATATATGATTTGTAAACACGTTTTATATATAGCACACTAAACAAGCCACAGCTCGTTTACTCCCACTCAAGTAAATGGTTTTAAGTGTTTCAATCAAACATGAGTTTAATACAAAATAATTCTTTTTCATAGCATAAATTTAATGGTTTCATGTATTGCTATTTAGCAGTAGTTTATTTGCACTAGGTTGATTGGTTAGTTGTGTTTTTAGAATTGTGCCCAAACGGCTGGAGAAGAAGCTAGACAGAAATTACACAAGAATGTTGAGAGCAGTATTGAACAAATCCTGGCGACAAAACCCCACGAGAAACCAACTATACGGACACTTGCCCCCAATCACGAAAACTATACAAGTTAGACAAACCAGACATGCGGGACACTGCTGGAGAAGCAAGGACGAGCTCATAAGTGATGTACTCCTATGGACCCCCACATATGGCCGTGCAAAAGCAGGACGACCAGCTCGAACTTACATACAGCAACTATGGGAGGACACAGGATGTAACCCTGAAGACCAGCCGGAGGCGATGAACGATAGGGAGAAGTGGCGAGAGTGGGTCAGGGATATCCGTGCTGGCGGCACGACATGATGATGATGATTATATTTTTTGGTATAACCCTGTATCTTTCAAGAAAGATAGAACGTCATCCATTTGGACGTTCTCAAACAAATCTTTCATGTTTCTTATTTGGAAGTAGCGCTTTCTGGTGCTACTGAATGATTTACATACAAGGAGAGCGTATTTGATGGTGCAGGGCGTTTGGCATGTCGAACACAATGTTTCTGCCGTGGTCGTGAAGGTGACCAATCATACTAAACTGTGAGATCCTATTAACCCAACCCCTCCGCTCGGGCAGGATATGACACATGGTCAATTTTTAAAGCGGAGTTTAGCAGGTTTGAATTCAGATTTTCCTTTTCCTAGACTAGTTGCCTCACCAAGGCTGAAGAACCTAGTCTGCCCTACTATTTACCCATAGCTGGAGGGAGAATAATTGGATTCATACCTTTCCCAAGGGTATTAGTGCTATGTGAAATGCAATCAGTCTTGTCCAGGAATTGAACTCGTATCGCCGTGTCCATATCCTGTGACGATAACCATTACACCACGGGCACCTCCTGTGAGATGCAGAGCTCGCCTGGTACTCTCCTTGTGTAACTCACCAGATATACCTCTATAGCTTGAAGAACGGTCTCTGAAATCACACTTTCTTTTTTTTAGTACGCCTGATCTTCAACGCTTTTTTAAACCGAGCGAAATTTCTCCCTCATCTGGTAACTGTACTCAGAGCAGCTGTGCCTTTTGTAAGATAAATGTTTTTCGTTTCTTCCCTGGCATTTGGCATTAAATGACCCACAGGGGTTGATATGTCGTTAAACAAAACTCAAACTCATTCCCTGGTGTGATGACCCACTTCGAACTCGTTGCCGAATTAGACTACATTATACGTTCATCTGTGCGGCTTTCAATTCGCACACAAAGAGAAGTAATGCACAGCGTGCCAACGCACCACTACCACGACACTACCTACAATAGCAGGTACTTCCGACGGCTTGAGCATGCTACAAACTAGCATAGAGAAAAATGTTACAAAACCATTCACTCACCCTAGTAGAAAACTTCAATCAATAAGTGTTAATACCCTTAATTTTGCGAGTCCCATGATTCCAGACTTCTATGTTACCGAAATAAAAACACCGGTTTGTTTTTTGGTAACAAAGCGTATATTCTAATGCTTTATAATTTCAATCAGTAAATTTTATTCTAAGCTGAGATATCCTGTCTTAAATTTGATGCATAAAGACCTCAATTATTTTTGCATCAAACACACACACACACACATACACAAACACACGCATATATATATATATATATATATATATATATATATATATATATATATATATAAGTCGAAAAAGCTATCTCTAGAATAACTGCAAAGTGAGATCTAAATTGATATCTTAATTCACCAACCCCAACCTTGCTCATCTGTACTTAAAAACCTTTCTGAAAGGAATTGGAAGGGACAGATGGGTGTGGGTGACTAATGATCTGCACTTGTCTACTGGTCATCACTGATGATGACGTTAATAGGTACTTTTGATGCCGTTGACGACTGGGCACTAAGCTCATCTGTGGCATTAACTATTTACGCAAGAGGAAACAAATAATAATAATAATAATATAAATGTAATTGGCGCGCTCGGTACAGTTACAAAAGGATTGGTACAGGGAATGGAGTATTTGGAAATAAGAGGACGAGTTAAGACCATCCCAACTCCAGCATTGTTGAGATCGGCCTGAATACTAAGAAGAGTCCTGGAGACATAAGGACACTTGCTGTCACTCAGACTTCAGTAGAAAACTATCAGCTTATGCTGGTAAGAAAAACTTTCAAATAAGCAAAATAATAATAATAATAATAATAATAATAGAATGAGGACCATCTAAACTCCAGCATTGTTGAAATCAGCTTGAATACTAAGAAGAGTCCTGGTGACCTGAGGAGACTTGCTGTCTCTCAGACTCCAGTAGTAAACCATCAGTTAACGCTGGTGTGAAGAACTCTCAAATGAGTATAATAATAATAATAATAATAATAATAATAATGATAATAATGATAATAATAATAATAATAATACGACTGGGTTGGCAAAGCGATCCACTGAGAATCGTGCAAGAAATTTTAATTTGGCCATATAAGCAAATGGTATATGCACAACCAAACATCTGTTATGGAGAATGTGACACACAAACTCCAATGGGGTTTTGATATACGAACGGATCACCTAATCTTGACCAAACTACCAAATCTTATAATAATCGACAAAAAAAGGAGAACTTGCAAAATTGTGGACTTTGCTGTCTCGGCTGACCACAGAGTAAAATTGAAAGAAAGTGAAGAGAAGGATCAGTACATTGACTTGCTAGGGAATTGAAAAACTGTGTAACAGAAAAGTGAAATTTATACTAATTATAGGTTTCTTTGTTTAATGGCATATCAACCTTTATAGGTTATTTAATGCCAAAGCCATTCTCCTAGAAGAACAGTAGTGGTACTATTTAACCCATTGCTGGGAGGATTAGGGGATTCATACCAAGGGTATTTGCCCGAAAGTGAACGTAATAGCGCGACTGGAGTACGAACTCGCGTACTACGATTCCGCAGTCCATCGCTTTAACCATTACACCACGAAGACCCCCCCCCAATATACTAATTATAATTGGTGTTCTTGGAACAGTCATCGAAGGATTATTAAAGGGACTGGATGAATTGTAAATGAAAGGACGAGTGGAGACCATCCAAACTACTACTGTACTGAGATCGGCTAGAATACTGAGAAGAGTCCTGGAGACTTGTTGTCACTCAAGCTTCTGAGAAAGACCATCAGTTAACGCTGATGTGAAAAACTCTCAAGGAGTAAAATAATACAACTACTAATAATAAGAGAAATTTAATCTCTGTTAATAGCAGAACAAAAAGACGTCATGAGGACCAGTTATGTTAAAGCAAAAATTGATTATACGCTACAGAATAGCATGTGGATGTTATGGGGAAATGGAGATGAAACGGTTAATCATATTATAAGCGAATATCGTAGATTATCGTAAAATGAGTTCAAAATTGGTCACGACTGAGCGGGGAAGTTGATCCACCAGTAACTGTACAAGATATCACATAATCCTGGCCAGAAAAAACAAAAAACAAAAAAAAAAAAACAGATCTAATACTAATTAAGAGAAAACAAAAAAAAAACTTGCTATCTCGTAGATTTTGTCGTTCAACTGGTCCACAGAATGAAATTAAAGGAAAGTGAAAATATGCAAAAATACGTTTATCTTCCTAGAAAAAAATAAATAAATGAATAAAAAACTGAAGAATATGAAGGTGACGGTATTACCCATAGTAATTTGTGCACTTAGAACTATCTACAGAGTCTTGGAAAAAGACTGGATGAACTGGAAATCAGAAGAATAATAGAGCCCCCCACCACCACCACCACCAAATGACAAAATCTTTGCTAAGATAGATTAGAATACCCATTATTCTTAAAAGACGTTTTCTATCTAAAAAAAAGTATTTTCGAACACAAGTGACATCACTCGTTATTGAAACGGAATAAAAGATCATAGCACGTAGAGGATTTTTTCATTTTTTTTTTTTTCGTTTGATGATAATTTTCAGATGAAGCATTATAACATCATATTCTAAAATCGCCATGAAGATGGTTTAACAAAAAAAAAACGACCGGTAAAACAATGGCATATAATCATGTATAAATAAATACATCCTTAGAAAAATCTGTTGTTTTCATATTAACGCACACAGAGGTCTGAATTCAGAATTTTCCTTCTCCTAGACTAGTTGCCATAACAAGTACAGTCGATCCTACCATTTACTCATAGCTTGAGATAGAACAGTTGGAAATATTCGTTTCAGAAGGATATTAGCACTTACAGAAATGCTAAAAACCTCGTCCAGGATTTGATCTCGGGTCGCCGTATGTATTTCCTACGATAGTTACAATTAAACCACGAGATCTTTTTATTTATATATAAGTAAAGTTGTCGACAGCAGTCAAGGGTGACCCAAAGATTCCCTTTTCAATAGCTACTACACCAAGGTATAAGGAAGGGCGCTACTCCTTTCCATGGATTGCTCCACTTTACCCTTGATACTTACTGTATAATGCTGAACGTTGAACAAGGAGATATCAAGTACCATTTTTTAAGTCTTTGGTATGACTCGACCTGGGACTGAACCTCGGTCTCCAGAGCCATTGGCGAACACTCATTTATATATCATCATCATCATCATCATGTGCCGCCAGCATGGATATCCCTGACCCTCTCTCGCCACTTCTCCTTATCGTTCATCGCCTCTGGCAGGTCTTCAGAAGACCTGAAGAAGTCCTGTTCATTTTTTTTTTCGTGTTTTTTGATTTTATCAAAAACACATAACAGGATGGAAATAAATTTATAATGTGACTGGTTTTGTCTTTTTTCTTAAAGAAATATAAATATAATTATGAATTACTTCGATTTATACATTATTCTGTTAGTTGTTAATCATGATATAAATACAGTAAGTAGGATGTGTTTTGCCATAGACCTGAATGTCTGACAAAGCTAGGACTTAACTGAGTGTAGAATAATGAAAATAACTTCCGAGAACTACAAAAGACAACCAGGAAGGCACATATGCGTATATATATATATATATATATATATATATATATATATATATATTGTTTAAATTCTCTTCCATCTGGCGCTGATGAAAAGAGACTATTTTTTCTCGAAAATATGAAAAGGAAAAGCTGTTAAGAGCAAAAAAACAAACAGGAAGAAAATGTGGAAATAAATTCCTCGCGTGCATAAAGGGTGTCTTTCAAATATTTTGCTTTTGCTCATTTGTACGAGAAAAAGACCACCTACGAACAAAGACGATGCTGCAGTTCTATTAACACAGAAATATATTGCAGGTACAATGCTAGATAGATAGATAGATAGATAGGAGGGTAGAAAAAAAGGAGCTGCCCGTGGTGTAATGGTTATCGTCGTAGGAAATTGACACGACGACACGTGTTCAAATCCTGGACGAGACTGATTGCATTTCACATAGCACTAATACCCTTGGAGTATGATAGTCTTGAAGAAGGAAAATTCTCAATTGAAACCTGTTCAACTCCGCCTAAAAAATTAACCTTGCGTTCTATCCTGCCCGAACGGAGGGGTAGAAAAAAAGGAGGTGCCCGTGGTGTAATGGTTATCGCCGTAGGAAATGGACACGATGATACGAGTTCAAGTCCTGGACGAGACTGATTGCATTTCACATAGCACTAATACCCTTGGGAAAGGTATGAATCCAATTATTCTCCCTCCAACTATGGGTAAATAGTAGGGCAGACTGAATTCTTCAGCCTTGGTGAGGCAACTAGTCTAGAAGGAAAACTCTCAATTTCAAACCTTTTAAACTCCGCTTAAAAATTGACCTTGTGTCATATCCTGCCTGAGCGGAGGGGTTGGGTAAATATAGATTGATAGATATGTATGTACGTGTCTGTGTGCACAGAGAGAAGTGCAAGTTATTAACGACACAGGAAATAGATTTTTGTTGGTTTGGTTTGGTTTGGTTTTGTGGTATATCAACCAGCTTAGGTTATTTAATGCCAAATCCATTTTTATACAATAAACAGTTCTATTACAAACAGTTCCGTTTAGCATAAGTACATAGTTTAATTGTCAAAAACATTTCTATTTGTAGCTATTCAGTTTAGTCAAACAATTCTAATTCAAACAATCCAGTTTAGTATATGGTTTTTGTTTACACACAGTTAAATATCAAAACAGTTCTATTTCAAACAACTCAGTTAAACGTAAGTACAGTTTCAATGTCAAAAACAGTTCCATTTCAGGCAATTCAGATAATTATATAAAAATAGTTCCATTTCAAACAATTCAATTTAGCATAAGTACGCAGTTTACATGTCAAAACAGTTCTATTTCAAGCAATTCAGTTTTGTATAAGTACACAGTTTAGTGCTATTTGACTCGTAGATAGGACCCTATCAGGTGCTACCACCCCGGACCAGAGTGGACATGGAAGCGATGGCAATGAAGGATTACTCCGCATTCCCCAAAGCTCCAGCATTACTAGAGCCTCACCATCAGATTGTTAAGTGTCATATGCAAGGCTTTCCATTCTATAGAGAAGCAGTCGATGTATTCTTCAGCCCCAGTTGACAGGTCAAGTAGGAAATAGAGTCAACAAGATTAGTCCAAACTCGGAATAAGGCTATGTGTTTTTTACTTTGGTTTTTTTTTTTTTTTTTTTTGTTTAGCCTTTCGGATAGGCATTAATCTTTTTGTCATGTCAACAGTAAATTGTTGAGCAAACTGGACTCTTTAGCTCTGTTAAGGCAGCCAATCTAGGAGAAGAAAAAATCCTTTAGTTTGGTTCGGTTTGGGTTGGTTTCTATGACATATCAACCTTTGATGATAATTTAATGTCAAATCCTGTTTTATCTATATATTAAATTTATGATTTTAAACACATTTTGAAGATACACACAATTAAATTATCAGACAATTCTATCCCTAACAATTCAATTTAGGATGAGTCAACAAAGTTAAATGGTTTTAAGTATTGCTATGTATCACTAACAATTCAATTAAACGTCAGTTATTTGTTTACACACATTTAAATGGTCAAACATTTCTATTTCTAACAATTCACTTTAGTATAAGTCAACAAAGTTAAATGGTTCCAAGTATTGCTATGTATCACTAACAGTATAACATCAGTCATTGGTTTACACAGGTAAAGTTCTATTTCAATCAATAAGTCAATTGTTTATACTCACTTTAAATGTACAACAGTTCTATTTAACCCATTGATATGAACCTTTCAGGTGCTATCACCCAGGGCTTGAGTGGACATGGGAACGATGGCAATGAAGGGTTACTCCACATTCCCTAAAGCTCCAGCATTACTGGAGCCTTACCATCAGATTGTTTAATGTCATATCCAGGACACTTTGGGTGGGGTTTCTCACCTCTCTGCAGAGATTCAGTCAGTGTATTCTTTAGCACCAGCCGAATGATCTTCAAAAAAGATTCTAAATTCAAAATATGAGATGTGATGTTCGGGAGAATCTGTGGCACACTTATACTATTAACTTATCCGAAAAGTGTAGCTGGTTCTACAGAAACTTTCGCCACTAAAAACAAATCAGCTACTAAGTTCATTTACACTTCTATTCTTAATTAATAGTCACCTTCAAATCGATGGACGAACATTATATTATGCGTTAAATTATTCTTACACCAGTGAATTTGTATATATATATATATATTGTCATCAATAGACAGACTGCTTCATTGTATCACAACTCTTCAGTATAGCTAGACAGGCGAAATTGTTCAAACTGGGATTGAAACCCGACTGACTTTACGTCAGTCGGATATCATACCCAAAAGCTATCGTCCCTCTCAACAAAAGCGAAGAAAATTTTGCCAATTTGGTTTCTTTGTTTAATGGCATATCAACTTTTTTATGTTATTTAGTGCCAAAGCCATTCTCCTAGAAGAACCGTAATGGCACTTTTTTTACCCATAGCTGGGAGGATAAGGGGGTTCATATCTTTCCCAAGAGAATTTGTCCAAAAGTGAACGTAATAGCGCGATTGGAGTACGAACTCGATTACTACGATTCCACAGTCAATCGCTTTAACAACAACACCATGCGGACTCCCCTGAAAATTTTGCGATGGGTAAATCGTCAAAATTTTGAATCATCAATTCGAGACTGTGTTTCACCTGGCTGACTTTTATATGAATTGATATCGATAGATCGTAAGTCATAACTCAAGTTTATGCTTTTTCTCTAAAGACATTTCCAGGAGCAGAGTAAATTTTGAATTGTAAATTCCACATCTGTGTTTTATTTGTTTCAAGTTTTGTCTATTGTGCAATAAACTTATGCCAGTTAATGGCTGTCTGCAAGGAGAGTAGCACCATAGAAACAGTATGCGAAGGTTTCAGAAATTCGATGTGTCAATCTGAGAACACATTTATATTGAAATTGATGAAAAACAAACCCTCCGTCCTTATCAGGATGTTTGGGATGGGCACTAGCGATAGCAGCGTTATGCCTTCATTCATCTTCCCTCATGACAACACACTAAGCATGGAGGTTTATATCAAGTGCCTGAGGGAGGTTGTGCTGGCCAGGATCGTGAGGGGTGGCTGTTGGAAGACCCTAGATCTGGCAAGTTGGAAAAAGGCAGAATATTTCTGCGACTAGATCATCCCCAACATGTGGCCACCTTACTCCCCACATTGCAACCCTCTTGATTATTACGTGTGAGGTGCATTTAAGCAAGGGATCGATAAAGCTACGTAAAACACTGAAGAGGAAGTGAAGGCAAGGATAACGGCAGAATTTAGCAATTTAAACCAGACCTTCGGAAAGGTGTGCAGGAGACGAAAGTTGCCAGAAGGCTGTGATTGAAGCCAATGGCGATTTCTGTGAATATAGTTAATCTATTGTAGAGGAACTGAAGGCAAATATGACAGTTGCATTTAGCAATTTATACAAGGAGATCATCGGAAAGGTGTGCAAGACATACCAAAGATGTCTGGAAGCCGTGGTTATAGACAACAGCGTTTTCTTTGAATAAATCTGAACCATAGAATTTAAAGAAATTTTCATGTTATTTTTGTTCATTCATTTGGGAAGGTGAGATATCAATCATCATCATCATGTCATGCCGCTAGCACGGATATCCCTGACCCTCTCTCGCCACTTTTCCCTATTATTCATCGCCTCTGGCAGGTCCTCAGGGCTACATCTCGTATCCTCACATAGCTGCTGTATGTATGTTCAAGCTGGTCGTCCTGCTTTTGCTTGGCCATTTTCGGGGGTCCATCGGAGTACATCACTTATGAGCTCGTCTTTGCTTCTCCAGCAGTGTCCTGCGTGTCTGGTTCGTCTAACTTGGATAGTTTTCGTGATGGGAGGCAGGTGGCCGTATAGTTGGTGCCTTGTGGGGTGTTGCTGCCAGGACTTATTCACTATTGCTCTCAACATTCTTGTGTAATTGCCGTCTAGCTTCTTCTTCGGCCGTTTAGTTAGCGTCCAAGTAGTGCATCCATATAGCAGTATCGATACGACCGCTCCCTGGAAGAAACTGCGTTTCATTTTATCGGTAAGGTCTGATTTCCATCTGATCGATAGCTTATCGATAGCTGTCCATGCATTATTTTCATTTTTGCGTTATTCAGACAGCAGTTCCCCCATTCCATCCAGTGTCCATTTATATACATATTGTCATCTACAAACAGACTGTTTCTTTGTATCACAACTCTTCTGTTTATCTAGACACGTTGGATGCTTTAAGCTGGGATTGAAACCGACCGAATTTTACGTTAGACGGACTACATACCGCTCACCATTCAGTGGCCTAAATTCAGGTCGGGTATTTAACGAATACATTTATTAGTTTTTCGTTTGTTTACATTTTGCGCTCTCGGATACCGGAGTGCTCAATTCGTTAGAAGAGCTTTGCATTACACCAGTGGCAGCCGTTTATTCTTTCACCAGAGTGCTCAACCCCCCTGAGAGGGGGACATATATGTTGTCATCCACAGACAGACTGTTTCGTCGTATCACAACAATTCAGCGTGGCTAGTCGTTGGATGCTTCAAGCTGGGATATGGGTGTAAATAAACGCGTGCGTGTACTTAGTTATATGAATGTTTGACTGCTTATATATATATATATATATATATATATTATTCAGTCCAGTTAAACCGGAGTCGGTAATGATTCCGCCAGGACAATAAAATCATTCAACTATGAACATTGAAGATTTTAATTTTAGAATTTGAATTTAATTAAAGATAAGTATTACTGTAATCTTTACGTAAGTTTAATAAGAATTGTTGTAATTCTCTAAATTATTATTAAATCTGGAGATTTACGTTGAAATGTATTTAGAATTTAAGATTTAAAAAATTTAGAATTTAAATTATAGTAGAAAGTCCGTTTAGAATATACGTCCAGTTATATTATTGTGATTCCAACCGGTAAGAAAAAGAAAACCGGAAGTGGGTAAATGGGGAGGAATCTCTTCACCCCTCTTCTACCGACTCCCACTTTTCCCTCCTGTGTCTATTCTGATCGTAAATTATTTTATCCATTAGATCTGAAGAAGTCCTGTTATTTTTGGTGTTATTGATTCATATCAATACCCATAACAGGTTGGAAATAAATTTATAATCCTAATGAAGTATTTTGACCTTTGACCCGGGCCAAAAATGCTATTCCAAGGTGATGCACCGGAAGGAAGTGACACATTCCAATGGCCAGTAATCGAAAGAGATCGCGTGGGCGGATTAAGGCTGATAATATGAGACAAGGTGAAGGTCCCACTGTGCCACTACAGAGTGATGTACCGGAAGAGAGTGACCTCTGAACTGCATGACAGTTATTTCCGCTTGATGACTATTAAACATTCGATTTCAAAGATCGAGTGGGCGTCGAACGATTATATAACTCAGTTGAGTTCGATGTGCCAGTTGAGTTGCGGCCAGTTGAGTTCCGGTGCCAGTTCGGTTGCGGCCAGTTGAGTTGCAGTAGAGTTATAGACGAGATGTGGATGTTGGACGGAGTTATAGACGAGATGTGGTAAGCAAAGCCACATCAGGCCGAATGGGCCATTTGGGCCCTGATGAGTTGGGGTCCAGAGAAGATGCTGATAAGATGCAATAAAGAAAGCCATCAGGCAGCAGAATGGGCCCTGGGCCTCCGGTTGAGCAGCCCTGGAGAACGAGAATGACACAACGCTGACGGCCATAAGTTTGGGGGTCAAAATATTGCAGTTTCTGTTCGGACTCCAGCTCCCTCTCACGGTAAAACCCCACACAACCTTTTCGAACCCTTACAAATAAAGTGAGAGGTATATATATTTATAAAAAAGTCTTCCTGCGTCTTTATTATTGTGTTGTTATGATTATGAGCTTACAACACTAATATGACCGGTTTTTGTTTTTCTTAAAGGTATATATATATATATATATATGTATATATTTAAAGTGTTTGTTGGGATATGTATATGTAAATGCATATGTGTGAATTAATGTAAGTGTGTGTTGGTATAGGTATATATGAATGATAATTGTCTAAACTTATATCTGCATATGTTTGAGTATAGATTTTATGTATTTATCCATGCATATACATGTATTATAAAATAGCCGAGGGATTTCGGTTCATCCCTTTGAGTTTAGTTAGGCTGAGAACCTTTCGGCTCAGCACATGGGTTAGTTAGAGGCAATTGAGGCAGGTGTTAACGCGGGTGCGCGCTGGCGGATGGAGGTGTCACTCAGATGTCATAACAGTCCGAGACGATACTGGGTGACAAGGTGCGGGTGACGTCACGCACCGGAAACACGCGGAAGTTTGTGTGAGAATTCGAACAAAATAAGGGTCGGGTACTAGACACCAAACGAGAAGGATCGATTTTTGGAGCTCGCAGGCGCGAGGCGAACTTGCGCCCTATGGGGGGGGGGCACTCGAGTTGGGGGCCAAATGAATAAGACAGCATAGAAGATTGTGTCTCTCCTCCTTACGTCGAAACCTTTATCTCAAAGTTAATAAAAAGGTTTCGTACCTGAACAAGATGTCGTTACGTGTCTTCGAATTCCGAGATTTCTATGTTCTTTATATGTTCTATCGTTATGAACATTATATGTCCATTTCGCACATACCGTTAAATTTCGAATATGGTACATATGTATATGTATTCATCTGTGGATATATGCATAAATATATTTGTTTGTTTGTTTGTTTGTTTAGGTTTTATGGGATAGCAGTCTTTGTAGGTTATTTAACGCCAAATCCATTTTATACAAATAAATAGTTCTATTTCAAACAATTCGGAATAGCATAAGTACATAGTTTAAATGTCAAAAACATTTCTATTTCAAACTATTCAATTTAGTCAAAGAGTTCTATTTCAAACACTTCAGTTTAGCTTACAAAAGCGGTTCCATTTCAAACACATCAGTTTAGTATCAGTATGCCGAAGCAGATCTATTTCAAGCAATTCAGGTTGGCATAAGTTCGCAGTTTGGTTCTATTTGAACCATAGAAAAGATCCAATCAGATGCTACCACTTCGGGCCAGAGTGGACTTGGGAATAATGGCAATGAAGGGGTACTCTGCATTCCCTAAAGAAGAGAAGCAGTCAGTGTATTCCACAGCCCTAGTTGACTGGGCAAGTATATGTATACCGAATGCTCGAGTATGTATGCATATGCGTGTCTGTATAATATATATATATATATATTATGTGTGTGTGTGTGTGTGTGTGTGCACGCGCGCACAGATACATATGAACATGTTTGATTAAATAATAAAGACACATTTTATCTATATACTTTTATTAAGATCCTTTCAAGTTTCCTGATAAGTTTCTTGGTTTCAGGTTGCAGTTGGTGGAGGAATTTACCAAAATTGTCCCAAGCATTTTCGAACTTTTCATAGGCCATCATCAGGGTTTCCATTGATTGCGTTCTGTTTTTAAATTCATCAGTATCTCAGTTTTATCCAACTCTGCGATACATGCCCGGAACCCCTGATGATGCCCTATGAAAGGTTCGAAAACGCTCGGGACAATTTTGGTAAATTCATCCGCCAATTCCAACCTTAAATCATGACAATTATCAAGAAACTGGAAAGTAACTTAATAAAATAATATAGACGAAATATGTTTTTATTATTTAATCAAACATGTTTAAATGAAAGACTGCTGCCCAACTATACACACATACACACATACACATATATATGTATATATATATATGATAGAGAAGATGGTACTCGTTAGAGTTGATCACATGATCCCTTAATTTATTGGTGGGGGTTACCTGTTAAAGTATCCGTCGGTTGTCTTAAAACTACGTAGAACGTTGTCTCAACTTTCCAATCAATCATCACTTCATATTATTCAAATTAACATTACTGTATTCAAGATTCATAATTGAAATCCCATACATTGACTTCACGGATGGAATTCCAGGAAATTCTATTCTGGCTCACTCTCAGTGTATTGATGCGTCGACGAGTCAATGAATTAAAATCTTTCATCATTTTACTAAAGTTTCGTTGCAAGAAAATGGTGAATGCAGCATAGCCTATACACAAAGGCTGCATCTTCATCTGGTATTCCCACGATGTGATGCAAAAACCAACAAAGGTTGATGTTATTGTTAGATACAGTTGAGGCACTCTGGGTTAATGGTAATGATGTTTAAGCGCCGAAACCATGCCCGATCTCATAGTCAGCATCTGATTAAGTCTTTGTTGGCAACACAGCTGTTGTTTTGTTTGCAGCAGCATGTGTATATTATATCATGGACTCACACTAATTTGGCAAACCGTTTCAATGTTATTTCATCTCTTCAGGCGAGTAAAATAATGTTTTTAACGTACTGTATTCAAACATTAACCGTTCAATATATATATATATATATATATATATATATATATATATATATATATATATATCGAATGGTTAATAAGTGCGTATGTGTGCGTGTGCGTGTGTACGCGTATGTGTGTGCGAGAAATTATTGTGCACATGATATTTGAATGAATAATGCGATTGGTTGTAACTTAAGTGAAACTTTTCAAAAGGTTACACTATGCAGACTTCCCCTTTGCCTTGACCCAGTATAAGATTTGATGAAATATGCCAACTGGGGGCCACTGAAAAAAATATCGTTATTCGATGTATGTTTCAGATATAGGTTCGCTTTGTTGGTAGGGATTAAAACACATTGACTGTATCTCCTGCAGAGGGGTAAGACCCCACGTCCTAACAACCACCCCACCTACCCCCCCAAAAAAGAAGTATCTTTGGCATGTCATTAAACTGCATCCGATGGCGACGTTCCTGTTCTGAGGATCTAGGAAGTGTGGAGTACACTTTCATCGCCTGGCCCAGTCAACTGCAGCTAATGAGTGTCCTGGATATGACACTAAACAATCTGATGGTGAGGCTCCAGTAATACTGGAGCTTTAGGGAATAAGGAGTACCCCTTCAACGCCATTGCTCTCAGGTCCACTCTGGCTCGGAGTGGTAGAACCTAATCGGGTCCTATCTATGGGTCAAACTGAACTAAACTCTGTACTTATGCTAAATTGAATTATTTAAAATTAATTGCTTTTACATTTAACTGTGTTTAAACAAGACACTGACTACTTACTATAAACTGATTGTTTGAAATAGAACTGTTTGATCATTTTGTTGTATAGTCACAATACGATTATACAAATATACAGACGCAGGGAAATACGAAACACTGACGACTCTCTGTTGTTCAGGTACGAAACGTTTATTAACTACTTGACTTTAGTTTTTCGACTCGAGGAGAGAGAGAGACACAATTTTTACTATGCTGACTGTACAATCTGACCCAACAAATGCGCTGCGCATCCCGTAGCCCCCAGCTGGACTCGCCCGGCCCCGAGTCGGATCTCAACTAACTACTTTTTCAAAATCACTAGATTCTCAGCCCATCGCTTCCAAGGCATGACGTCATTCACACCCCAGTCCATTTCCTATCTGGGGTTTATTATGACATTTGGGATCGTCATATCCTCTGTGCACGAGCGTGAACTGTACTCAATGTGTGCACCTGCACTAAGAGCCGAATAGTTCAAAGCCCAACCAAATCGAATGATAAAATATAATTAACGAAAATTGATTAATATAAAAAAATCATTCCGTAATTATATTTCTATTTAAATGTAAGCAAACAAATAACTGATGTTTAATTGAATTGTTAGTGATACATAGCAATAATAGAAACCATTTAACTTTGTTGATAGGCTAAACTGTATCGTTTGAAATAGAATTTTTTTACATTTATCTGTATTTAAACCAATGACTAACTTTGTAAACAAAAACTGAACTCATGCTAAATTGTTTGAAATTAAGTGAAACCATTTAACAGGGTGCAAAAAAAAACGTGTCCTGGCTTTTTAAAAAGATGTCATCTTCAAAATGTGTTTATAAATCATACTGTTATATAATTGCGAAGGGATTTTTTTATACTATCATTTTTCGTTGGTTATATCTTATCATTCGGTTTAGTTGGGCTTAGAACAATTCGGCATAGTGCACGTGCAGGTACACACATTGAGCGCACGGAGGATGTGACAATCACAGATGTCATTATAAAAACCCCAGATGGAAAATGGGACTGGGATACGAATGACGTCATGCCTGGAAGCGATGGGCTGGGATTCTTGGTGATTTTGAAAAAAAAACAGTTACTTCAGATCCGAAGCTGAGCGAGTGAGTTGAAATTTGAAGCTGGACGAGGCCAGTCCACTTGGGGTCTAGGGGATGCGCTGCGTGTTTGTTGGATCAGAGGGAACGGTCAGCATAGTAAAAATGGTATCTCTCTCCTCGTGTCGAAAGACTAAACTCAAGAAGTCAATAAACGTTTCGTACCTGAACTAAAGAAAGTCGTCAGTGTTTCGGAATTCCTATGCATATGAACGTTTTACACATATTGAACGTATTCGTATTATAGCTATACAATAATATATCTGATGTATGTATAAAAAGGATTTGCCATTAAATGACCTACAATGGTCAAAGTGCCATAAAACCAAACCAAACCAAACCATCCTTTATTGCCATAGAGTGGACCTAGGAGTAATCCTAGGTCCACTCTATGCGACCCTACAGCTAGTATCTGTTAACGTCTCATCTAAGGGTCAAATGGACATTTTTAAAAGTTATTCATATTCAATCGGACCGTAAGCAAAAAAAAAAAAAAAAAAAAAGAAAAAAAAACCTTCAAGAGACAATTACATAAAAATGTGAAAATATGATATTTCACAGTTGTTAAACCACATTACAAAAATCTTAGCACAATAGCTCTCCCGCAGACGAATTCACCGCGACACCAGACCCAGCCAACAGTCATTCACAACTCTCTCTCTCTCTCTCTCTCGCTCTCGCTCTCCCCCTCTCTCTCTCTCTCTCCCCCCCTCTCTCTCTCTCTCTCGTTGAAATACTACTAGAACAATGAAACAAAAAACAGATTTAACTCAAAGATTTTATGACAGTGTGTTTAATATTACGCTGCTTATATTTTCCTCGTTGATTTAATCCTTTTTTTTTTTCTTTTCCGATCGGCCGAAAAATAGTTACATTTTGATATATCCAACCAAATATAGTGAAATCGTGTCATGGATGGAGCAGAATTTTGTTTTGTTTTGTTTTACTTTGTTTGTAATAAGTTATCAACCTTTGTGGGTTATTTAATGCCAAATCCATCACGGGAGAACGGCAGTTTTACTACTTAATCCAAAGGTATATGGATAAGGGGTCATACTTTTCCTTTGGGTATTAGTCCTAAAGTGCAAGTAATAGCGTGACAGGAATTCGAACGCGTATACTACGACATCGCAGTCTTCGCACTTTAGTCTTTACGCCACGGGTACACTTCACCAAGATCTTTTGTGTAAACGCATATTTCGAAACTAAATCTTTAAGCAAGATACAGAAGGAAGATCAATTTCAACGCTTTTCGAATAGGCTTCAGATTTTACCTCTTAGATTTCCTTAAAGACAACATCTACCCGCGGGAAATCCTTGCACCATTGCTCTACTGATAGCTGCTATCACAGAAGATTCAACTTATAACCCAGACAGTGGAGGTGCCCGTGGTGTAATGGTCATCGTCGTAGGAAATGGATCCGGCGACACGAGTTCAAATCCTGGACGAGACTGATCGCTTTTCACATTGCACTAATACCCTTGGAAAAGGTATGAATCCAATTATTCTCCCTCCAGCTATGTTCTTCAGCCTTGGTGAGGCAACTAGTCTAGGAGAAGGAAAACTCTGAATTCAAACCTGTTAAACTCCGCTTAAAAATTGATCTTGTGTCATATCCTGCCCGAGCGGAGAGGTTGGTAAATATGAATAACCCAGGCAGAATGTGTACGCGTCATTAACAAAAGTGAACTGAACGGTAGACTTCTCGAACCTTGACATTTTTTGGTTCATGTTTAAGAATTAATGGTTGCAGATTTGAATAAACGCAATTGTTATAATTCTATCATTTGTGGTCTTTGTGCCCGATTATTCTTTTAAATTTAAAAACATCAAGTATAAATTTGCAATTAACTTTATTCCCAAACCACTGGGCATAAAATAAAACTGGATGGGTTGACATGCCGTTAAAATCAATCAAGGAATCAGACATATACATCTCCTGCTGCTAATACTTTGATGAAGTTTACTCCTCTCCAGGGTGTGAATGGCCGTTAGCTCTAGCTGATCTCAGCTTCTTCGACAGATTTTATTCATAGGCCAGCTCGGGACACACGAACCCGTCATCCAGTCGGGCCGAATAAATTAGGTGGGAGCCTGTTTAAACGTTGATTACCCATTCACATAACAGGTTATACTGGCTTAGCAGCAACATAGGAACTATGACCTTTCCTGAGAACTTTGCTATAACCTGACTTCAATCTAATTTCTCTTTCTTTGGTGTGACATAAATAGATTTTTGTTTTCATTTCAAAAAGCGCATAATTTTTTAATTTGTTTGTTCTCGCTTTTCGGTGTTAATACTTATGTTTATAATCTTTGTAATTATAAGTAAACTAGTATACATATATATATATATATATATATATATATATATACATATATATATATATATATATATATTAATGAGTTGTTTATCTGTTCAACAGCATATCAATACAGTATGGTTTATTCAATACCAAAATTTTATTGTAAGTAAAGTTGACAACCTTAGTCGAGTGACCTGAAGGCGCCTTTTTCAATAGCTACGACACCGAGAGGTAAGAGAGGACCCAATCCTTCCCTGGGTTGCGCCACTTTACCTTTGATCCTTATCGTATAATGCTGAGTAATAAGCAAGGTGGCATCAAGTACCCTTTTTTGAGTCTTTGGTATGACTCGACTTACGATTGAACCCCGGTCTCCTGGACCATTGGCGAAAACTCTATTCATAATGCCAACGGTCCGGTAAAATCTTATTTTGATCGTTACTATTTTTAATATTCCATCACATTTTTCATCGTTTTAATAATTTGTTTGCACAGTTATATGATGCCAAATATTCCTATCTTATGCAAATCGATTCTGCACATTTTTGGGGTTTCAAATGATTAATAATAATCAATAATAAATAATAATAATAATAATAATAATATTTGATAATAATAATCCTTAATAAACAATTATAGTTTCAAGTAATTATTATCAATACAAGCAACTTGCATGCAGCTATATGGTATCAAGAGTTCCTTTATATCACTACATTAAAATTTAAATACATTTACTTAGATGACACTTTTGGCTTTATAAGTAGAGTGTTTGCAAATGGTTCGGGGTTTAATCCTCGCTCGAGTTATACCAAAGACTCAAAACATGGTAGTTGATGCCGCCTTGATTAACACTAAGTATTATAAGGTAAGGATCAAAGGTGAAGTTGAGAATCCAGGGAATATAGTAGTGGCCTCCTTTATGCCTCGATGTAGTAGCTATTGAAAAGGGAGCCTTCGGGCCACCATCAACATAGGTCAACAACTTTACTCTTATTTAGTTACATCTTAATTTGTCAGCATACAAAAACATTCTATAAAAAATATTTTATGAATGAAAATAAAATAAAAAGATGATACTAGAAAAATTCATCATGCTCACCAAAGGTCATCATCAGGGTCGAATGTCTTGGTTTTAAGAAAACGAGTAACACAGGAAAATGAAATAGGGACAATATAGAAGTCGAAACACGTGTTGGCAAAATAAATAAATAAATAAATAATAAACCATCACTTACAACAAATAAACATCTTTCGTCCGTTTCTCTTTTTCTACATATATTTTGTCTGATTCATTCTATTTCATCTTATATATATATATGTGTGTGTGTGTGTGTGTGTGTGTGTGTGTGTGTGTGTGTGTGTGTGTGTGTGCATGTGTGTAAGTGTGTTTGATACACAGAAATTATCTTCGATAGCCTTTCACTTTTCTTCGTCACTACTTAATGACGTATCAAAAATAAAATTTCATGTTTTGAAGACAAAAGGTGATAAAATGACGCACATGACTTTGACTCACAATCCAACAAAGGGTTGGACGGTGAAAAGTTAACCGATCGATAACGTTCACAAAATCATAAGTCATGACAAAAACATTGTTCGGTCATATGTCTTTATTTCTATAATGAAACAAAAGGTGACAGATAAATTTATAATTATTTTATGTAATTTAAAATCCTGGCCATTGGCCGATGAAATGGGTTCTCATATCTTTTTCATAGTTGGACTGTCTGGAATTGAACTCTGTCCGACAGCAGTCAATCGCTACCGCTGAATATTCGCAACATCGGGTAGGTAGATACGGGAAGCCTTCTCTATAGCAAAAGCAAAGTAAAGTTGGCGACCTTAGTAGAGGGCAACTAGAGGGCTCCCTTTTCAATAGCTACTACACCGAGGTGTAGGGGAAGGCTTTCCCTTGATTGCTCCACTTTACCCTTGATACGTACCTTATATAGCTAAGTGTAAGCAAGGAAGTATCACGTACCATTTTTAAAGTCTTTTGTATGACATGACCAGGGATTGAACCCAGATCTCCCGGACCATTGGCCAAAAAATCAGTCTCCCATAACTAGCATATTGGCAGTGACATTAAATGTGTAATAGCTAGTTACAATCTTGAGAGAGGCTAGCGTAGAACTTACTTTTATACAAAGATTATATATATATGTGTGTATGTGTGTGTGTGTGCTGTGTGTATTAGATCATTTTGTTTGATGGTATAGTAAATGGTTTTTAAATGAATAGTTTGAAGGTAACGTCATTTTTTAAAAGCCAAGACTCGTTTCTTTGTACATAGTTAAGTGGTTTCAGGTGTTGCTATTAATTGTTTTCAAATATATGAATAGTAACAAGTGTGGTTATATATTATTTGTCCACCGTTAAATGGTTTCAGGTATTGCTATCTAACATTAATACTTCTATTAGCACATAGTTAAATGTTTTGATTTGGTTTGGTTGTTTGGGTTTTATGGCATATCAACCTTTGTAGGTTATTTAACGCCAAATCCATTTTCATGAAGATAGTTCTATTTCAAACAATTCAGTACGGAGTTTAGATGTAAAAACATTTGTATTTCAAGCTATTCACTTTAGTCAAGCAGTTCTATAGTTAAATGTCAAAACAGTTCTATATTAAACAAATCAGTTTAGTGTAAGTACAGTTTCAATGTCAAAAAACAGTTCCATTTCAAATCATTCAGTTTAGCATAAGCACGCAGTTTAAACATAAGTACGGTTTCAGTTTAGCATAAGCACGCAGTTTAGTCAAGCAGTTCTAATTCGGCTAATTCGGTTTAGTATAAGTTGAGATTTTGTTTACACACAGTTAAATGTCAGAACAGTTCTATATTAAACAAATCAGTTTAGGGTAAGTTCACTTTCAATGTCAAAAAACAGTTCCATTTCAAATAATTCAGTTTAGCATAAGCACGCAGTTTAAATGTAAGTACACAGTTTATTTGTTAAAAACATTTCAATTTCAAGCAATTCAGTTTAGTCAAACAGCTCAGTTGAGCCTAAGTATGCTGTTAGTTCTATTTAACCCATAGATAGGACCCTATCAGGTGCTACCACGCCGGGCCAGAGTGGACCTGGGAGCAATGGCAGTGAAGAGGTTTTCCTCATTCCTCAAAGCCCCAGCATTACTGGAACCTCACCATCAGATTGTTTAGTGTCATATCCAGGACACTCATTGAGGGGGTCGTACCCTTCTGCAGAGGTGCAGTCAGAGTATTCTACAGTTAAATGTTTTCATTGCTATCAAATAATAATGATTTAATATTAATCGTTTGTTCGGACACAGTTAAATGGTTTGAAGTATTGTAAATGATTAAACAGGTCTATTTGATCCATAGATGGTCCCCTAGATGGTACGACCACATCGGGTACGAGGGGTCTTGGAATCAATGGTAATGAATGGGTACTCCACATTCCCCAAAGCTCCAAGACGGGAGTCTCATCATCAGATAGTTTTTGTATCATTCCCAGGACAATTATTAGGGAGATCTTACCCCTTTTGCAGAGAGGCACTTTGCGCATTCTACAGCCCCCAATGACTGAGTTGATATATATATATGTGTGTGTGTGTGCGTGTGTGTGTGTGTGTGTGTGTTAGATACATATTAATTTCATATTTAAATATATGTTCGCATATATGCCGAGAATACCCGGATCTAGATTATCAATCTCCAATTTTTAATTATACCGAATAACCCCACCCAAATATTTATCCTAGCAGGATCTAAAAACGATTTGTCATGTCGACAAAAACAAACAAAAGTAGGACTTACTTGTGTTACTTCCATCTTCCTTCACTCTAACAGGCCACCAACATCGTCATCTCAGGCTTATCATCGTCTTTATGTTCCATCCTTCCTCCCACAGTTGCCAAACTTTGCATCAGTGCCATTTGGAGCCATTATCACTGCGATCATCAGAATTGCACAGCCTCGATGCTGCGTACAAAATGGAGGTCACTTGGTAAGCAGTAGAAGATCCTACGATGAATCACAAGACATACCACTTTTCTTTTACTTTTTTCTTTCTCAGCTGAATTATCTCATATTTTCATACAGCTTTCTTGAGCCTAATGTAAATCTGCTGAATGCATTCTCTTAAGAGGCGAGCAACTCCTATAACTTTTTCTTAATCTCTCACACGATTTACGTCTGATACAACTTGTCAGTTTTTGATGACTCTCATGCATTTACCCAACCTCTCCTCTGCAATTCAAGATGGAGGAAGCGAGGTTATTGTCGTTGGAAAATGGAAGCGACGATCCAAGTTCAATTCCAAACGAGACAGATCTTGTTTCTCTTTGCGCCAATGCCTTTTGTAAAAACATGAAACCATCTGTTTACCACCAGTCCAGCTTGGTGTAAATAGTAGGGCAGACTGGTCTCTTTATCTTTAGTAAAACAACCACTGTTGCTGGAGGAAAACTCTGAATTCAAAGAAACTGTATTCCTATTTAAAGTTAACCTTCTGTCGTATCCTACTCGTGACGCAAGGGTTGGGTTGTTGGAGGTGAGCAAAGCGCAACGGTTATCATCGTAAGAAATTGTATCGAAGTCCCGAATTCAAATTCTGGAAAAGGTTGATGCGTTTCACTTTGTGTTAATACCTTTGTTGGAAGCGTGATATATTCTGCTCTCCCTCCCAACCTCCTCAGCGAAGCGTAAATTGTAGGGCAGACTTTCTATACGTTTCTCATTTAGCCACGGGAATCCACCCCTTTTTTCTTGCCTAGAGTCATTTGCTTACACGCACACACACACATACACACACATATATATATATATATATTTCATTAAGAAAAAAACACAAACCGGTCACATTAGGATTATAAATTTATTTCCATCCTGTTATGTGTTTTTGATGAAATCAAAAATCACGAAAAAAAATTAACAGGACTTCTTCCGATCTTATGAATAAAATAAATCCGAATAGACACAGGAAAGAAGGTTCGTGGGGGGGATAGAAGAGGGTGAAGAGTTATCTCCTCATTTAGCTCACTTCCGTTTTTATTTTATTGTCGGTTAGAATTATAGTAAATTAAATTTTCTTTTTAATTTTTTATTTTTTAAAATTCCAATTACTTTTCGACTTAAAACTACAGATTTAATACTAAATTAGAAAATTAACTTTATTCAATAACTTTACATAACGATACAGTAAAAATTATATTAAATTAATTTCAATTCTTGTCCTAATGGAATTACTCCCAACTCCGGTTTAACTGGACCGAATAATATCTACATATATATATATATATATATATATATATATATATATATCATTCCATCACGACAGATGATAGTTCAAAATGTAGCTGATATTTCTTTTGCCACCTGTGATTGTCATATATATTTATTTATATATATATTACAATTACAGGGTGCAAAAGAAATATCAGCAACATTTTGAACTATCATCTCTGTAGTGCAAGTAAGTTAAGGCAACTTGTAATGGTGGATCCATCGAGTTAATGTGTTACCTATATTTTTCGGATATAATTAGTTACAATTCTGAGTTGGACCTGTGCATACTGTGTGTTTGCTGTTGAACCTTTTTTATGACTTGAATCTGTTTAGTGTGGTTTGCTTTGTTTATTATGGCACATCAACCATTGTTGGTTATTTAATGCCAAATCGATTTTCATACAAATAAACAGTTCTATTTCAAAAAATTCAGTTTAACACCAGTACATTTCTTTGTTTACCCACTGTTAAATGTCAAAACAGTTCTATTTCGAACAATACAGTTTAGTACAAATTACACAGTTTATTTCTATTTGACCCACAGATAGGTACTCATCAGGTGCTACCACTTCGGGTCGGAGTGGACCTAAGAGCGATGACAATAAAGGAGTATTCCACATTCCTTAAAGCTCCATCATCGCTGGAGCCCGTATCAGATTGTTTAGTGTCATATCCAATACCCTCGTTTGGAGAGGCTTACCCCTCTGCAGAGATTCAGTCAGCGGATTCTACGGCCCCAGTTGAGTTGGCCACTTGAATCGGTGATTGCAACTCAAAGAACTTTTCGAGTTCATTTCCTGTCGTGATGGAATGTTGCCGTTCCGGAAAGATCGATATATCATTCCAACATATCGTAAACTGAGCCCGAGAACCTCTATCTGAAACGATTCTTTAGTTCTAAAAAGAAAAAAAAACTTTTCAACAGCAAACATACGGTATGCACCGGTCCAAGACATGATAGTAACCGATCATATCAGAAAAAAAGGTAACACATTAGCTAGATAGAGACACCATTACCACTTGCCTTAACTTACTTACACCGCGCAGGTGATATTTCAAAATATAGCTGATATTGCTATATTTCTGTATTAGAATATACAAGTATATAGTTAATAACCGTAGTCGATGGTGACCCAAAGGCACCCTTTTCAATAGCTACTACATCGAGGGAAACGGAAGGCCGCTACTCTTCTCCCTGAATATATGTTGTCATCTGTTTCGTTGTGTCAAAGCTCATCAGTGGGACTAGACACGCGAGATGCTTGAAGCTGGATGGAAACCTGTGTGTCTTTGCGCCGCCTGGATATTTTACCATACAGCCACGAGAAAACAGCGTAAGCGAAGGGATTTTAACGCATATGAATCACTTTTGTTTTGTTTACGAATACGCTTAACGGCTACCGAGTATTCAATTCACTGGAAGAGCTTTGTATTACTCGAGTGACGATCGGTAATTCCTTGGCGAGAATGTTCAAGCCTTGGGGTGGAAACTCGGTAAGACATTATGTAGATTGAACAATTATTACACTTTCCATAAGATTGGTTCGGTTAGGTTTGGTTAGTTTGGGTTTTATGACATGTCAACCACAGTAGGTTATTTAATTCCAAATCCATTTTTATTCATGTTAACAGTTCAATCTCAAACGATTAAGTTTAGCATAAGTACAGTTTTTCATTTACAATCAGTTAAATGGAAAAACAGTTCTATTTCAAACAATCAAATCTAGCGTAAGTACACAGTTTAGTTCTATTTGACCCATAGATAGTACCCCTCCATGCCAGAGTGGACCTGGGAGTGATAGCAGTGAAAGGATTCCTCGCCTGCAGATTGTTTAGAGTCATATCCCAGCACTTGTTAGTGGAGGGGATTTACCTCTCTACCGAGAAGCAGCCGGTGTATTCTACAGCCCCTGCCGACTGGCCTGTAAGATTGGTTTGGTTTCCTTGTTTAATGGCATATCAGCCTTCATGGGTTATTTCTAGCCAAATCTCAGAGAACAGTAGTGGTACTATATAACTCATAGCTGGATATTGGATGAGAAGATTCATACACCTAAATTCACTTGTACCACCCTGGTGACGCAAAAATGTACGAACGGGTAAGTAAAAAGAGTCGAAGTCAACTGAGCTGCACACACAGGAGCTGAGCTATGAAATACCTGTGAAACCTACTTTATAACCCAAAATGTACGGACGGGTAAGAGTCAGAGAGAGTCAAAGTCGGCTTAGCTTGTATACACAAGGGCGGATGGTACGGATCTTCTGTGAAACCTCTCTGCCTTTTTTCATTTTGAATCGAAACCCCCTGGGTTATATAATTGTTGTGGGAGCCTTACCAATCTTACTACAATGGACTCTTCTCACCGTAATTAGTACTAGAGATTTCGCTGCTAGAAGGCAGATCAATATTGGTGTTATCCGAGCAGTAGGAGACTTCTTACCTCTTATATGTAACTGTTTCTTTCTTGTGTAATATAATCTGTTATCTAATATCCGTGTTTGCGTTTTCATTCGTGACCCTTTCCGGGGCCACAACAATGATATTCCAAACGTACACGCAAATTCTCGTGGTCACATCTCCTCCAACCTCCTATTTAAACGTTGCACGTGGACACACTTCCTTCTGCAATGCTGCCTACGCAATACACGTGATCGCACTTCATTCTAGCATGCCATCCATGCAATTTATGCGGCTATTCCGCCGGGGGCACCTGCGTCCTGTCTACTTTAAGAACCAGATACATTTCCAACTATTTTTGTTCCTAGTGTTCTTTCAGCAAGCCACTCACGCAATTTCTACGGTATTTCCGCCAGGCAGTACCTATGGCTTGTTTATTTTAGGTATCAGATGCATTTCCTGTTATTTTCGTTCCCAGTGTCTTACTTTTTATAGCATGCTGCTTACGCAATTTACGCGGCATCTCAAAATGGATATTCAAGTCAATATCCAACAATACTACTCACTCTGAATAATGACATAATGTTCATATTTTTATACAATAAACAGTTCTATTTCAAACAATTCAGTTTAGCATAAGTATAGTTTTTCTTTACACACAGTTAAATGTCAAAATAGTTCTATTTCACACAATTTAGCATAAGTACATAGTGTAAACATTTCTATTTCAAGCAATTCAGTCAAGCATAAGTACAGTTTCAATGTCAAAAACAGTTCCATTTCAAACAATTCGGTTTAGCATAAGTACACAATTTAATCGTCAAAAACATTTCAGGCTATTCAGTTTAGTCAAACAGTTCTAATTCAAACGATTCAGTTTAGTATGAGTATAGTTTTTGTTTACCCAAAGATAAATGTTAAAACAGTTCTATTTCAAACAATTCCCTTTAGCATAAGTACATAGTTTAAGCAGATCTGTTTCAAAAAATTCCGTCTAGCATAAGTACAGTTTCAATGTCAAAAACAGTTCTGTTTCAAACAATTCAGTTTAGCATAAGTACCTAGTTTAAACAGTTCTATTTCAAAAAATTCAGTCTAACATAAGTACAGTTTCAATGTCAAAAACAGTTCTATTTCAGATAATTCAGTTTAGCATTAGTACACAGTTTACATGGCAAAACATTTATATTTCCAGTAATCCATTTTAGCTAAAGTACACAGTTTAGTTCTATTTAACCCATAGATAGGACCCTAGCAGGTGCTACTACTCCGGGCCAAAGTGGACCTGGGAGCGAAGGTGATAAAGGAGTACTCCACAATCCCCAAAGCTCCAGCATAACTGGTGCTTCACCATCAGATTGTTTAGTGTCATTTCCAGGACACTTATTGGCGGGTGTCTTACCCCGCTTCAGAGGTGCTGTCGGTGTATTCAACAGCCCCAGCCAACTGGGAAAGAAGGAACAGGCTTTTTATCTTCAAACTTGAGTATTAATGATAGTTGACAATGTGTAACGTGGGAAGTGATGTGGTTTTTAACCTGGTGCTGAAGATAGCTCTTTTAGAATTATAGTAATCTTGTCATCTAAAACAGGGATGATTGAAATTGTTTGGTTTGGTTTATTTGTTTAACGGCATATCAACCTTTGTTGATTGAAATTATAAGAACTACAAAAGTTTTTATGGTTTCTTAAAGTATTCAAATGAGAGAAATGACACGATTGTTTAAGTAAAAATATTACCGGTCTAAGAGAAGGAATACTTTGAATTAAAACAAGCTGTCCAGCTGGCTTAGATAAAGTGACTTCATCCCGTGCAAAGGGTTTACACCTTGTCGGCCCACCGCCCATACAAAAAACAAACAAATATTTGTTTGAGATAAAATACTTGATATATAGCCTTTAGTTTTGGTTTGATTTTAAAGCCAAATCCTCGTTATACATATATATATATATATATATATATATATATATATATATATATATATATATGATTTGGTTTGGTTTGGTTTGGTTTGGTTTGGTTTGTTTAATGGCATATCAACTCTTTTTAGGTTATTTAATGCCAAAGCTATTCTCCTAGAAGAACAGTACTATTTACACTCATAGCTGGGAGGATAAGGAGGTTCATACCTTTCCCAAGGGTATTTGCCCGAAAATGAACTTAATATTGGTTTGGCTTTTTAGCATTATAACCAATGTTGGTTATTTAAAGCCAAATCCTTTGTTGGCTATCTAATACAAAATCCATTTTGATGCATACAAACAGTTTTATTTCAAACAATTCAGTTTAGCATGAGAATGTTTTTATGTTGTTTATAGTTAAATGTAAAAAACAGTTCAATTTCAAACAACTCAGTTTAGCCTAAGTACACAGTTTAGTTCTATTTGACCCATAGATAGGACCCTATCAGATGCTACTCCTCCGGGTCGGAATGGATCTGGAAGCAATGGCAATGAATGGGGTACTCCGCATTCCCCAAAGCTCCAACCCTTGTAAGTTATTTAATATCAAATGCTCTTTATACATATATATCAAATATATATGATTTGGTTTGATTTGGTTTGGTTTTATGGAATATCAACCATGGTAGGTTATTTGATATTAAATCGTCTTTATACATGTACGAGGATCATTAAATAAGTTTCCAGACTTTTTGCGTATAGGCACTTTTATTGATTGTACACACATGAAACTCTAGTCTCCTTCGAAGTAATCTCCTCCGGCTGCAATGCACTTGTTGTACCCTTCCAACAACTTCTGGAAGACCCCATGGAAGTCTTCTTGTGTCAGCGTGTCAATGACCTTCGTCACAGCCTCTTTCATCTCCTCAATTGTCTCATAACGACAGCCTCTGAGCTTCGGGAATAAGCAAAAGTCACAGGGAGCAAGGTCTGGACTATAGGGAGGCTGACAAACTGTGTTGATGCCCATCTCGGTCAAATAGTCTGTGACAAGGATGGAGTTGTGGAATGGTGCATTATCCCGGTGGAAATGCCACTGACCCGATTTGAAGAGTGTTGGCCTCTTCTGACGGAAGCTCTTCCTGAACTCCCTTAAAACCTCAACATAGTAACCCTAACCCTAACCCTTTGGCCAATCAACTCTGGTGTATTGACTTCTTTACTCCTCCCACACCTCTCATCATTCCTCATAGACTCCCTGCCTTCCTTGAATCTCTTATGCCACTCAAAAACTGATGCTCGATTCAGGCAAGATGGTCCAGAAGCAGTCTGAAGTATTCCATACGTTTCTGTGGCATTTTGTCCAAGTTTAAAACAGAATTTTATTGCATATAGTTCTTCTAAAGTGTCCTCACGTCCAGATTGCAAGTTTGAAATTCACCAGCTGTGACAATCAGGCTTTAGTAGGGTGTATTCCAATTGCTGCTGTAGCTGTTTATTTGAAGCTGAAATCCTAAAAATTGGTCAGTCATCTTATAAGTTGTATAGCAATAACATAGTGAATTTTCAAAAGTCTATGACAATTTTAAATGCCTCTACAAAAAAACGTCTGGACACTTATTGAATGCACTACGTATATCGAATATATATATGATTTAGTTTGGTTGGATTCTTTCGCATTATAACTAATGTAGCCAAATCCTCGTTATACATAAATATTAGATTTATAGGATTTGGTTTAGTTATGTTTTATGGCATATCAACCAATGTAGGTTATTTAAAGCCAAATCCTCGTTATACATATATATTAGAAATAAAGGATTTGGAAACACATTGCGTTGGCAGCATTTTAAAACGCACCTAAGATTATTCTTCTGCACACGGTTGAATTGTTTCAACTATTTCTATCTCCCATGAATAATTTTATTTACAATTAATCATTTTTTGCACACATTTATATGGATGTATGAAGGATATGTAAATGTATTATTTGTTGGTAATATTTTAAAATGAGATAGAACTAATTTATTTATACGCTAATATTGCTATTGTTTCTACACAGATGGTGCCAATTATTGCTATCAAACACTAATACTACTATTCAATATAAATCATTTATTTGCACACAGATGGATGCACTACGTGGACGCTAACTAAACGTATGGAGAAAAAGCTTGACGGCAACTACAGAAGAATGCTGCGAGCAATATTAAACAAGTCCTGAAGGCAGCACCCCACAAAGCAGCAGCTGTACGGCCACTTACGACCCGTCAGGAAAACTATGTAAGTTATAAGAACCATGGACGAGCATAGGCAGTACGTCCAGCTAGAAACAATATACAACAGCTCTGTACCGATACAGGATGTAGCCCTCAAGACCTGCCGGAAGCAATTGACGATAGAGAAGGGTGGCGTGAAAGGGTCAGGGATATCCGTGCTGATGGCGCGACATGATCATGATCATGATGAAAATCGTTACAAGTATTGCTAGGCTGTGCCAATATTTCAATTTGGGCACACAGTTAAAGAATTTAAGCCATTACTGTTTAGCACTAATAACACTGGTTTACAAAAATAAATTTTTGGTCCGTGGCAAGAATGGGGATAGGTGTTTTTTGTTAATTTGGGTGTGCTGAATTCAAATTCATAAATAGTTCTGCTCTATCACCTCTAGTTTTCTGGCTTTTAAATAATCTCATTTTAGTATAAACAGAGAATATATGTGCATATTTCAAGAGTTGCAGCAGCTTATAACAGATAAAACAGGATAGATAAAGAACACTGACTGAATCAATATACTTGGGTGACACAATTCATAGTACCAAAGACAGTGAAAAAAGTGTTTTTTAAGAAGATCTGGTGTATTTTGCCTCCGGGATGTCACGCAAGAGCATCCAGCAGAAGTCTCCCATCATGCCGGGGTTCCATTTGCCTTGATAGTTGATCTCCATCTTCGTAATGTCTTGGTGGAATCTTTCTCCATCCTCATCGCTCACTGCTCCAAGGTTTGGCGGGAGGAAGTTGAGGTGGGAATGGAGAAAATGAATCTTGAATGACATTCGGCACCCCATATCCTCGTGAGACTTTAGCAACTTCTCAATACAGGCTTGGTAATCTGGTACGCGTGTGTTACCAAGGAAACCACTACAGACAGACTTGAATGCTTCCCATGCTATCAGTTCCTTTAAGTTAAGAACCTCCTCAAAATCAGTATCCTTCAGCACTTCTCGGATCTGAGGTCCGACAAAGATGCCCTCTTTGAACTTAGTAGCACTAAGACCTGGGAACACATTAGACAAGTGTTGGAAGGCAGCACCATTTTTGGGCAACGCCTCCACGAAATTCTTCAAACCAAGCTTGATGTGAAGAGGAGGAAGAAGTAACTTATTCATGTCCACCAGAGGATTCTCCTTGAGGCTGTGTTCGCCAGGAACAAAAGTGCTTCTAGACCCCCAGTCTTTCTGCTTGTAATGCTGGGATACAGCTCGACTAGCCCAGAGACAGAGAAAACAGCAGTACTTTGTAAAGCCCGCTTGCATACCCATAAGAAGACCAATGACCTTATTTGTTCCGATTCCTGAAACTGATGATGCTTACATCTTCCTGGACTAGGTTTCACTGTTTAAGCCGAGAAGCCAAGAGCTCTGACTGCTGTTCTGACAGATACAAATCACGAGCAAGATCATTCAGGTCTTCTTGCGTGATCCAGTATGGCTCATTGCCACTTGTTTCTAAATATGTAGACTCAATATCTTCCAAAGATATTGACTCGGCAGAATCCTCCCTTAAGGCATTTCTTCATCTGATGAGGAAAGAAGATCCTTATTTACTGGAGGTGTGGGTGCAGGAAGATCATCTGAATGGGGAACGGGTCTCATAGCAGATCGAAGGTTGGAATATTTGATCTTCTTCCTAAAAGATGCATTGAAACCAGTTATATTAGTTAAACAAAAATAACAATTATTGCAGCTCTCTCCAAACCATCGGGACTGCAAAGCTGAAAGCCAATTTCTTGCCATTAAACCATGCAGTTAGTCCATTGTAGCAGGATTTACAACAGATGTGTGGAGCCCAAGACTTGTCCTGATCACCAATTTTACAGTAAAAATAGTGAAAGTAGGTGGTTCTGAGGGGGGAAGTGATGGGTCGACGTTGTGCAACTGTTGTGAAGTCCCCACACACGTAGCAGAAAGGAATGGCCTTGTTGAGGCATCCTCGACATTTTGACGTGCTTAAAGCCATTGGAGAATCTGAAAATATACCAAAATAAAACTAAATGTGCATTTGAAAATGTAATACTAATATTTAGTAACCCAAAAGATGTGTAACACGATAGTTGAGGGACACTAACCTCCGGTGCCGCCTGCGAGACAACTTCTTCCAATGACTGCCAGAGTGTGGACTGAGACCTGCTGCCTTAACTGTCAAAATCCGTCTTCATATATAACTATATATATATATATATATATATATATATATATAATCTAATGCTATCACTTACATTTAGTGCATAACAACTAAAAAAATAAACCATAAGTGTCACAATATTAGAATTAACTCTGAATTCATATACGCCTTTATGTACCGTATATGCACAAAATGCACACTATGCATATCTAAAAAAAACTAGAGATGATGAGTAAAAACGGATTTCAAATTTGAATTCAGCACCCTCAAATTAGGTAAAAACGGGTATTTTTATGCTTGCCTCAATTTCTTTGTAAACCAGTGTAATTCTATTTAACATTACTCGTTCGTTTGCACACTTTTAAATGATTCCAAGTATTGCTATATATCACTAACGATTCAATTAAACATCAGTGGCTTGTTGATACTGTTATGATAATATACCCCATGACGTCCCTGCATGGACCTTCCCGACACTATTAATAGTGGCCGACTCGATAAACGTGTCAAGCAACTCTAGTCAGTTACTGGTAACCGTTACTGTCTGCATTTCCTTAAATATATACTGCTGTAAACATTACATCGCTTTGTGTTATTCATTTCTGGTCCATCAAGACCACAATATTCACTGTTAAATAATCAAAAAGTTCTATTTTAAACAATTCAATTTATCATGAGTCATTTGTTTACACAGTTAAATGATCAAAAACTTCTATTTTAAACAATTCAATTTATCATGAGTCATTTGTTTACACAGTTAAATGATCAAGAAGTTGTAATTAGTATAAGTTATTTGTCTGGACTAAGTTTAAATGTCGAATAGTATTATTTGACTTATAGATATGACCTAATCACGTACTACCAATCCAGGTCAGAGTGGACCTGGGAGCATTGGCAATAAAGGGGTACAACGCATTCCCCAAAGTCATTTGTTTACATAGAGTTTAAATGTCAAACAGTTCTATTTAAGAGTGGACCTGTGAGAAATAAAGGGATACTCCACCATCAAATTAATATCCAGTACACTCGTTCGGCTCATTGACCCAGTGGGTAGAGTGCTCGCCAATGGTCCGGGAGACCTGGGTTCTGTCCCAGGTTGCGTCATACCAAACACTTTAAAAATGGTACTTGATACCTCCTTGCTTAACACTCAGCAACTAAGGGTACTTATCGAGGGTAAAGTGGAGCAATCCAAGGAAAGGAGTTGTGCCCTGCCCTATAACTCGGTGAAGTAGCTATTGAAAAGGGAGCCTTCGAGTCGCCCTTGACTACGATCACCAGTTTTACTAATTTTACACTCGTTGGAAGGGTTCTTAGCTCTTCTGTTAAAATGCAGTAAGTAAATTCTACAAGCCCAACCGTCTGGGCTGTTCACCTTGTGCCTCATGTTGAGTACGTGTATTTTGGCAAAATATATACTCTCGAATTTTTAAAAATTCTGTTTGATATTCACTAAAGGTTACTAAACGAGGAAGAGAGCTGAAGAAGGCTGAAGAACACAGCGGCCGAAATATTTTCAGAGAAGAACAAGCTTAAAGAAAATGATTCGAAATAAACACCGGATAATAATTATAATTGTATACACGTTACCTCTCATTAAATTAAACATTACCGAACCGATTAACATCTTTCACCTGGCAGGTGCGTTCGTATGAGTGAGAGAGATATAGAGGGGGGATAGCGTCTAAAGTAGATGCAAGCCGTGATAACAACGATGCCGCTGAAAAAGACGCCATTTTAAGGAAGGAAAGTTGGATAAGTATCACAATGTTTTCCCGCTTTTTTTTTTTTTTATTTTTGCGTTGCGTTTAATAACAAAATGGCTGCCGATTTTCCTGATTTGACACGGAAATATAAGTAAAACAAACCAAAACAAAAACAAAAAAAGAAGTAGAAGTTGCGCTAAATTGCACCTGCTACGGAAGATGCTGCTGGAAACAAGATAGCTGGAAGATATTTATCAACCCTGCTAGCATAGTTCTCTATTTTTAATGTGTATACCCTTTTTCTCGAGGGTGTTAAAACAAGCCTAGTGGCTAGATTGCCAGTGAACAGCGCTTTAGATTAAATATAAGGTGAATCAAAAGTTTTGCTATATTTTATGTCATTTGGGGAACAATTCAGCAGCTTTGGATGCTTTCGCCGACATTATGAAGGTGACAGTCCACGTTGGACTGTTGCTATTCTTTCTTCTTTTTAACCATATTTACCCAACCCCTTCGCTCGGGCAGGATATGACACAAGATCAATTTTTAAGCGGAGTTTAACAGGTTTGAATTCAGAGTTTTCCTTCTCCTAGACTAGTTGCCTCACCAAGGCTGAAGAACCTAGTCCGCCCTACTATTTACCCATAGTTGGAGAGAGAATATTTCTTCTTTTTAATGGCATATAAAGTTCCATGGGTTATTTAATGTCACAGCCATCTTTGCTGAAGAACAGTTGTGGAGCGATTCAACCCATAGCTGTTGGGATAATGGGGTTTAAACCCTACCCAAGGTTATTTGTCCGAAAATGAATGTAAAGGCGTGATTGAAGTTCAAACCTGCTTTCTACGATGCCATAGTCCAGCACGTTAGGTTTGGTTTGGTTTGGTTTGGTTTTATGGCTCATCAACCATTGTAGGTCATTAATGTGAAATCGATTCCTATACATATAAACAAATCTATTGCAATTGTTAGAAATAGAACTGTTTGATCAACTGCGTGTAAACAAATGACTAGAGTTTAATTGAATTGTTAGTGATACATAGCAATACTTGGAACCATTTAACTTTGTTGACTTATGCTTAATTGAATTGTTAGAAATAGAACTGTTTGATCAACTGCGTGTAAACAAATGATTGGAGTTTAATTGAATTGTTAGTTATGCATAGCAATACTTGGAACCATTTAACTTTGTTGACTTATGCTTAATTGAATTGTTAGAAATAGAACTGTTTGATCAACTGCGTGTAAACAAATGACTAGTGTTTAATTGAATTGTTAGTTATACATAGCAATACTTGGAACCATTTACCTTTGTGCAAATGAATTAGAAACCTAGAATTGAATAATCATGGTTGAATAGCAACGATTGTAACTCCTTTACTATCAGCAAATAAAAGATTAAAATAGAATAGAATTATAATTGTTAGATAGCAATAAATGAAACCATTTATCAGTGTAAAACCGGCTCATTGGCTTAGTGGATAGAGTGTTCGTCTATGGTCCGGGAGACCTGTGTTCAATCCCAGGTCGCGTCATACCAAAGACTTTTAAAAATGGTACTTGATTCCTCCATGCTTAACACTCAGCAATATAAGGTACGTATCAAGGGTAAAGCGGAGCAAACCAGAAAAAGGAGTAGCGCCCTCCCCTACATCTCGGTATAGTAGCTATTGAAAAGGGAGCCTTCGGGTCACCCTCGACTACAGTCGCTAACATCAGTGTAGAAACAATAGCAATACTAGAGTGCTAGCAAATTAGCCTAACTCATTTAATAATCAAATCACCTACAAACTATTCACTAACAGATATATATATGTGTGTGTGTGTGCGTGTATGTGTGCAAAACATGGCTCCTGTAACATTGTTACTATTAAAGTTGGCGACCGTAGTCGAGGGTGACCCAAAGGCTCCCTTTTCAATAGCTACTACACTGAGGTGTAGGGGAGGGCGCTACTCCACGTTACCATTGATAGGAACCTAATAATGTTCGGTGTTAAGCCAGGAGGTATCATCTACCATTTTTCAAGTCTTTGGGATGACTCGACCAGGGATTGAACCCTGGTCATCCGGGCCATTGGCGAATACTCTACCCTCTACCTAGTAATAATTGAAAACACTTAACAGTGTAGAAACCAGAGCAATACTAGAGTGATAGCAAATTAGTTTCAAGTCATTTTAAAATCAAATCACCAACAAACTTTTAACTTTCAAATATATATATATATATATATATATATATATATATATATAACAATATTCGGTCATATTAGGATAATAAATTTATTTCCATCCTGTTAAGGGCATTGATATGAATAAAAGACTCCAAGATGATTTTTAACAGGACTTCATCAGATCCAACAAGAAAATAAAATAAAATACAACCAGACTGGAGGGATAGTCAAAGGTAGCAAGGAGGTGGAGAAAAGAAATCCATTCGAGCAATGTATAGCTTTTACCCATATAAGGCTACTTCCGGCCCCTTCTCGTTTCAGATTTAATTTCCGGTCACTTCTCGTTTCAGATTAAGTGCCCTACTCCGGATTTACTGGATGAAAGAATACCTTATATATATATATATATATAATTATGAATGGAGGAATTGATATATTAAGTTAGAAATTACCATGACAAGAAAATCCGGCACACACCTACACGCGATATACGGAGCCCTGAACAGCTGTTTCGACCTTATTAGGTCTCATCAGCAGTGCACACCGTGATCTCCACCACTGGAGATCGAACCAACAACCACATTATGCAGCAGCCGAAACTCTACCACTGGGCCACTGGTTCATGCCACGTATAAGCGATACCGAATTAACAAGTCATGGTAAATTGCACGACCACATGACCTAATGTGTCTTTTTTTATCGGTACGTATTCACTACAGCGGACACGGCCACCTCCAGGGCTACGTCTTCCCAAGTCGGAATTATATATATATATATATATATATATATAAATGAGGGTAAAACATGACAATACTTGAAACCATTTAACTGTGTGCAAACAAAAGAATTACAATAAGTATAAATATTCGTTGATGAGAGAAAAACTGAATCATAAATATTCGTGTTAGATAAAAATACTTGAAATCAGTTAACTCTTTACAAAAAAAATGATTTCAGGGTTGTTTAAAAATGTATCTACAAAAATGTTTACCAATCAAATATATTAAATATATATGTAAAAACAGGACTTGACATTAAATAATCAACAATGGTTGATATACCATAAAATCCAACCAACCAACCAACCTATTTTCAGAAGCGAATAGTTTTAATGTTTCTACGGTTTAAATTTAAAATGTCACAGAAGATGGAATGTCCTCAAATTAATGGAAAAAATACAAAAACAGAAGTAATATAAACAGATTTTTACTGCCTTAAATAGTGAAAATGTGCAAACATCCTTGTCCACTGTAAGGAGAATTGACTTTCATTTCGCAAAAACTGACTCTACCTCAAGGAAAATGGGTCCTCGTCGTCCAAAATCTACAAAGAATAAAGTTGACATTTAACATTTGCAGCTCTCAAAAACAGAAAAAAAACATGAGATTGGCTAAAGAATTAAAAACTAATAATTGAAAGACACAATCTTGAAGAACAATCACAAGACGGCGCAAAGTAAATGGAATGATATAAAAATACACGCTAAGAAGTCTAAGGACGGATTGAATCTTGCTGTAGAATACTATAATTTTGATACAAAATGGTTTGAAAGCATAATATGGTCAGATTAGTAAAGATTTTGCCTTTATATTGAGACTTTGGAACGTTGCCCGAAAAGACCAGGTAGAAAAATTATTGCCAAAATGTCACAAAACCGAGGTTAAATATGGAAATGATGGAATAATGAATAATTTGGAGGTCTTTCTCCTTTTCTGGTTGGACGATTTGACGGTTGGTTGGGTTTTATGACATATCAACCTACTTCTATTTCAATCAATTCAGTTTAGCATGAGTACACAGTTTAATTGTGAAAAACATTTCCATTTCAAGCTATTCAATTTATTCAAACAGTTCTAATTCAGCTAATTCAGTTTAGTACAAGTACAGATTCTGTTTACACACAGTTGAATGTCAAAACAGTTCTATATCAAACAATTCAGTTTAGTGTAAGTACAGTTTCAATGTCAAAAATAGTTTCATTTCAAACAATTCAGTTTAGCATAAGCACACAGTTTAAATGTCAAAACAGTTCTATTCCAAACAATTAAAGTTAGCATAAATACGCAGTTTAAATGCATAAAACAGTAAACTCAAGAAACTACGGTTTAGTTCTATTCAACCCATAGATAGGACCCGTATCAGGTGCTACCACTCCAGGCTAGAGTGGACCTGGGAGCGATGGTAATGAAGGGGTCATCCGTATTCCCGACAGCTCCAGCACGACTGGAACCTCACCAGCAGATTGTTTAGTGTCATAAGCTGGAAATTCGTTGGTGGGGTCTTACCCCTCTTCAGAGAAGCAATCGGTGTATTCTACAGCCCTGGCCGACTGGGCAACTCTTCCTGGAATTGGTGATCTAATTCGATGAGACAACTTATCAATGCATTGTATCAGCTATTGACAAGCTGTTGTCTTCGGCATACTGAACCGATAATATTTTTCATAGCATACCTCTTCATACAGCTAAATTGACAAAAACTTCCTGTAAATTTATAACACTTGATGCTTTCTCACTCATTCTTTATTGCTTCCCACATGAAATCTTCATTAGAAAACATCTAAGAAAACAGCCTTTGTCGAATCATTCTGCTAATATTTTCAACTGGTACAAATCTTTAAAGTCTGTACCATAGACCAACGTTTTGTGCTGTAAAGAAAGAAGTCCGCAGAAAAAAAAAATACTCAAACTCGAATGTAAGGGAAGAAAATATTGCAGTCGTTTTTATTCAGCTATGATCACTGCAACTCGAAAAGTTCCTTCTTCTCCCTTCCTCTCGGTGGTGAGGGGGTGTGGGTGAGAGCTGGCTGTTTGACACACGCCTATCACCGCAGATAGGTCGTAGCAGTCTGGGGTATGAAGGGTTAGGGCCTCCGGAACCTTTAACGCACCCGTTTTGACAACTGCCTTCAACTCTGCCAAAATCTCATTACTTGTTTTCTTATATAGAGATTTTGGGGAACAAATCGAAGATCCGCGAATGTTCGATGTCACTAGTGAAACACGTGATATTAGATCTGTGATTATTTTAAAACCACGTCTAACTTTGCAGATCATTCTGTCCGCACGCACTAGTCACGTGACATCTTCACTCATTGACGAAAGCGCCCGTCCGTAATATTGCAAATCTAAGGTAAAAGACTTTGACTATTTCATTTATTATTTTGGTGTTATTATATGGATAAAAATGTGTAATATAATGGCCGAGGGATTTCGTTTTATATATCTTGCCTCTGAGTTAAGTTAGGCTGAGAACCTTTCGGCTTAGCACATGGGTTAATTAGGTGCAAACTTGAGCGCAGGTGTTAACGCGCACGCAGGGAGGATGTGTCGTTCACAGATGTCAAAATAAAAATCCCAGATAGAAAATTATGACTTGTGGATGTGAATGACGTCATGCACCGGAAGCGCACGCGGAGGATTTGGGGGATTTTGAAGAAAGTCAGTTGAGTTGAGTCTTGCCGTCCGAAGAAGAAAGGTGACATTCGCTTTCTTGCCGAGGCCTTGTGTCGGGCGCGCACGTGGTTTGGGGCAGATGGAAAAGTCAGGTATATCTCTCTTCTTACGTCGAAAAACCTTTAAACTCAGAGGTAATAAAAAGTTTCGTACCTGAACTAAGAAGTCGTAAGTTTTTTTCGTGTTTCAGGATTCCTATGTTCTATGTATATATGTTATGAACATTCTATATACGTTTCACATATCCGTATCATGGGTATGGTACAAATGTACATGGTCATTTTTTTATTAGTGGATTTATGAAAGACTTTAATTTCAAATTCGTTTTAATCAGTTATTGAATTTAATGCTAAAAAGTCACACATATTTTCAAACTTGTATATAATAATAGAGGAAGAATTCAAACTTACATATAATACAATTTTGAAGACTTCCTTTTTGCCTTTCGTTGTTGCCGGCATAATAATCTTTGGTTCCTTATTCTTTGAATAGGCAGTTCAAAGTTAAATTCAAATTGAATTATAAAATCAAATTTTGTATGAACAAAAAGATGTTCTTTATATCTATAATAAAGTTGAACGTATTTTTGTCATGAAATATGCTCAAAATTATTTGAAATTTTCTTTTATTTTTTAGATTTTTCATAGTGGTTTTACTGCGGGCTACAAAAACTTTGGAATGATTTTTAAAAAATATAAATATTTCAAAATATATAGAATTAAACAGTCAGAAATAATACATATCCTTAGGTAATTTATTTCGAAGGATTGAGAGAATTATTATTTTTTTTAAATTTTATTTGTTTATTCATTTATAAATGTTGGTGGGTGGGGGATTGCTTACGGTACTTTCTTGTTTTGTTTTTTTTAATTTTATTTCATTTTATTCATTTCATATTTATTCTATTTTATTTCCGTTGAACAATATAAGATACTGATAGACTGTATGCTCAATAGAATTGCTTTACTCAAAAAATCCCATAATAAAACGAAACTATTATTTAAAAAAGGACCTGATATTTTTACATATCAAATATCTTGCTTTGTAGTTTTCTTACTTCTGCTTTTCTTCAATAAAACAAGAAATATGACCCAGGCTTTTTACTATACCTGTTTACGATGAAAACATTAATCAGTAGAACAGTAATTCGCAGTTTTAAATGATACTAGATGATCAGTGTAACCTTTAGCTTACCCTTGTAAGTTGGCGACCTTAGTTGAGGGGGACTGGAAGGCTCCCTTTTCAATAGCTACTACACCGAGGTGTAGGGGCGGGCGCTACTCCTTTCCCTGAATTGCTCCACTTCATCCTTGATCCTTACCTTATTGTAAGTAAAGTGGGTGACCTTTGTCGAAGGTGATCCGAAGGCTCACTTTTCAATAGATACTACACCGAGGTGTAGGGAAGGGTGCTACTCCTTTCCCTGTATTGCTTCAATTTACCCTTGATCCTTACCTTATAATGATTAGTGTTGAGCTAGGCGGAATCAAGTACCAATTTTTGAGTCTTTGGTATGACTCAACCTGGGATTGAACCCTGCTGTCCCGGTCCATTGGCGAACACTCGACTCATTAGGCCAATGACCCAACCAATGCTTAAATAGAAGTAGAAATTTAACCCATATCTACAGTGCTGAAAAAAAGTAACCAAAAAGGAATTAGTTGCAGTTCCAGAACAAATACACCTATTATATATATTTTCATGCAGCTTTAATTTTCGTTGCATATATATTGCTATTTTACTTTTCGTTCCAAAGTTTTGATGCTGTTGAGTTTGGTCATAAATACTACCTAATAACGTCCATTTTGGTTGTATAATCTTTGATTAGATATTTTTTGTAATTCTTGTATCTTTGGTTTAGAAGATTAATTTTCTGGGAGACCGGGGTTCAATCCCAGGTCGCGTCATACCAAAGACTTTCAAAATGGTACTTGATACCTCCTTGCTTAACACTCAGCAATATAAGGTACGTATCAAGGGTAAAGTGGAGCAATCCAAGGAAAGGTGTAGCGCCCTCCCCTACACCTCGGTGTAGTAGCTATTGAAAAGGGAGCCTTCTGGTCGCCCTCGACTACGGTCGCCAACTTTACCTTACTTACTTTTTATTTATTCATAGGCAATAATATTATTCCTGTCGATATTATACCGAATACAGATGGCTGAAATAAATGTTTTGTGTTTATTTATTTACGACTGATTATGTATAATAGTTACTTAATTTATTGTTGGAAAATTAATAATTATCTAGATTTCTAAGACGAAGCTTGCGTCTTTCGGCTTTCTTCAGGTGTTACATTGAACTTAGAAGCTTTCGTTGAACTTTGAACTATTCATATAATTTAAAGAAAGGAATCATTCGTTGCCTACAATATCGAGCAAAAGCCATTAGTATATCAAGAAGAAATGATTAGTTAAAGATAAAAACTTTATTGTAACAACAACTTAGAAAGTATAACATCAGAGAACGACAGAGAACAATACTCTAAAACTCATCACTCTCCGTCTACCCTATATCAAATACCTAGCCAAAAATATTAAAGACTATGTAGTCCATAAGATATCATGACAATACTCAGGAGTGGCACGACTATTCAAAAATATCTTTTCTGAGTCGAGCTCCTAACAGAATACAACATATATTCCATCCCATGCAGTTGTTGTAAGGTAAAGAAAGTCGAGACATACCACGGACTAAAAATAAGGCTAGAGGAACATCGAAAAGTAGTATGACAAAATGAAATGGAAAAATTGGGTATGGCTAACCATATATGAAAAGAAAAGGGAAACATCTTTCATTATGGGATGAAATTAGAATAATCGATAGGAAAGAACATTGGAGAATAAGACTTCTTAATGAACTAGCGCATTTTGGGGGCTACTGTGACCTCTAGAGGAGATCAAGTATATAGATAAATACAATATAAGAGCTAATAATCCAAATGGCTTGATGAAAAAAATTGCAATACAAACTAAGGTAAAAATCGTATAAAATAGTAATAAGTAATAACTCGTTGGTTGATGAAATACATTATGTCAATAAGTTCAAAGATTCACGCCGGATTTTCCTGCAGGACACTTGGGGCAACTGATAAAGTGAAATCAGATGCAGGTTCAATCCCAGCTACAGTTAAATAACAAGGAATTCTTAGAATATTTTGCGTGTGATTTTTAGGACTGTTGTCCTCATTTTTATTGTTGTTAGTTGTAACACAACGTTTCGGCCGCAGTATCCCCCGGCCTTCCTCATGTGTCCTTTGTTTACCTGGGCATAGAAATGAAGAACAAAAATTCAGATAGATAATACTTATGATAGCTTAACCCCTTGTATCAGGATATGGCTAACGAGATTAGAATAGTCTAAACCTACGGATAACTTAAATGGTTCAGATTAAAGTTTTGTATGAATTCCCAAGTACGATGTGAAACACCTGAAGAAGGTTCAAGAATTCATCGATCGAAACGTTATGCGTATAACAGTAAAGACGGAGAAAATAGTCCGAATACTCTAAATGATAAGAATTAATAAATTTCTGTATATTTCGAGTATATTCATTTGAAATTTGTTTCTTCTTTTCTATAAAGGAAATAGCTTCAATTGAGTATTCAGTCTCTAGTTTATTTTATTTTATTTTATTTATCTTTTTTTTTTTAATGAGGTGTTGGTAATTCCATTTTCGTTAAAACAAAGCCAGAGAAATTTGAGCAAAATTTTGTTTAGCACTGGTCATGAATTCAAGTAAAAAATTCAGCCATCTTTTGTTTTTTTGTTTTTCTTATTCGACTTTTTCTAGTTAATAGGCTTCCATCTGTGATTCTCATTCTCTTCGCCGCTAAGTTTGACGTTATAACGATGGACTTATTTTTTTCTCAGCTTTTCCCTAACGTGAAGACGACTTCATATGATTGGTTGATGCTTAATATCAAGTAGGTATGGCTGCACCGAACTTTACGACACAGACCATTTATTTTGTAAACTAGAATACAACACGTTTGTTTTTTTTTTGTTTGTTTGTTCATCATGAAGGTCTTTAGCTGCCAATTCATGAGAACCGAATTCTTTACTGCAAACATCAGGGTAATCTTTTAAGCCTACTCGAATTGATATAATGAACAGGTGCTTCTCGTCCCTGAGATATTTTTTGTATAATCTATGATGCAAAATATTATATACATTCTTAGAAGAAATAATCTGATTCAAGATCTCTTAGAGGTGCTGGTTAGTGAATGGATCCCCGGTAACCAGATTAATTATTTTGTATACTAATGGAATCCCAATGCAGAAGCTGTTTGTTAACAGGTGTGTTTAGCAAATTTCCTCGGAACAGTGATTTTTGTGGTAAATCATTTAGGTTTACTCTTTTCTTATTCAGTTAAGAGGTATAATCGAGTTGACGGTGCTCAGTCGGCCCAGCGGTTAGAGTGTTCGCCAATGGCCCGGGAGACCTAGGTTCAATCCCAGGTCGAGTCATACCAAAGACTTTAAAAATGGAACTTGATACCACCTTGCTTAACACTCAGCATTATAAGGTACGGTTCAAGGGTAAAGTGGAGCAATCCAGGGAATGGAGTAGCGCCCTCCCCTACACCTTGGTGTAGTAGCTATCGAAAAGGGAGCCTTCGGGTCACCCTCGACTATGGTCGCTAACTTTACTTACTTACTTACTTTATATATACAAACGTGCCAACTACAATAGGTATCACCGTCTCATTCATATTCTTCAGTTTGTTTAGTTCTTGGCAAGGTCCAAGTATTCTTTGATCTTTTTGCTTCATTTTATTTTCACCTATGGAAATATAAAATCCACAGTAGGTTCAATTCTCTGTTTTGCTCAGTAGTTATCACTTGGTGTGGTCTTCTCACCGGAATTAAGAGATCCGTTTGTATCTCAAAATAGCCGGGAATATTATCAATTTTATTTTCAAGGGTGGATTCTGGTTTTTCCGTTGCCCATTTGGTATATGTTTAAAATTCAGTCTTTCGCTCATTTCCCATTGGATCACCAAATCTACAGAGTCGTACTTAGTCTTGCATTCCTTTAGAACCAGCTTGCTACATTTGTTCACAATGAGATTAACCATTTCATCGTTTTCTTTACCTTAATTAAAACACTAAATTCGTTTCCTGATACCTAATGTTGATAAGACATTTAATGTTGAAAAGATATATTTCTAGTGAATCTGACAGTATGGCAGAAATAGGTGTAAAGTTGGATAAATCAGACACTTTACTCAGATTTAGAAGTGTGATATTTCGTTCGGGCTTTATTTCATGTTCACGAACTTCTTTAAGTCAGAGACTATTTTCTGAGTTTTTCTATTTAAGTTATATGGTTTCAAGTAGTCTTATATGTTAAGGGATAATTATCTCCCCAAATGAATGATTGGCTTTTCAGCAAAAAAGGCTAAAAGTAGGCAACAAGATAGCTGCCTGACAACAGGCCACGTGCAGAGAAAGACAGCATTAATCGACCCGAATCCTTCTACATCCTGGTCAGTGAAAAATTAAAAAGAATATTGTTGTGTTAAAAGCACATTTAACTGGGGGTTTTTTTTGTTCTTTTTTGTAATATTATGTTGTTTTTGAATACTTAGGATATAATACTATCTAAAACTAATAATTCCTACACAGTTATATAGTTTCAAGTAGTCTTATTAAAAGATATTAATTCAAACACAGTCGCATAGTTTCAAGTAGTCCTATGTAATACTAATTATTCATACACAGATATATGTTTTCACGTAGTCTTATCTAATAATAATAATTCATATACACTTATATGGTTTCAAGTTTTCCTATCTAATTGTTGTATCGTAACTCGTACCACTATAAAAGACGCCGTGTCTCTAAAGACACCAGGTGATATACACAAAAGCAAATGCAGAGACAGAAGGAGATCTGGTGACCTCGGTCAGTTGATGATCAACTTCTGACGTAAGACCTATAGCGAGAGACTTATAATACTAGTCGGACTGTACCACTTAATTTAATAAATAATTAACTCTGTTTCACTGTTTATCGTTTCCTTACCACGATAAAACACTAATATTAATAATTCATACACTTATATGGTTTCACGTTTTCTCATCTAACGATAATAATTCATGCAGACTTATATGGTTTCAAGTTGTCTTATCTAACGATAATAATTCATACACCCTTATATGGTTTCAAGTTGTCTTATCTAACGATAATAATTCATGCATCCTTATATGGTTTCAAGTTGTCTTATCTAACGATAATAATTCATGCACCCTTATATGGTTTCAAGTTGTCTTATCTAACGATAATAATTCATGCACCCTTATATGGTTTCAAGTTGTCTTATCTAACGATAATAATTCATGCACACTTATATGGTTTCAAGTTGTCTTATCTAACGATAATAATTCATGCAGACTTATATGGTTTCAAGTTGTCTTATCTAAGGATAATAATTCATGCACACTTACATGGTTTCAAGTTGTCTTAACTAACGATAATAATTCATGCACACTTATATGGTTTCAAGTTGTCTTACCTAACGATAATAATTCATACACACTTATATGGTTTCAAGTTGTCTTATCTAACGATAATAATTCATGTACACTTATATGGTTTCAAGTTGTCTTATCTAACGATGATAATTCATGCACCCTTATATGGTTTCAAGTTGTCTTATCTAAGGATAATAATTCATGCACACTTACATGGTTTCAAGTTGTCTTAACTAACGATAATAATTCATGCACACTTATATGGTTTCAAGTTGTCTTACCTAACGATAATAATTCATACACACTTATATGGTTTCAAGTTGTCTTATCTAACGATAATAATTCATGCACACTTATATGGTTTCAAGTTGTCTTATCTAACGATGATAATTCATGCACCCTTATATGGTTTCAAGTTGTCTTATCTAAGGATAATAATTCATACACCCGTATATGGTTTCAAGTTGTCTTATCTAACGATAATAATTCATGCACACTTATATGGTTTCAAGTTGTCTTATCTAACGATAATAATTCATACACACTTATATGGTTTTAAGTTGTCTTATCTAGCGATGATAATTCATGCACCCTTATATGGTTTCAAGTTGTCTTATCTAACGATAATAATTCATGCACACTTATATGGTTTCAAGTTGTCTTATCTAACGATAATAATTCATGCACCCTTATATGGTTTCAAGTTGTCTTATCTAACGATAATAATTCATGCACCCTTATATGGTTTCAAGTTGTCTTATCTAACGATAGTAATTCATACACACTTATATGGTTTCAAGTTGTCTTATCTAACCATAATAATTCATACACACTTATATGGTTTCAAGTTGTCATATCTAACGATAATAATTCATGCACCCTTATATGGTTTCAAGTTGTCTTATCTAGCGATGATAATTCATGCACCCTTATATGGTTTCAAGTTGTCTTATCTAACGATAATAATTCATGCACACTGATATGGTTTCAAATTGTCTTATCTAACGATAATAATTCATGCACACTTATATGGTTTCAAGTTGTCTTATCTTATATCAATAATTCATACACACTTATATGGTTTCAAGTTGTCTTATCTAACGATAATAATTCATACACACTTATATGGTTTCAAGTTGTCTTATCTAGCGATGATAATTCATGCCCCCTTACATGGTTTCAAGTTGTCTTATCTTATATTAATAATTCACACACACTTATATGGTTTCAAGTAACTATTTCTATTTGATAATTGTAATCTTTTGTTCGTACATCGCTATATGTTTTCATTGTTTCGTTTAGTTTATTTGTTTCATGAACCCTTTATGAGTAATTCAAGGATAAATTTTGATTTATTAATCAATGTTTGATTTTATTTTCTATGTTCCTTTGAATTTTTATTGCACTCTTATCTATAACAATTTATTTACACATCGTTGTATTCCACAAATTATTCCTACCTCAAATTAATAATTCATATACAATGATAAGATTTTGTTTTTATGGCATATCAAACATTGTTGCTTATTTAATACCAAATCCTGTTTATACATATATATTGATTATATATAAATTGGTTTAGTCGAGTTTTATGGCATATCAACCCTTGTATGTTATTTAATGACTAATCCTCCTCAAACATATATATTAAATATATATTATTTGTTTTGGTTGGGTTTTATGGCATATCAACCCTTGTAGGTAATTTAATGCCAAAACCTCTTCATATATATATATATATATATATATAATTTGGTTGGGGTGAGTTTTATGGCATATCAAATATTGTGGGTGATTTAATACCAAATCCTGTTCATGTAAAATATATATTAGGTATATATAATTTGGTTGGGTTGGGTTTTATGGCATCTCAGCCATTGTTGGTTATTTAATTCTAGACACACATGAGACGTGATTATTTTCCCTGATTATCATTGCTAATTTTTTCTTAATTGTAGCGAGAAGTCAATTTTCTAAAAAGAAAATTCTCAGGAATAACAGAAGTGATAAATTTCCAAGAATTTTCTTTTCCTTGATTTGATATCTTCATTTTTGATTATTCCTTTGCTAATGACGTTTTGCTACAACTAGTATCACCATATATATATATATATATATATATATATATATATATATTTGTGTGTGTGTGTGTGTGTGTGTGTGTGTGTGTGTGTGTGTGTGTGTGTGTGTCGTGCATATAAATTACCCTTTTTAAGTCTGCACCGCTGCAGAGGGGTAAGACCTCCCTCCTTATTGGTATTAGATTGGAATACTTAAAACCATATAATAGGACACGAAGCATAAAGGATATTAGCGTCCTGAGTATGACACTCAACCATTTAATAGTGAGGCTCCAGTGCTGGAGCTTTAGGGAATGGGGAGTACACCTTAATTGCCATTACTCCCTGGTTCACTCTAAACCGAAGTGGTTGTACCTGTTAGGGTCCAACCTATGGGTGTAATAGAATTAGTGTCCTCGGCATGATACTAAACTGTGTCTTATGTTGAGGCTCCAGTTCTGGAGCTTTAGGAAATGTGGAGTATCCCTCATTGCCATTACGCCCAGGTTCACTCTAAACCAAAGTGGTAGTACCTGTTAGGGTTCCATCTATGGGTGTAATAGAATTAGGGTCCTCGGCTTGATACTAAACTGTGTCTTATGTTGAAGCTCCAGTTCTGGAGCTTTAGGAAATGTGGAGTACCCCTTCATTGCCATTACTCCCAGGTTCACTCTCACCCAGAGTAATAGTACCTCTTTGCTTCCTCTCTGTAGATCAAATATAATTATTTAATGATTTACTATATTTTAAAATATTTAACCGAGTGCAAATAAAGATTAATATCAAATGAAATTACTGTTATTAATACTTTATATTAAATCCTCTTTATACATATATATTCGATATATTTGATGCGTAAACATTTTTGGTAACATTTTTAAACAAACCTCGGTTCATTTGTTTGGTCATCGTTCAATGGTTTCAAGTATTTCTATTGAATACAAATAATTCTAATCAACATCACTCATTCATTTGCACACAGTTAAATGAATCCAGGTATTGTTATGTATCATTAACAATCCAATTAAACATCAGTCATTTGTTTACACACAGTTAAATGATCAAGCAGTTCAATGTCTTGCAATTCAATTTGATATAAGTTATTTGTTTGCTCACAGTTTAGATGACATGCAGTTCTTTCTATTTGACCCATAGAAAGGATCATATCAGGTTAACATGGTAGTAATGGCGATGAAGGTGTACTCCCTATTCCCTAAAGCTCTAGCAATACAATTATAAGGTATTCCTATCTAATTCTAAATTTTAAAACACTATTAAATGAGAGGTATATTCACAGCCTATCTTTCCCGATATGAGTTGAATATAGGCACATCTGTTCTTTTGCAAGGGTGGCTTAGCCAAGGAAGGTTAATATGCCATTAAACAAAGAAACTAAACCAAACCAAACACCATTAAATTGTTCGAATAATTTAATAATAATATATTTTGTCATCTAGAGTATTCAGGTTATTTTCTTCAATTTTACCGATATATTCACAACGTTTCGTCCGATACGTCTTCTTCGGCTGTTTCTCGTCGAATTCGGGAACTTACGTGGAATTTCAAAGCGAACTTTTTATTTAATCCACGGGGTTAGATTGTTCTAATATAGCAGGGTACAAGTGTTAAAATATTGTAAGTATTCATTGTTATTTTTTCCTGAAGTCAAGATTGAACCCGTAAGTTTTTGATGATTTCTGGCCTAGTCGGCATGGGTGGCAGAATACATCGATAGCATCTCTGCAAAGAGGTAAGACTCCCCTCAACGAGTGTCCTCGATATAGCACTAAACAATCTCATGGTGAGCTTCCAGTAATGCTGTAGCTTTTGGGAATATCCCTTCGTTGCCAACGCTCCCAGATCCACTCTTGTCCGGAGTAATAGCAATTGATAGGGTCCTATCTATGGGTCAATTAGAGCTATTTGAGGTTTAAACTGAGTGTAAACAAATTACTTATTTTAAACTAAATTGTTTTTAAAAAGAACTGACCATTTAACTGCGTGCAAACAAATGATGGTTAATTGAGTTGTTAGTGATACATAGCAATACTTGAAACCATTTATCTTTGTTGACTAAACTGAATAGTTTGAAATAGAATTGTTTTTGACATTTAAACTGCGTACTTATGCTGAACTGAATTGTTTAGAAGAAAACCATTTTTACATTTAACTGTGTTGTAAATAGATGCCTGATATTTAATTGAATTGTTAGTGAGTTTGATATAGAATTATTTTTGACATTTAAACTGCGTACTTATGCTAAACTGAATTGTTTGAAATAGAACTGTCAATATATGTAAAATAGATATGGCATTATTAGACCTACAGTAGTTGATATGCCATAAAACCAAAACAAACCAAAACAAATGAAACATAGATGATTTCACTAAGAAATTCATTAACAAAAAGCTAATATCCGTTATGCTATGTGTCCTATTATATAGTTTCAAGTATTCCTATTTAACACAAATAATTTTCAAGCAATTATATGATTTCAAGTATTCCTATCTAACACCAATAATTTGCAAGCAATTATATGGTTTCAAGTATTCCTATCTAACACCAATAATTTACAAGCAATTATATGGTTTCAAGTATTCCTATCTAACACCAATAATTTGCAAGCAATTATATGGTTTTAAATATTCCTATCTAACACCAATAATTTGCAAGCAATTTTAAGGTTTCAAGTATTCCTAACACCAATAATTTGCAAGCAATTATAAGGTTTCAAGTATTCCTATCTAACACCAATAATTTGCAAGCAATTATAAGGTTTCAAGTATTCCTATCTAACACCAATAATTTGCAAGCAATTATAAGGTTTCAAGTATTCCTATCTAACACCAATAATTTGCAAGCAATTATAAGGTTTCAAGTATTCCTATCTAACACCAATAATTTGCAAGCAATTATAAGGTTTCAAGTATTCCTATCTAACACCAATAATTTGCAAGCAATTATAAGGTTTCAAGTATTCCTATCTAACACCAATAATTTGCAAGCAATTATAAGGTTTCAAGTATTCCTATCTAACACTAATAATTTGCAAGCAATTATATAGTTTCAAGTAAGTAATGATGATTTGGGGACAGGAAAATAGTAATGAAGAGTTGCCCTTTATATCCCCAAGAGCTCAGAAATGGTTTCCTATCACCAGATTCAGTTTATCGTCCAGCCTATGGGGCACATTTTATTTCTTACCTCTGTATAGAGGACATAGTCCACAAACATCAAGGCATAGCCCCTTAGCATAAAGCTCTTAGTGTAACGGGGAGATAACTACAGATAATGGATCCCCAGGAATCAGAATTTAAAATAAAAGACGTCTTTTTACATAGATTTTAGTGTGTACTATAGCCAGATACAGCTATGTGGGAAATGGACGTATAATGTTCATATATATATATATATATATATATAACATCGAACATAGGAATCTCGAAACACGAAAAACACTTACGACTTCTTAGTTCAGGTACGAAACTTTTTATTACCTTTGAGTTTAAAGGTTCTTCGACAGAAGGAGAGAGATACACGATCTTTCTATTCTGGCTTTTCCATCTGCACCCCCACCCCCATCTCGTGCGACACCTGTCCAAGGCCTCCGCGAGCAAGCGATAACCAACCGTCTTCTTCCGAGGCAGGACTCGACTCAACTTTCTGACTTTTTCAAAATCCCCAAATCCCCCACGCGCTTCCGGTGCGTGACGTCATTCACACTTGTTAGCCCCATTTCCCATCTGGGCTATTGTGACATCTCTGAGTGACACGTCCGCTCTGCGTGCGCGTGCGTGAACACCTGTGTTAATCTTGCACCTAAGTAACCCATGCACTGAGCCGAAAGGTTCTCAGCCTAACTAAACCCAAAGGCATAAAACGAATTCCCTCGGCTCTTTTATTACAAGTGCACGACGAAGAAGAAAACAATCAGCGTTCACCTTTCAAAATACGACACTCGGCAATAACGACATCTACTTTTAAATAAACTGCTGAAGACATCAGGTTATAGTTTTGACGAATCAAATCTCAGGTGGTCAAAAAATGACAAAATAATTCACTCGGGTGGGTTGTTGCTTGCGATTTATGAAATAAAAAATTCAGAATTTTTTTTTCCACTATTTTACAAATTGTTAGTAAACAAGAATCGCTTCGAGTATTCTAATGGAAGTAATGTACACACAGTTATATGGTTTCAAGCAATTTCCAATTTAGTAATTTGCAAAGACATTGACACACGACTAACGAAAGCATGGACACTCCGGTGAAAGAATAAACGGCTGCCACTGGTGTAATGCAAAGCTCTTCTACCGAATTGAGCACTCCGGTATCCGAGAGCACAAAATGTAAACAAACGAAAAGCTAATACATGTATGCGACCTGAATTTAGCTCCACTCGTCCGCCAACTTCCAAGTCCTCCAGTCCCTTTCGTAATCCTTTAGTTACTGTTCCAAACGCACCAATTACAATTGGTATAATTGTCACCTGCATGTTCCATAGTTTTTTTCAATTCTCTAGCAAGGTCAAGGTACTTATCCTTCTTTTCACATTCTTTCAGTTTTATTCTGTGGTCAGCCGGGACAGCATAGTCGACAATTTTGCAAATTCTCTTCTTTTTTTCTTTTTTTTGTTGATTACTATTAGGTGTAGTCTTCTGGCCGAGATTCGGTGATCCGTGTGTATGTCAAAGTCCCATAGGAGTTTACGTGTGTTATTATCTAGGACAGGTGCTGGGTTGTGCATATACCATTTGTTGATTATTATTATTATTATTATTATTATCCTGATTGTTTTAGAATAGTTTGTATCAGTGTGAATACCAAAATCGTTTAATTTTTAAACGAGTAAGAACTATCTTATTTGCACACAGTTAAATGGTTTCAAGTATTCCTATCTAATACTAATAGTTCGATTTCCCGCTGTCAAATGTTTTCCAGTATTGCAAATGATTATTTGACCCATAGATTGGACCCTAATAAGTACTACCGTCCTGCTTCTGAGTGGACCTGGGAGTAATGACAATTAAGGGGTACTCGGAATTCCCCAAAGCTCCTTGACCCGACCCTCACCATCAGATGATTTTGTTTCAATATCAGGACACTTAGAGCAGAGGCGGGGTCTTACCCTTCTGCAGAGATACAATAGGTGTATTGTACAGCACAGGTTACTTGGGTGGCAAACGAATGATTAATATTAAATAGAATTATTAGTGTTGAACAAGAATACTTGTAATGATATGACTGTGCAAACAATAAATAGCAAGACTTGAAACCATTTAATTGTGTACTAACAAATGAATTCTGGCTTGTTTAAAAATAATATTTCTTACAAACTATTCATTTTTAATATATATATATATATATATATATATATATATATATATGTGTGTGTGTGTGTGTGTGTGTGTGTGTGAATAGGATTTGGAATTAAATAACCTGTTGTTGGAACATTCTGGCCCACCAAGTCAGAATGGGGCATAAAGCCATTTTATGGTCGGAGCCATGCACAGATCGAAACTCATACGCCAAATCAAAAATGCTTGGTCACGTCGGCATTCACGTATTGTTTCGTTTTTGTTGTTTTCGTTTTTTATTTGTCAATTTTTTGTTTTTTCATTTTTTGGCTTTTTTTTAAATTTTTTCCGTTTCATTTTTTCTTGTTTTTGTTTGTTTGTTTGTTTTTTTCGTTTTTGTTTTTTCGTGTTGTTTTTATTATTTACTTATGTTTTTTCTTTTTTCTTTTTTGCATTTTGGTGATTTTTTTGTTGTTTTTTTTTTTAATTTTTTTTTTGCTCTTGTTTTGTTTTTTATTCGTTTTTTAGTTTTTGCTATTTCTTTCATATTATCTTTTAATTTGGGGGGGTGTTGTATTTGTGTTTTTGTTGTTTGTTTGTTGTTTTTTTTTGTTTTTTTTTTTTCTTTTTTGTTTTTTTGGTTTCTTTTTTAGCCGTGATTTTATTGCTTTTTCTAACATTTTTAAGCTGGTTGTTTGGGGTTTTTTTTGGAGTGGGGTCGCTTTTTTGTTTTTGTATATTTATTCATTCATTTATTCATTGATCTATCAATTTTCTTGTTTGTTTTTGCTAGCCTTTTAAATTTTCTGTGTTTTTTTTATTTCCTTTTGCTTTTTTGCATTTGTTTTTTGGTTTCTTTTATTTTTGTTTTTTGTTGATATTCTTGTTTTCTTTTCTTTTTTCTTTTTTTTCTTTTTTTTTCTGCTTTTATTTTTGTTTTGTTTTGTTCTAATTTTATTATTTATTAACTTATCTATTTTTTTTTAAATTTATTTGTTCAATTTTTTTTATCACAGTTACCATTAAAAAATTTGTTAAATAAAAGAAAATATATCAATGCATTTCACTGCTATCTAGGATATTTTAACCGGTAGAACAGCGAGAACCTTTTTTAAGGCCCCATGGACCGCTTTAAGCACCTAAATACGAATTTAAACTCATCCTTAGTATATAAGATATTGCCACCAAAATATGTGGACTGGTCTAATTTCAGATGTTCGCCATTTAATTCGGAGATGGCAGCATCTTGTTTAAGTAACTCAATTCTATTTTATCTGACTTCAGGCCAATTCCTCTTGCTACCTGGCACAGTCGGCTCCCTTAGACTCCCGCATCGAGAGTCCTGGATATGACACTAAACAATCTCAGCCCAATCGACTGAGGCTGTATAGTACACCGACTTCATCTCTGCTAAGGGGTACGACTCCCCCAACAAATGTCCTGGATATGACACTAAACAATCTGATGATGAGTATCTAGTAATGCTGGAACTTTGGGGAATGAGGAGTACCCTTTTATTGTCATTGCTCCAAGGTCCACTCTGGCCGGAAGTGGTAGCACTTGATAGAGTCCTATCTATGGGTCAAATAGAACTAAACTGTGTAATGATGCTAAACTGAACTGTTTGAAAGTAACTGATTTTACGTTTCATTGTGTGTTTAAACAGCATACTCATGCTAAACTGAATTGTTTTAAATAGAACTGTTTTGACATTTAAGCTGCGTAATTATGCTGAGCTGAATTGCTTGAAATAGGACTGTTTTGACATTTAAGCTGCGTAATTATGCTGAGCTGAATTGCTTGAAATAGAACTGTTTTGACATTTAAGCTGCGTAATTATCCCGAGCTGAATTGCTTGAAATAGAACTGTTTTGACATTTAACGGTGTGTAAACATAAAACTGCACGCATGCGGAACCGGGTTATTTGAAATAGAACTATTTATTTGTATAAGAATGGATTTGGAATTAAATAATGGTTGATATGCCATAAAACCAAACCAAATCTCTGGCTGCCTGTTTCAGTATTTACAGCAGGAACTAGACTTGAACAGGTGTTTTTGCATGAAGTGCTAGATCATCCGTTTTGTCTGCATCCGTAACACTTTCTGCTTTTGCTTTTTTTTATTAGATCAATTGACGTTCGTAGTATATAATCTAGGCAAATTATAAATGAACTAGAATGTACCCGTCAATAATGACCGTTGAATTTTATATAAGATATCTTTTTTATAATCAAATTAAAAGTATTTCAGGATCTAAAAAGAATAAATCAATAAATGAAAAGTACCTTGGTAATTGTAATAAAAAAGACATCTTTCAAGTGTTACGTTCCGCTCTGGCCAAACAAACGACAACACGTAATATATATAACAATATATATTTATTTTCTCGACGCTTGTGTGAAGTAAGAGCAATCAGGAGAGGAATTAGAATCGTTCGTCTATGAGGATTGGACTCTTCGATGTAAGTAGACGATGGCCGAGAAAACGCACACGGGGCAACGACGGTACAAGCTTTCGCGAACAGCGGAATTTTTCACTGTCTTCCGTTCAATTTGTCGGCCTTATATTACCTTCAAACTCCCACGCGGAGATATGGACACGCCTCCACGCCCCCGCAATTTCTTCCGATATCTGGCCATCGGGATGTGTCACTCCCGCCGTCTTTGGAATGGCATGTGTGATCGTCATCGAGCGGAAATAACTGTCATGCAGTTCACAAGTCACTCTCTTCCGGTGCATCACTTTGTGACGGCACGGTGGGATTTTTTACCTTGTCTCATATTGTCAGCCAAGCTGTATTTTACACAAGTAGCAAACTTAGAATTATCGGAAAAATCAAATGGAGATTCTCTTACTTTCTCTCTCTTTCTCTCTCTTCCTTCTAGCTCTCAATGGAGAATCAAAAGATACATAGCCAAGCAAATCAACTCAAAGCCTAAAGAAACCATTCCGTTGTGATGTCAGACTGCTTTCCCAACAACTTGTCTGCTTTTTTTCCTTTTTCTTCCGATGTGGCAAGCCACAAATCTCATGATTCGCTCTTTCTTTCTCTTTCACTTTCGTTTTATCTTTCTGTAAAGATTACAACAACAAAAAAACCCTCAGAGATCTCACCTTCTGTTCTTTCTTTCTTAAATATTATGTGTACAGACACACAGGACGCTACTTTTGTGTTTTATATTATTAGGAGATATGATGATAATGTATCTCTTTATTTGAATCCAGCGACAATGTCAAAGAATTCAATGCCACCATCAGGTAATAAAAGACAAATAATACTTTATTTTGGTAAAGAATAAGTTAACTTGAACGTTCATATGTATTGCGGTTGTTAGAAGCCGAAAATGTACCAAAAATCTTATTGGACCAAATGTTCACATAACAAAAAAAAAAAAAAAAGAAAATACAACATTGTAGGAAAAATGTTCGCATAACAAAATACCAAATGACATACTTGGTCGGACAAAACATTCATAATGAGAAAAATCCTTACGACAAATTTTATCAGACAAAATACCATAGAACAAACATTTGTAGGACAAAATGTTTACCCGTCATAAAGCTCCAACAACAAATATTGTTGGACAAAATCCTCACAGAGAAAGAGATCATACAACAAACATTGTAGGACAAAATCCTTACCTGACATAAAGCTTTTACAACAAACATCATTGGACAAAATCCTCACATAGCAAAAGATTATATAACAAACATTGTAGGACAAAATCATTACCTGACATAAAGTTTTTACAACAAACATCATTGGACAAAATCCTCACATAGCAAAAGATTATATAACAAACATTGTAGGACAAAATGTTCATCTGTCATAAAGCTACTACAACAAATATTTTTCGACAAAATCCTTTCTGAGAAAAAGGTCATACAAAATCCCTACCTGACATAAAGCTCCTAAAACAAATATTTTTTCGACAAAATCCTTTCTGAGAAAAAGATCATACAACAAACAGGCTCCTACTACAAATACTGGACAAAATTCTTTCCATAAAAAAAAAAACATACCAGAAGAATTGTAGAATAAAATGTTCAAATGACAAAAGTCCCTACAACAATAATAAAAGAACAAAATCCTTACCTGACAAACGTCCCAACAACGAAAACTCTTTCCAAAAAAAAAAAAAAATAACCTACGTAATTTTAAAATCATTTTCCTTTTCTTTATATGTAATTTTTCCTTATTTTTCTTTATTTGTTGCTTTTCAATTTTCAAATGTTCATTGGATAAAAACGTGACTAATCCAATCTTTGTTATGTTTTAAATTGGCCAATGCGATTTTTCTTTAAATTAATTCTGAAACAAAGGATTTATGTTCAAGTGTTTTTCCCCATCAGTGTGTTTGCTATATAGTTTGGAGCAAACTGGTAGAACGAGTTATCAATAACAACAGTAATACAAATACAGGCCGTACGAACGAGTTTCTTTCTACCTTCAGTACTTGGCGAATTGAAGAAAGAGACACAAACCATAAAAGCCTATCCTAACTATACTATGCTGAACCTACCCCCAACGTACGGCACGTCTTGTGGCGTTTAAGATCTCTGCCGGTAGAGACCCAAACTGGTGTGCTTTTCAGATCCGAAAAACCCAGCCGCGCGTTTCAACAGTATTAACTCAACTAATTTGTTTTTTTTTCAAAATCTTCCAATTCTCAAGACCATCTCTTCCGAGCGTGACGTCAACCACACTCTCAATTCACTCCAACGGCCGTTCAGTCCCATTTCTTGTCTAGGGGGTTTATTATGACAGATGATGATTGTCATATCCTTTCCGCACGGGCGTAAGAGTGCCCATCTGACTATGCACCTGAACTAATGTAGCATATTCAAGATAGGAGCAAGATATGAATATGTGAAATAGACATGGAATGTTCATTATGCATATAGGAATCTGAAAAACACGAAATTCTTACGACTCTCTTTTTTGGTTCAGGAACGAAACTTTTTATTACCTTTTTGAGTTTAAGGTTTTTCGACACGAGGAGAGAGCGACACAATTTCTTCAACAAACGCGCGGCACATTTCGTAGACCCCAACTGGTCTCGCCAAGGCGAGACCAAAAATCGATTACCTTCCACTAGACTCGTATCTCAACTAACTGTTGTTGTTTTTTTTCAAATTCCAAAATCATCAGCGCTTCCGAGTATGACGTCATTCACGTCCCCGGTCTCATTTCCTATCTGGAGCTTTTATTGTGACATCTCTGATTGTCATATTCGCTCTGTGAACACTTGCACTCAGTGTGTGCACCTAACTAACCCATGCACTAAGCGAAAGGCTCTCAGTCTGACTAAATCGAAAGGCAAGATATATAAAACGAAATCCCTCTGCAATTATATTACATTAAGACACACCGAGTTGTTCAAGCCCTTACCAAATTAGATAATAAAATATGATTAACGAAAAATGATTAATATAAAAAATCCTTACCCTAATTATATAACAGAATTTTGATGTACGATATTACGCTTACTTTCGGACGAATACCCGTTAGAAAGGCACGAACCCTCTTATCCCCACCCTAGCTATAGATTAAATAGCACCACTACTGTATTTCTACAAAGATGTTTATGGTATTAAAAGTGCCATTAACAAAGAAACCAAGACGAAGACAATATAAAGGAGGTCTTCATAAAATACTAATTAAGATACTTTATATTATGCAGGGTAAAGGTTTACCGGATATATAAAATTACTAAAAAAAATTTGAAAATGATAAAAGTACCAAGTTTATGGACTTGACCTATATTCGAGTCATATCGGGGTGCCCGTGGTGTAATGGTTATCGTTGTAGGAAATGGACACGGTGACACGAGTTCAAATCCTGGACGAGACTGATTGCATTTCACATAGCACTAATACCTTTGGGAAAGGGATGAATCCAATTATTCTCCCTCCAGCTATTGGTAAATAGTAGGACAGACTCGGTTCTTCAACCTTGGTGAGGCAACTAGTCTAGGAGAAGGAAAACTCTGAATTCAAACCTGTTAAACTCCGCTTAAAAATTGACCTTGTGTCATGTCCGGCCCGAGTGGAGGGGTGTGGATAAAAATGGAGGTGCTTGTGGTATAATGGTTATCGTCGAAGAAAATGGACACGGTGACACGAGTTCAAATCCTGGACGAGACTGATTGCATTTCACACAGCACTAATACCCTTGGGAAAGGTATGAATCCAATTATTCTCCCTCCAGCTATGGGTAAATAGTAGGACAGACTCGGTTCTTCAACCTCGGTGAGGCAACTAGTCTAGGAGAAGGAAAACTCTGAATTCGAACCTGTTAAACTCCGCTTAAAAATTGACCTTGTGTCATATCCTATCCGAGCGGACGGGTTGTAAATATACATATTCGAGTCATTTCTTGGCCTTGCAACTTTACTCGATTATCGACGGTAAATGAGAAGATGAAGGTCAGGACCTTAACTGTAAACTGAAAACCGAGTGCGTGTAGTGGCTAACGTTCTGACCTGCGTTGTTGTTGTAAGCAAGTTCGTATTCCAGTCGAGCTATGAGTTTCTCTCCCGGAATAATACTAACGAGAAAAATATAACAACCCGTTCCTCCCCAGTTATGGGTTAAATAGCATTACTGCTGGCTTTGGCTTTAAATAACCAACGAAAGTTGATATGCCTTTAAACAAAGAAACCAAAAACTGGAAAGTCGGGATGACATTGTGTATTATCTAATTTGATACAATTAGTATTGTAATTTTTTAAAACTGGTAACACATGACGACAAACAATAGTGCTGTATACTGAGCTATCTTCGTGACATTTTATAGTTCCCGCCGATCAATTTACAGTCTAAGAATAATGACATTCCCGACACAGACAAGCAAATTAGAGAATGATATTCAAGGCTTTGTTTCTGAGAAGAAACATTTACTAAAATAAATAAATAAGCTAAGAAAAATGACGTATTAGTAACGTCAGCCATAGTTTGTAAAGAAATCACCGCGGGGAATTGATTTAATTAGAGGCAGTTGTATCAACATATAGCGGATGTAAAGACACGATTATACACACACAAACTTACACACAAACACACAAATATATATATATATATATATGTGTGTGTGTGTGTGTGTGTGTGTGTGTGCGTGTGTGTGTGTGAGTAAATTATCTTTCTAAAAAAATAAAAACACTAAAAAGGCAAAAAGTAGACGATATCTAGCAGAAATAAATACTGATGCAGTTTTTGCAGATGATCAAGTCCTTCTGATAAATACAACTTCTCGGCCTTTTGGCTGGGCCGTCTGGCATTCGTGCCGGATGGGTGATCGAAACCAAGAGCAGACTCGGGGCCGAATAGGCCCCCAGTTTCGGCTGGGCAACCTTCGGGTGGGCGAGCTGCTTTTCAGATCCGTTTGCACGCCTTGTATAGCACTAGACCTCACGGTCTAGTTCAAGCTATATTCTGGCATACGTGCCCGGACCTAGATTTAGGTCCGTGATACGGCTTGACTCATTAGATCCACATTGCACTTTGTGGGTCAATGACTAGCAGGGTTCGAGTCTCGGCTACTTCCCGACCTTCCCCTCCCCTTTATCCCCACTTTAATCGGCCCTCGGGCTTTTGACCTTGTGTCAAGTCGTGTCTGGTGGGAGGCAACGACAAATATCGCTTCTCATAAATACAACCACTGTATAGCCTGGACCAGGCAATAAAAGACAAGATTCTCTACGTCACTTTAGATGAAATAGAGTTCATGTCTTTTAATCGAGATGGTGCCATCTCCTCATTAAACGGCAAGCTCCTAAAATTAGTAGACCGGCTCACATACTTCGGTAGCAATTTCTCATCTACTGAAAATGATGTACACATATGCATAGGTAAGGTATGTGCAGCTATTCATAAGTTAAAGACCATCTCTCAAATTAGATAAAAACAGAAATTCTTCCAAGCTGAAATCATGTCAGTACTATTATATGGTTGCACCACTTACAAAACGCCTGGAGAAAAAATTAGATTGAAACACAAGAATGCTGCAGGGTTATTTTGAATCCTGGAAGCAGCACTCTACTAAATCGTAGCTGTATGGCCACTTACTTCCCATTTTACAAACGATCAAAGTAAAATGAACAAGACCTACTGAGCACTGCTAGAGAAGTAAGAGACGTTCCTCGATGGGTTCCAAAACATGGACGTGCCAGTGTAGGCCGACCAGCAATAAGTCACATTAATCAGCTCTGAGTAGACACTGGATGCTATCTATAAGACTTACTAACAGAGATGGATGGAATGAGAGAATCGTGGAAATCGAAACTTCTTGATGATACATATACTAGATGTAATTTTGTTTTAGATATCGAAACAAACGATGTATTAACAGAGACAAAATAATCCCCTTAAAACCCACTCCACCGATTTTTCTATTGGTCGCAGCACCTCTAAAATTCCTCTTTTCATAAAGGACAAAACTGCACCGTTGCATTTTTCAAGTGTGCTCTGCATCCTCAAATCGTAACGTGGAGATAATTTTTAAGTTCGGGAAATAAAAAGGGGTGGATTAGAGAGCTCAAGATGGGAGGCACGGAGGTGACAGGGTTTTTAATATCTAAGTTACCTGATTGATTGATTTTAACGGCATCTCCATCTGTCAAGGGTTATTTTTTGCCGAGAGCCTTGAGAACCGTGTAAATAGTGCGTTTATATTTACATGTTTTATTTTTTTGCCTGACTTGTCGGTTGGGGTGGTAGAATGCTCCAACTGCGCCTCTGCAGTGATGTAAGACCCCTCCCCCATCCAATATATATCCTGATATATGACACAAAACACAAACTAATTGTAAGGCCCCGATTTTGTAGATTTGGTAGAATGTGCAATTACTCCCAGCTCTACACTGATTCTGAGTGGTAGAGGCCAAATAGAAATATTAAATTATTTAATACTCTTGAAACCAATTAACCGTGTGCAAACAAATGATTAATAATTAATTGAATTATTTAAAATTAGCAATATTTGAAATCATTTAACTGTCCAAACCAATAAAAATCGATGAGTTGAATTATTAATATCGGATTGCAATACTTTTAAGCATTTAATGTTAATATGACATTAAAATACATCTGATAGTGAGGATACAGTCTTGAAACTATTTTTGTGGGTAAAATTATACATATATATATGATAGAAATATGTGGAAAATATGTGTGTATATGTGTGTAAGGTCGCTCAAAATGCTACTGGTACTATAGAACCCTGTACTACCTGTTCCATAGTCGGGTCATCGCCGACTAAACCTGTACTTCCACCAAGTTTGTCTGGTGAGGAGGGTGGCTAGACACCCCGCTGGACGAAAAACAAGACTTGACAAAGGGCGAAGGAAGCTTATCGCTCAACTGCCACCTAGCACATTACGCAGAGACGTAGAAATATCTGTCTTGGTATCCAAGCGCATAGCAAGACGACCTGAGATATATCCTTCTCTAGCAGTCTTGTCGAATTTGTTCATTGTTCATACGCACTGTCTGTTCAACTCTTATGACCAAAGAATGGAGCTAGTTCTGTACACACTATATCCACTATAGATATTTTCTTTGGCACAGGTATTTCCTGGTGCAGCTCTTTTGAGCAAATGAAAACAGGAAATGGTCTACCTAGTGGGCGAGTTTACAATATATATAAATACATACGATAAGTTTCCAGACTTTTTTTCGTATGGGCACTTTTATTGATAGTACACACATGAAACTCTAGTCCCCGTCGAAGCAATCTCCTCCAGCTGCAATGCACTTGTTGTATCGTTCCAACAACTTCTAGAAGGCCCCATGAAAGTCCTCTTGTGTGAACGTGCCAATGACCTTCGTCACAGCCTCTTTCATCTCCTCAATTGTCTCATAAGGACAGCCTCTGGGCTTAGGGAATAACCAAAAGTCACAGGGGGCAAGGTCTAGACTATAGGGAGGCTGAGAAACTGTCTTGTTGCCCATCTTGCTCAAATAGTCTGTGAAAAGAATGGAGTTGTGGACTGGTGCATTGTCCTGGTGGAAATGCCACTGAGCCGATTTGAAGAGTGCTGGTCTCTTCCGACGGAATCTCTTCCCGAACTCCCTTAAAACCTCGACATAGTAACCCTAACCCTAACCCTTTGGCCAATCAACTCTGGTGTATTGACTTCCTTATTCCTCCCACACCTCTCATCATCCCTCACAGACTCCCTGGCTTCCTTGAATCTTTTATGCCAATCAAAAACTGATGCTCGATTCATGCAAGATGCTCCAAAAGCAGTCTGAAGCATTCCATACGTTTCTGAGGCATTTTTTCCAAGTTTAAAACAGAATTTTATTGCATATCGTTCTAAAGTGTCCTCACGTCCAGATAGCATTTTTGAAATTCACCAGCAGTGACAATCAGGCTTTAGTAGGGTGTATTCCAATTGCTACTGTAGCTGTTGATTTGAACCTGAAACTTTGGTCAGTCATCTCATAAGATGTATAGCAATAACGTAATGAATTTTAAAGAGTCTACAACGATTGTAAATGCCGATACGAAAAAAGTTTTGAGATTTATCGTATGTACCTTGTATATATTCTTAAATGATCTGAGGAGTCAATCCAAGGAGTAGGAGTATTCCATTTGAGTACTCAATGTTAACGGCTATTGATGTATAATTAATTTGGGATCAAGAATACGTCAGCACTCAACGTGAAGAGTTTAAAAAAATACTTTCATATAAAAACAAAAAGAAAAAATTCACTTCCTTGGTGTCATTGTGTGTGTGTGGTATTCCTTCATTAAGGTCCACTCCAACCAAGAGTGATAGTACCTGTAAGAGTCTGATCTATTGTTTAAATAAAACTGTTCAATCATTAAATGAATATCAATATCATGAGTTATTCGAAACTATGCAGTTTGTATCAATTGCTTGTATTAAATGGGAATACTTAATAATAATTTTGTGAGGTGTAATGGTTATCATTGTAGGAAATGGACACGGCGACACGAGCTCAAATCCTGGACGAGACTGATTGCATTTCACATAGCACTAATACCCTTGGGAAATGTATGAATCCAATTATTCTCTCTCCAGCTATGGGTAAATAGTAGGGCAGACTGGGTTCTTCAGCTTTGGTGAGGCAAATAGTCTAGGAGAAGGAAAACTCTGAATTCAAACCTGTTAAACTCCGCTTAAAAATTGACCTTGTGTCATATCCTGCCCGAACGGAGGGGTAGGTAAATATAGATTAAAACATTTATTTACTTTAGATAACAATACTGTGTTCAAACATATGATTGATATTAGATAAAATTATTAGTGCTGGATAAGAATACTTGAAACCATTTAAAGTAAAGTAAAATTGGCGACCGTTGTTGTGGGCAACCAAAAGGCTCCCTTTTCAATAGCTACTACACCGAGGTATACGGGAGGGCGCTACTCCTTTCCCATGATTGCTCATCTTTATCCTTGATACGTGCCTTATATTGCTGAATGTTAAGCAAGGAGGTATCAAGTACCATTTTTAAAGTCTTTGGTATGTTGCGACCTGGGATTGAACACAGGTCTCCCGGACTATTGGCGAACACTCTACCCACTGGACCAATGAAAAGAGGTGGAAACCATGTAACTATAACAAATGAGTTCTGTTGTTACCAACAAACTATTCACTTACAACGCACACACACACACATACACATATATATATAGTTAAGAATGAATAAAATCCGGTCACTTTAGGATTATAAATTCATTTCCTTCCTGCAATGAGTATTGATATGAATCAATAACTCCAGATTTAACAGGACTTCTTCAGATCCAAATGGATATAATGAATACAACCAGAATGGGTTCAGGAGGGAAGGGTGTGAAGTGGGGTGAAGAGGGGTAAAGAGTTTTCTTCCCGTTTCGGCCAATTCCAGTTTTTCTTTCGTTGCTGGTCGGGACCATAACAAAATAACTTGATGTAGGTTCTAATTTAACTTCTATAGTAAATTAACGCACATTTTAACGTAATTCTTCAGATCTAACCATAATTTAAGGTATTACAACAATTCCTATCAACCATAAGCAAAGATTACAGTAATACATATCTTAAACTCAAATTTTATCCCCTGCTCATTTATCCGGCCACTTTTACTCTGAATCGTACATACGTCCGACCTCAAATGGCGGATTCCTATTTTCTTTTATTCATTTTACCTCAAGTATCCTCATTTCATCCTATTTCTATATTTGCAGCATGTCAAGACTCGTCGAAAAAATAGTGTCATATTATGGTTAAATAGTTTCACTGCTCTACAGTTCTCTAATAAATAGGAACTAATATTATCAGTTTAATTTGAGGTACTAATGTTTGTGATATATATATATATATATATATATATATACATATATATATATATATATATATATATATATAATGTTACTAGAAGAAAACTGAACCATAGTTTATTTCTTATAGAAATATATATATATATATATATATATATATATATATATATATATATAAGAAATTTATAAATCTATATGTTAATTATCATACATTAAGCACTCCTGGAGATTTATAAGAATCCTCTTATATATTCTCAAATTGAATAATTCCCAACTTACGTTCTTTGGATAATTTATATATATATATATATATATATATATATGTATATAAAGTTGGCGACCGTTGTCAAGGGCGACCGGAAGGCTCCTTTTTAAATAGCTACAACACTGAGGTGTAGGAGAGGGCGCTACTCCTTTCTCTGAAGTGCCCCACTTTACCCTTGATACGTACCTTTATAATGTAAGGCGGCATCAAGCACCATTTTTTGAGTCTTTGGTATGACTCGACCTGAGACGAACCAGACATGCAGGACACTGCATGAGAAGCAGGGACGAGCTCATAAGTGATGTACTCCTATGGACCCCCACATATGTCCGGGCAAAAGCAGGACGACCAGCTCGAACATACATTCAGCTGCAATGTGAGGATACGGTATGTAGCCCTGAAGACCAACCAGAGGCGAAGAACGATAAGTGGCAAGGGAGAAGTGGCGAGAGAGGGTCAGGGATATCCGTGCTGGTGGCACGACATGATGATGATGATGATAACGGCTATATATATATATATATATATATATATATATATATAGGTGATGCATTCAATAAGTTTCCAGACTTTTTTGTACAGGCATTTAAGATTGTCGTAGACTCTTGAAAATTCTCTATGTTATTGCTATACATCTTATGAGATGACGGACCAATTTCTATGATTTCAGGTTCAAATGAACCCCTACAGCAGGAATTGGAATACAACCTACTAAAGCCTGATTGTCACAGCTGGTGAATTTCAAAAATGCAATCTGGATGTGAGGAAGAACGATATGCAATAAAATTCTATTTTAAACTTGGAAAAATGCCATGTGAAGAAAGCTGGATCTACTGCTATGAACCAGAGTCCAAGAGCCAGAGTTCTCAGTGGAAACATGTTGGCTCTCCCCGACCCAAGAAGGCCAGAGAGAGCAAATCCACCCACAAACTTTTGATGATCCCTTTTTTCGACAGCACTGGCATGATCTACATGCACTGGGTTCCCACTGGACAGACAGCCGACTAGGAATACTATGTTGAGGTTTTAAGGGAGTCCAGGAAGATATTCCGTCGGAAGAGGCCAGCACTCTTCAAATCGGGTCAGTGGCATTTCCACCAGGGTAATGCACCAATCCACAACTCAATCTTTGTCACAGACTATTTGACCAAGATGGGCGTCAAGACAGTTCGTCATCCTCCCTATAGTCCAAACCTTGCTCCCTGTGACTTTTGGTTATTCCCTAAGCTCAGAGGCTGTCGTTTTGAGACAACTGAGGAGATGAAAGAGGCTGTGACGAAGGTCATTGACACGCTCACACAAGAGGACTTCCATGTGGCCTTTCAGAAGTTGTTGAAACGGTACAACAAGTGCATTGCGGCCGGAGGAGATTACTTCGAAGGGGACTAGAGTTTCATGTGTATACTATCAATAAAAGTGCCCATACGAAAAAATCTGGAAACTTATTTAATGATCCTTGTATATATATATATATATATATATATATATGTATATATATTGTCGCCACCTGTGTATTTGACTTACTGTGGCGTCGGAGTGCAACCACGAATTCAACCCGGATGCCTCGTTACGTCACTCGTAAAGTTTGACCATTTTCTTCGGTTTCCTGTCTACCCTCTGAGGATGCAGATTTTACAATAAAGCGCCCCTATTCTAATTTTTGTTCCCATCACAAAATAAAGACGACATCGTTCGTTGTCAAGAAAGAATATAAGGTGACATATTTTGTCGAACAACGAAGATGAAAAGTTTAAGTGACGAAATACTGTTTGGCACTGAAGTTGACAATGACATTGAAAATATCGCGTTAACCCCTTTCTATTGACAACTGGCGGGAAACAACACGAACAACCTAACCACAATTCCATGTGAGCTGAATTTTTGAATAAGCTTTCATTTAACTCCATTAAGGCTGGTAAGTGTTTTTGTGGTTTAATCATACAATGTAAATATTTGCTCGCACATTTTATTGTTTGCGACACCTCTTAATTTGGAATTTCGATTTTTTTCTTTCACTTTTCTTTTATCCTTTGTTATCGAATTAAGATAAATGTTATATTCTTGACAGTCGTTGTTTTGGGTCTCTTTTTCGTCGAATCCCCTAAGTTTCTAAATCTCTGAGCAAATTCAGATTAAGGATACCACCTTTCTTTTTTCTTTTTTAACATGCGGTTCACCTATATGCTACAATAGTGTTCGCCCATGGCCAGAAGACAAGGGTTCAATCCCTGTTCGGGTCATAACAAAGATACTTGATGCCCTCTTGCTTAACACGCAGCATTATAAAGTACAGATCAAGGGTAAAGTGGAGCAATCCAGAGAAAAGAGTAGAGCACTCCCCTCCGCCTAATGTAAAGAGAGCCTTCGGATACCCTCAACTACAGTCTCCAACTTACTTTTACTTATATATATATATATATATATCTGTTTGTATATATATATATATATATATATATATATATATGTTTGTGTGTGTAACTATGTATGTGTGTGTGTGTGTGTGTGTGTGTGTGTGCACATATATATATATATATATCTGTGTGTATATATATATATATATATATGTTTGTGTTTGTAACTATGTAGGTCTGTGTGTGCGTGTGCATATATATATATATATATATATATATATATATATATATGTAATATCAAAGAAAACTCAACAGATACTCTGCCATAATAAATTTATTTCAACTTTTCGCTAACTGTGAATTGGTTCATCAGATGGATAATGATTAGAATGGACATTCATAAACATAGTTTTTAATGGGAAAAACGTTTTCATTAAAATAGACAATTAAAAATGTATAATCAAATTTATTGAAAAATTTCCAATCATAAAACCAAGATTAACTCATGAAATATTAAAACAGTCGAAATCCCGTCATAACACCCAGTGATATAAAAAAAAAGCCTACAGAATATAGTTTCCATTCTCATGTCCTAAATTTATTTTCATAGTTTCATCTCAAAAATTCCTATTTTATTTTAAATCAACTATAAAAAAAATAAACTGAAGAAGTGAAAGAAAAAAAAATATAACAGTTAAGTTTTAAGTAGATGTCATAATTATATTTTTACACGTAATGAATAAATCTAATAATAATAACAAGGCTGTGGTGTAATGGTTAAACCTATGGACTGCGGAAACGCAGTTAGTGAGTTCGAACTCCAAAAACGCTCTACTAATTTCACATTCGGACAAATACACGTGGAAAAGCTATGAAACCCCTTAAAAATCCCAACTATAGTTTCATGATTGTCGTATAAAAACGGCATCAAACCAGTAGTCACAGATAAGCACCCATTCTATTAAATAAATATAAAAACTAATACTTATTTATTTATTACTACATTATATATATATATATATATATATATAGCCACAATTAACGCCATGTACGAAATAGACATATAATGTTCATAACGATAGAACATATAAAGAACATAGGAATCTCGAAATTCGAAAACACGTAACTACTTCTTGTTCAGGTACGAAACCTTTTTATTAACTTTGAGTTAAAGGTTTCGACATAAGGAGGAGAGACACAATCTCGCTATGCCGTCTAATTCATTTGGCGCCTATCTCGTGTGGCACCCACGGCGCGCAAATTCGTCTCGCCTCAGCGAGCCCCAAAAGTCGAACCTCCTCGTTCGGCTTCTAGTTTTCAACTCTCTAACTTTCTTAAAATTTCCCACAAACCTCCGCGCGCTTCCAGTGCATGACGTCACCCGCACCCTGTCACCCCTTTCGTCTCGGACTATTGTGACATCTCTGAATGACACCTTCGTCTGCCCGCGCGCACCCGCGTTAACACCTGCATCAATGTTTGCACCCAACTAACCCATGTGCTGAGCCGAAAGGTTCTCAGCCTAACTAAACCCAAAGGCATGAACGGAAATCCCTTGGCTATTATATTACATATATATATATATAATGTCAGGATAGCTTGACTTGAGTCAACTACGCTTAATGATTAGCAATTTCTAACTTTGTGATCTATCTATCTATCTATCTATCTGTCTATTACTTGTTTGACGATTGATGATCCTAACTTTGATATATAGCAGTCTTCATTTTTTAAATAAAATGATTATATATATATATATATATATAATGCCCAGTCGGCTGGGTCTAGAGAATACTACAAGTTCCTCTCTGAAGTGGAGAAAGACTCCCCCAACGAGTGTCCGTGCTATGACACTAAACAATCTGATCTTGAGGTTCGAGTAATGCTGAAGTTTGGGTGAATGCGGAGTATCTCTTTCCTGCTATCGCTCCCAGATCCATTCTGGCCCGGAGCGGTATCATCTGATTGTCTTTATACGACAACCATGAAACCAGTGGTCGCAGATAAGCACCCATGCTATTAAATATATATAAAAACTAATATATATATATATATATATATATATATATATATATATATATATATTTGTTTATTACTAGTATATATATATACTACTTATTGGTTGAAAGGTCAGAAAAGAGATAACAATGCCTTTTCAGATATGTAGTATATTATATAGTATCTCTATCACAGATATTCAGCACTCTCCAAATTATACCGCATTTGGCCTTCTACAACCCCTCAAGTGAGAGAGTAACAACAATATACTGTTATATATATATATATATATATATATATATATATATATTCTTTAGAGTAGTTTAGTTAAAGACTACGGGATTTTTCCTTTTTTTTTTGTGCTAATTATTTTCTCAAGCTTTCTCACTAGTTTCTTTTTATAAGGATTCAGTTGACAGAGAAACTTCCCTAGGTTTTGCTTTGTTAACAATAATACAAATCCCCCTAAGCCTACCTAAACCAAACATTCGTAGTTCAAAAATTCACATCTCTATTTTGGGAGGGTCTTCCAAATAACACTCAACGAATCCCTAATACCTACATTAGCCATACAACAAACTCTTTTTTCCATCGTCTTACATACCCCCACTCTGATACCAGTGCCATCAAACAACATCTAACTCCAGTATATAACATTAACACCGATAAATTCACGTCTGCTGAAATACAAAAAAACTCCTCACTAATATCACCAAATTCAAGCATAAAAATCACGAAAAAAAAAACGCCTACAAATCCTCGAAGCCATCAATATTAAAAATAAACAACCAAACATAAGTAACCTTTGACCAGTCGGTTGGGGCTGTAGAATACCCAGACTGCACCTCTGCATCGGGGTATGACCCCACCCAACGAATGTCCTACATATGACATTAAATAATCTGATAGTGAGGTTCCAGTAATTCTGGAGCTTTGGGAAATACAGAGCGCCTCTTCATTGCCATAGCTCCCGGGTCCACTCTGACCCAGAGTGGTAGGACCTGAGAGGGTCCTATCTATGGGTCGGATAGAACTAAAATGTCTACTTATGCTTAACTGAATTACTTGAAATAAAACTGTTTTGATATTTAAGCTGCATACTTATGCTAAACTAAATTGTTCGAAATAGAACTGTTTTGACATTTAACTGTGTAAAAAAAACTATACCTATACTAAGCTAAATTGTTTCTAATAGAACTGTTTGACAAAACTAAAAGGCTTAAAATAGAAATGTGTTTGACAATTAAACTGTGTACTTATGCTAAACTGAATTGTTTGAAATAGAACTGTTTATGTATAATAATGGATTTGGCATAAAATAACCTATAAAGGTTGATATGCCATAAAACCCCAACAAACAAACAAGCAAACAATAAATGAAACAGCATTCACCACCAGAACCAGTATATGAAAAATCTTCTACATCTAACTCGCTTACGAAAGCACCCCTACCAATAACAAAATCAGAGGATGTCGCACCCCCACCAATAATAAAATCAGAGGAAGTCCCCATTGAGTAATGGCTACCACGCTGGACTGCAACATCGTAGTAAAAGAGTTCAAACTCCAGTCACGCTATTACGTTCTCTTTCGCATGATTACTCTTAGCAAAGATATGTACCCGTTTATCCACCCTGCTATTAGTTAAAAAGTACCACTATCGTTTGTCTACAAGGGTTCTGTGGCTTTAAATTACCTATGAAGTTTGATATGCCATTAAAGAAAGAAACCAAGTGCTGAACTGCAGCCTCGGTGTAATAATAAAACCTTCCAACAAAGAAAATGTTGCTCCCAAAGTAAATAAAAGTAGACAATATCTCCAAATGGATAATACTCCCGAAAACGATCAATGGATATAATCGAAAGCGTTTGGGAGTAGAACCTAGGGCAAGTTGTCTTTCAACTGGAACCTGATATAAGATAGCGAGAGAAAAAAATATATAAGATCATAAAAAAGAAAAAATTCCATGATCTTTAACAAAACTCATCTAAACTATAACTTACCACAAAATATACACTATATATATATATATATATATATATATATATATATATATCAGCCTAGTTGTGTAATATTACGGACGGGCGCTGTCGTCAATCAACTCTGGTGTTCTGACTTCCTTACTCCTCCCACACCTCTCATCATCCCTCACAGACTCCCTGCCTTTCTTGAATCTCTTATGCCACTCAAAAACCGATGCTCGATTCCTGCAAGATGTTCCAAAAGCAGTCTGAAGTATTCCATAGGTTTCTGTGGCATTTTTTCCAAGTTTAAAACACAATTTTATTGCATGTCGTTCTTCTAAAGTATCAGATTGCATTATTAAAATTCACCAGCAGTGACAATCAGGCTTTAGTCGGGTGTATTCCAATTCCTGCTGTAGCTGTTGATTTGAACCTGAAATTCTAAAAATTGTTCAGTCATCTCATAAGATGTATAGTAATAAGACACTGAATTTTCAAGAGTCTACGACAATTTTAAATACCTGTACAAAAAAGTCTGGGAACTTATTGAAGGCACCATGTATTCGGGTATAATATATTAAGAATAATTTGCTCATAGCTGCGCAATTTAAAAAAACAAAAAACACTAATAAGCGTGATCCTTGCTAAATGATTGAACTGTTTTGGCACAAAGACAGAAGTCTGACAGGTACTACCATTCCACGTAAATAAACTTAGGATTAATAGCAATGAAGGTATTCAATTTTCCCCAAAGATCACATAAAATTTAGAGTCATACCCGGAATACTTTTAGTACAGTCAGTTGGGACTGAAGAATACACCCGGTTCATTATTTAATGCCAATTTCTGTTTATACATAAATATTAAATAAACGATTTTTAAACTAATTTTGTTGATAGTGTTTTTAAACGAGCCTAATCTCATTATTTTGAAGACAGTAAAATGGTTTCATGTATTTTGATGTGTAATATTACGGACGAGCGCTATCGTCAATCAGTGAATGTGTCACGAGACTAGCGCGTGCGGGTAGAATGACCTGCAAAGTTAGACGCGATTTTAAAATAATCATGGATGTATTATCACGTGTTTCACTAGTGACATCGAACATTCGAGGATATTCGATTTGTTCTCCAAAATCTCTATATAAGTAAACAAGTAACGAGATTTTGGGGAGTTAAAGACAGCTTTCAAAACAGGCGAGTCATAGGTTCCGAGGCCCCAATCCGTCCTACCCAGTCTGCTATGACAGGCATGTGTCAAACAGCCAGCTCTCACCCACACCCCGTCACCACCGAGAGGAAGGGAGAAGAAGGACGCAGCTAAAATGAACTTTTCGAGTTGCAGTGATCATAGCTGAATAAAAACGACAGCTATATTTTCTTCCCTTACCTTCGAGTTTGAGTATTTATTTTTCTGCTGACTTATTTCTTTACAGCACAAAACGTTTGTCCTATGGTACAGTTAGCTGGATCACTGCAGAGGAGTAAAACTCCACCAATGAGTTCTGAATGATATTAAACAATCAGATGGTGAGGCTTCTGTATTGTTGGAGCTTTAAGGCGTACAAAGTACCTCTTCATTGTCATTACTCCGTAGTCCATTCTGCCCGGAGTGGTAACACGTAAGAGAGTCATATATGGGTCAAATAGAACTGTTTAGTATTCAAACTGAGTGCAAACAAAGGACATGCAAAACTGAATTGCTTGAAATAGAAATGTTTTGACATTTATACTGCAACTTTGATATTTAAACCGAGCGTAAACAAATGATTTATTCTAAAATGAATTGTCTGAAATAGAGCTGTTAGATCATTTAACTGTGTGTAAAAGAATGACTGATGCTTATTTGAATTGTTAGAGATGCATAGCTATACTTGGAACCATTTAACCGTGATAACTTATGCTAAACTAAATTGCTTGAAAAGAACTGTTTGATCATTTAACTGTGTGTAAACAAATGACTGCTCTTTAATTGAATTGTAAGTTTTAAATAGCCATACTTTAAATATTTTACTGTCTGCAAACAAATAAATGATAACAAATAGAATTATTCGTATTTGATAGAAATACTTGAAACCATTTAACCATGTGCTTAAAAATGAGCTCAGGCTTGTTTAAAAATGTTATCAGCAAAATATTTAGAATTCATGTATCTATATAAGTATAAAAAGGATTTGGCATTAAATAACCTACAATGGGTGGTATGCCATAAAACCAAACCAAACCACACACACACACACACACATATATATATATATATATATATATATATATATATATATATCTGTGTGTGTGTGTGTGTGATGAGTTCGTGTATGCTTTCTATTTTTTCCATCTCGGTAAAAAGCCTCACATACTTTTTTCTCATAAAACGAATGTTTTTGTTCTTCTGTTTAGTTCAGAACATACTGATTTAATTACCATCTGTCATCTGCGATTTCTCATTCTTTTTCCGTACCTCCAGCTCTGTCATACCCGTTGTTCTCTAGGTAGAATCAGAAATACCTGGTTCCACTGGGCCAACCCGCTCAGATAAATCTTCCTGGACAAGGCCCCTAAATGACATTCCAGTGTTTCCGTGCTTTTCTCTTTAACTCATAACTCCCAGATTTCTTTGCCTTCAGTCATCTTTCAGATTTATCTTGTCTTTTCTTGTCCTTGTTTTAACCCTGTCACATTAATTGTTCTCGGGATAGAAAAAGAGAGAGCTCGGTCTGCTGAAGACGCCCATGGTGATAACTCTTATTGGAAAAGGACCTCGAAAAGACAAACGAGTTTCGGCTTTTAATACCGGTCAATAATATCTATATCAGAGCTTCTCAAAAGATTTTAATTAATACACACCTTGTAGTTGGTGACCGTTGTCAAGGGTGACCAGAAGACTCCCTTTTCAAAAGCTTCTACCCCGATGTGTAGGGGAGGGCACTACTCCTTTCACTGGATTGCTCCATTTTACCCTTGATACGTACCTTATATTGCTGAGTGTTAAGCAAGGAGGTATCAAGTACCATTTTTAAAGTCTTTGGTATGACTACGATCTGGGATTGAACCCAGGTCTCCCGAACACTCTACCCAATGGGCCAATGAGCTGGTCTCAAATTTAATTTCTTCTTTCCCCGAAATAAATTATGGTGAAATCATCATTATTTGCTAAAGTACTGGACTCTGACAACATTGTGAGTTCAAACCCCAGTCAGACTGTAGTGTTCGCTTTAGGACAAAAATTCTTGTATAAACCCCTTTAACCACCCCAACAATGGGTTAAATAATACCATTACTATTCTTCAACAAGGATGGTTTTGACATTACATAATCTTTATATTTTCATCGAAGGAAGATTACATTTTCCTGATTAAGAAAAAGTATAATTCTCTCCATAAGTTTTTTGTACCAGATAATACCGCATATAGGTAAATCAATACAGCACAAAGCTTGGAATATTTTGCTACAATTTTGTCGTTTATCCATAAATACAAACTACTCAAATCACCCCCTATGCTTTTATTCATACTGTCAAAATTTTATTTGCCCCCGGGTGTCTATGAGAAACGGCCCAGTCGGCTGAGATAGGAGAATACACCGACTGCATCTCTGCTGAGGGGTAAAAATCCTGGAATGTCCTGATTATGGCATTAAACAATCTGATGGTAGGGCTCCAGTAATGCTGGAGCTTTGAAGAATGTGGAGTACCCCTTCATTGCCATCACTCCCAGGTCCACTCAGGCTCGGAGTGGTCGCACCTGAAAGGGCCCTATCTGTGGGTCAAATAGAACTGATTGACATTTAAACGGAGTGCCAACAAATGTCTTGTGCTATATTGAATCGTTTGAAATAGAACTGTTTGATCATTTAAGTGTGTGTAAACAAATGACTGATGTTTAATTGAATCGTTATTGATACATAGCAATACTTAGACCCATTTAACATTGTTGAATTATGCTTAACTGAATTACAACCAATTGAACTGTTTGGTCCAATACATGTGTGTATCAACAAAATGTGTTTACAAATCCTATATTTAATATATATGTAAAAACAGGATTTGGTATAGAATAACAAACAGTGGTTGATGTGCCATAAAACTCAACCAAACAAATAAACAAATCTATACGGGCCACTTTATGAAGACCTGATAATAACTCAACTGGGGTTAAAATTTCATAAAACAAACGAAAGCAACGAATACAGATAAATAGACGTTTTTGAACATAATCTCTTTTCTTATGAACGCATCTATACTTGAACTATCCGACAATCAAGATTTGTTTATTGGTTTATCTATCTATCTATCTATCTATCTATCTATTACTTTTTTCTTCTATCTATCTATCTATCTATTTATCAATCTATTTATCTCAATCGGTTCACGTCTATCTATATTTTCTTAGTTAGCTCAGATCTATCTCACTCTGTTCAGATCTATCTATCTATCAATCTATTACCTTCTTCTTCTTCTTCTTCTTCTTCTTCTTCTTCTTTCTTTCTTTCTATCTATCTATCTGTTCACATGTACCTGTTTTCTCTTTTTCTGCTCACACCTAACTCACCCTATTCAAATCTATCTATCAATCTATCAAACCTTTTCTGTTCCAATCAATTTATTCCTTTCTGTTCATTTTCTATCGATCTATCTATTCCAAGAATGAAAAGCGTGTTTCCATTTACTCAACCCTTTCACCACAGGTAGCGTACGACACAAGGTCAATTCGTCACGCGAAGAACAATTGTTTTTGCGTTATTCTAGGCTGTTGTATTGAAAAAAAGGAAGTGAGATAAGGCTTACCGGTCTCGTGTTGGGACTAGGATCTGTGGGAGAAAGCTGATTTCCCGGCGCCTGCATAAAGATTACCACAACTCACGTGTACTGTAAAGAATAACTTTATTTCTACTGGGTGTTTACTACTAAAACTCCAAGGGAGTTAATTCTACATGAGTTTATTGTTTATATACATATACAACATAGGCAAGTTCCTGTGCCAATACTAAAGAGCCGAGTCTATCCAACTATCTTACTTTTAGCTGAAACGAGGAGTTGAGATGGCATCATTCTTTTCCGAGTGGAATTTACTGAAAAAAAAAACGCAATCAAACTAGTCCATGATTTGAACTTGGCCCACTGGAGACGACTTCTACGATGATAACCGTTACACCATAAAAGGTGCATCCTTATTGGATGGAGTGACACTGCATGCTTGTATACTGCCGCTATCTAGTAAGCAACTGTTTGAACTTGCTATTAAAACCGTTCCAGCCTAATACTCTGACCACTGAAATCCCTCCTCCATCGATGTGATATTTACGAGTCTCTTCCTGCCTCTGTGCATCGTTTCGGACTTGACTTACCGCTAAGAGGAAATGTAAGCCGTCTACATTCCACAGAAGAGGAAGCGTCCACACGTGACAAGGTACGCAGGCAGCCGGAGAGTGATCAGTAAAAAAAAAATTGTTCCAGATAGGATTAGAATTATAAAGTGATAGATAGATAGATAGATAGATACAAACAAAAAAGAAATAGATAGATAGATAGATAGATAGATAAGAACAGAAAATAGATAGATAGATAGATGGTTGGTTGGTTGGCATATAAACCTTTGTAGGTTAAAATCCATTTTTATGCAAATAGCCAGCTCTATTTCAAACAATTCAGTTTATCATGAGTACTCAGTTTAATTTTCAGAACAGTTCTAATTCAGCTAATTCAGTTTAGTACAAGTACAGATTTTGTTTACACACAGTTAAATGTCAAAACAGTTCTATATTAAACAATTCAATTTAGTGTAAATACAGTTTCAATGTCAAAAACAGTTCCATTTCAAACAATTCAGTTTACCATAAGCACGCTGTTAAAATGTTTTGTCAAAAAAATTTCTATTTAAGCTATTCAGTTTAGTAAAACAGTTCTAATTCAAATAATTCAGTTTAGCATAATTATGCAGTTAGTTCTATTTAACCCATGGATAGGGCCCTATCAGGCGCTACCATTCCGAACCAGAGTAGACCTGGGAGCAATGGCAATGAAGGGGTCCTCCGCATTCCCCAAAACTCCTGCATCACTGGAACCTCAGATTGCTTAGTGTCAGAGATAGATAGAGAGATAGATTCAAGTATTGCAAACACCCATATTTCTATCTAATATAAATATAACACAAATGGTTTCAATCATTGCTGTTTAACATAAGGGATTCCAGTGATCAGGGACTTCTATTTAATATAAATAGTTTCCACGTAACCGTACGGTTTCCAGTAAATAATTACAATTAATTATTGAACTGTTCGATTAGACCCATTTATGGGTCCATAAGAGGTTTTGCCCCACTGAGTAAGAATAGACCTGAGACTAATAGTAATAAAGGGGTACTCCACATTCCGTAAAGGTGAAGGACAGGGGTCTCACCATTAGGTACAGTCAAGCACAGTCTGCAGACTTACATATAAGTCAATGGCTGGATTAAAATGTCTTATGAAATGCAGGCATTTGACCTTCGTACATCTAAACCGACAGGGAAGTCCATTATATATATATATATATATATATATATATATATATATATATAGGAAGAAAGTAAAGTTAGCGACCGTAGTCGAGGGCAAACCGAAGGTTCCCTTTTCATTAGCTACAAAATCGAGGTATGGGGGGGTTCGACTCATTTCCCCCGGATTGCTCTACTTTATCCTTGATCTGTATCTTCTAAAGCTGAGAATTAAGCAAGGCTGCATCAAGATTTTGGTATGACTCGACCTGGGATTGAACCCCGTTCACCCAGGCCATTAGCGAACACTCTGTTATATATATATATATATATATATATAAGTAAAGTTGGTGACCGTATTCGAGGGTGAACCGAAGGCTCACTTTTCAATAGCTACTACACCGAAGTGTAGGGGAGGGCGCTACTCCTTTTCCTGGATTACTCCATTTTACCCTTGATCCTTACCTTATAATGCAGAGCATTAAACAAGGCAGCATCAAGAACCATTTTTTAAAGTTTTTGGTATGACGACCTGGGATTGAACCCCGGTCTCCCTGATCACTGGCGAAATGATCTGATATTTGTATAATTCTGTTATTTATTTTTATGTATCGGTCTTTTACCGTAAAAGTATTAAAGTATTAGATAATATTTATGGGCTGGAGAGATTTATTCCAAGGGAGATAAATATTCTTAGAATATTTTTCAACAACCCTTAAAAACTCAAGATTTGGCTCGTGTCGAGACCAAAAAATTGGGTTGTAATATTGAAATAGGAGGGCACACAAAGAAAACTAACAAAAATAATAAAAAGAATAAAAATTTACAGTTACAGAAATTAGGAATACCAGACCATTGTCTAATGGGTAGAGTGTTCACTAATGGCCCGGGTTCAATCCTAGGTTGAGACTAACCAAAGATTAAAACAATGGTACTTCCTGCTTTATTGCTTAACACTCGGCATTATAAGTTACGTATCAAGGATAAAATGGAGCAATCCAGAGAAAGAAGTAGCGTCCTACCCTACACTTCGGTGTAGTAGCTATTGAAAAGAGAGCCTTCTGGTCGCCCTCGACTACGGTCGCTAACTCTACTTTTTACTCATGCTGTTAAAGTTTGAGATATTTTGATAAGTTATTGCTATATATCAAATAATATCAGACATTTTGAATCACCTTATATATTGCCTATATATAAGAATACCTCTATAAAAAGAAAAAAAAAACGTGTAAAAAGTTGAATTTTCTTCTAAACCAAACACAACGTAATTTTATTATTACAAAACGAAAATAGATCGTTTCAGTATTATTATTCACGAACAACTACTCTTTTTAATTCGTTCCGAAATAAATAAAATTGCAACACCTCTGTAGCCAAAAAATAAAATCGTATATCTATTTCTGACATGTTTACTAATTTTCAAGCAGCTATGGAATAATAAGTTTGGTTATAACGTTTACAACCTGTAGTGTTTGGGTATAGATAATAATTATTGATTTTCGTTTTGATTATATAATGGTAAATAAAAAAATAATGATCACTTTGCTACCTAAAAAATAACCTAGCAAAAAAATTAGTAGGCATCTACTTATTTATGTATGATATATTATAAATACAGCAAATTACTTCTGACTTTTTCATTGTCAGAGGTGAGGGCTCCTCGGGTAGCGTAATGGTTAGCAAGCTAGACTGTCAAACCTACACGGTGAATTCGAGTCTCACTGGGTGCCCCATTCATATAGCCTTGTGCCACATCTAAGCGAAATGCTTAGTAAATTACTATTGTCAGGGGTGTCCTAGTGGTGGAATGGTTAAAACGCTGGACTGAGGAATCGTAGTGAAAGAGTTCAAACTCCAGTCACAATATTACGTTCATTTTCGAACAAACACACTCGGGTAAGTTATCAACTCCCTTATCATCCCAACTATGGGTTAATAGAATAGTACCAATACTTTCCTTCTAGAAGGACCAAGAAGTTTGATATGCTATTAAAACAAAGATTAAAACAATGGTACTTCCTGCTTCTTTGCTTAACACTCGGCATTATAAATTACGTATCAAGGATAAAATGGAGCAATCCAGAGAAAGAAGTAGCGTCCTACCCTACACTTCGGTGTAGTAGCTATTGAATAGGGAGCCTTCGGGTCACCCTCGATTAAGGTCGCCTACATTCCTCATTTTACTCGAAAAAAAAGATATGATCTGACAAAACTATCAAAATAATTAAGGAAATTACAAATTATTGGCAAGACAAATTTCAAACACTAAGTCTTCTCACCAATTGGATTTATTTTTGTTTTTTTAGTAATCGAATTAGTAATTTTCAGATTGATCTGATAAAGAAATTAAGATAGATTGGATTACTACAGAAAAGAATTTGAGAGGGTATTTGGGGTCACTATTTGTTGAATTCGGTCGTGTCGATACTGCTATATGGATGCACTACTTGGACGCTTACTAAACGTTTAGAGAAAATGCTTGACGGCAACTACACATGAATGCTGCAAGCAATTTTGCACAAGTCCTGGAGGCAACACCCCACAAAGCTCCAACTGTACGGCCACCTACCTCCCATCACGAAAACTATCCAAGTTAGACGAACCAGACATGCTGGACACTCCTGGAGAAGCAGGGACGAACTCATAAGTGATGTTCTCCTTCGGACCCCCTCATATGGCCGAGCAAAGGCACGACGACCAGCTCGAACCTACATACAGCAGCTCAGTGAGGAAACAGGATGTAGCCCTGAGGACCTATTAGAAGCGATGAACGATAGGGAGGAGTGGCGAGAGAGGGTCAGGGATATCCGTGCAAGCGACACGACATGATGATGATGATGATTAGTTGAATTACCATAAAGAATTCCATCTGTATATAGATATTGCATTCATAGTGTATATATTATGTGAAAAGATTTCTGCTGTTACAACGTGAAACCAACCGGTTGACGGGCTGCCTAATACAGACAGACACAACTACCATATATATATATATATATATATATATATATAGTATTTTAATGGTTTATCATTATCATCAGGTTATTTGGTGAGTTCATGGTGGACCAAATTTGGCGGGATTATTAAGTAGTGCTCATTATTATTGATAGAACTGTTATACATATAGAAATGTTATACACATGTAATACATATTATTGGTAGAGCTGTTATATACAGAGAAATTTGGCGGGATTATTAAGTATAACATATAGAAATGTTATACAAACATTACCGGGATTATTAATTATACATATAGAAATGTTATACATATGTCATACAGATTATTGATAGAGCTGATATACAGAGAAATTTGGCGGGATTATTAATTATAACATGTAGAAATGTTATACATACGTTATACATATTATTGATAGTGTTGTTATACATATAGAAATTTGGCAGGATTATTAAGTATAACATATAGAAATGTTATACATATGTTATACATATTATTGATAGAGCTGTTATACATAGAGAAATTTGGCGGGATTATTAATTATAACATGTAGATATGTTATACATATGTTATACATATTATTGATAGTGTTGTTATACATGTAGAAATTTGGCAGGATTATTAAGTATAACATACAGAAATGTTATACATATGTTATACAAATTATTGATAGAGCTGTTATACATAAAGAAATTTGGCGGGATTATTAAGTATAACATATAGAAATGTTATACATATGTTATACATATTATTGATAGTGTTGTTATACATATAGAAATTTGGCAGGATTTTTAAGTATAACATATAGAAATGTTATACATATGTTATACAAATTATTGATAGAGCTGTTATACATAAAGAAATTTGGCGGGATTAATAAGTATAACATATAGAAATGTTATACATATGTTATACAAATTATTGATAGAGCTGTTACACATATAGAAATTTGGCCAGATTATTAAGTATAACATATAGAAATGTTATACAAGCATTGGCGGGATTAGTGAGTATACATATAGAAATGTTATACAAATGTTATACATATGTTATACATATTATTGATAGAGCTGTTTTACATATAGAAATTTGGCGGGATTATTAAGTAGTGCTCTTTATTATTGATAGAGCTGTTATACATATAGAAATATATGTTGGGCACTCTGGCGAAGGAATTAACGTTTGAGCACTCTGGTGAAGGAATTAACAGCTGCCACTCGTGTAATACAAAGAATTGAAAACTCCGGTATCCGATTGCATAAAATGTAAACAAACGAAAATTAAATCCAAAAATACGCGAATAGTTTCGAACTGAGGCAGATCCTCAAAATGGCTTAACGATATAGTTATCATCATTAAAGGTTTTCGGACTATTGTCTTCATCTTTATAGTTATTTCCAAAACGTTTCGGCCGATATGTCCTCCGACCTTCTTCAAGTGTTTGTCGAACTCGGGAACCTTCACGGAACTTCGAATTACGTCCTTTATTGAATCCACGGGGGTCGCCTGTTCCGATTCCGTTAGCCATAACCGGGTACAAGTGTTAAGTATTCCTGTATTGTTACTCGCCTGTAGTGAAGATTGAACCTGCAACCTCCAGATGATTGTCTCCTTAGAAGCTTAGGGAACCAATGCCTATAACCGTTACTCCATTTGTCACACTGGACCCCCGTGGATTCAATAAAGGACGTAGTTCGAAGTTCCGTGAAGGTTCCCGAGTACCACCACACGGCCTTTTAGTGGCGGGAAGCGATGTAATCGAGTAGATAAGAGTATATTTACCCAAGGCGGATGTTGCATCTGTACCGAGACATGGATGCAGAAACCTCGCGGAGATTAAGATCAGAGTCAAAGGTATTTTCCCGATAAAGGATGCGCTCAAGACAAAGCTGAACAAGACCGTTAGAGCCAATCTCTTCAATAGCACCGATCTGCTTGTGGTGTTATACGCAAGCGAGACGCGGGCAATCATGAAAAGGGAAAAACAGTGACTGGTTAAGATCCATGCTAAGAATATGTTTACTTGAGTATATCCGAAGCGGGGGATTTGAGGGTGGAGTGGTGTGAAGCATGTGATCGCAGGGTACCTAGGGATGTAAAGTTCAAAGACAACATTTTGTCGCATAGTCAATGAGAGTGGAAAAACGATCAATCAGAAGACTTCCACGACGATGGGAAAATAAAATTGTCAAAAGATTGAAGCCAAGTTTGAGATTAAGAGCGCAGTGGAATTTTTTTCTGGTCAGGAACGTATTAACGTGCAAGCCTTCGACAACACAGTGAGCGAGTTCAAATTCCAGTCACCCGATTGTGTTCCTTTTTTTTTTTTTTTTCTTTTTTTTTGCTTCAAGTGAAAACTTATTATATCGTCGAATAGAGCTCATTGAAATTTTTCTTTTTCACATAAAAGTAAAACTATAGTTTATTCTAAGCATCAAAGCCATATTTGTCACCCAATACGAAACCCTGCTACCTACTCTGGAACGAGCAGTTCCTGGCATAAGCCTCCATGTCAACGCAGACAAGACGGAATATATGTGCTTTAATCAAAGAGGCGACGTCTCCACACTAAATGGTAGTTCTCTAAAACTAGTGGACAAGTTCACTTACAAAAGACGCAGTGTCTCATCAACCGAGACAGACATCAACACGCGACTAGCAAAAGTATGGACAGCTTTCGGTAGACTATCGGTCATATGGAAGTCAGACCTGACCGATAAAATAAAACGTAGTTTTTTTCCAAGCAGCGGTCGTGTCGATACTGCTATATGGATGCACTACATGGACGCTAACTAAACGTATGGAGAAAACGTTTGACAGCAATTACACAAGAATGCTGTGAGCAATATTGAACTTATCCTTGAGGCAACACCCCAACAAAGAAGCAGCTGTACGACCTCCTGCCACCCATCACGAAAACCATCAAAGTTAGACGAACCAGACATGCAGGTCACTGCTAGAGAAGTAAGGACGAACTCATAAGTGATATATATCTGTGAACCCTTTCACTGGGACGAGCAAAGGTAGGACGATCAGCTCGAACCTACATACAACAGCTCTATGCCGATACAGGATACCGAGACCGATGGACGATAGAGACGGATGGCAAGAGAGGGTTGGGAGAGGGTCGAGAGATCTGTGCTGGCGGCACGACATGATGATGATGATGATTATCAAATACTGCGTTAAGAAAACGGCTTCATTGGTTTTGTGGACTGTGAGAAAGTAGGACAAAGCAGAGAAGTATAGGACATCTAGAGAGAGATTTGAACCCGCGAGTTACTGAGTGGAAGCCTGTCTCGTCAACCACTGCATCACCTGACATGATTCTGCTATGCACCAGTTGGCAAAGAAGAATTTTAAATACTAATTTATAAAAGCCGTAAAAAATTTCTAGGAAATAATATGTAAACAGAATTGATATAAATTAAACATTTAACTTTATCCGTTTGTTTCGTGAACTTGATGCGATTTTCAATAGAGATATGTGTCGCTTAGTTTTTTAATAACAGTTCAAAGGCAAAAAAAAAAAATCACTAAAAATTTTAACAGCTGCAAATGCTGGAAGAAACAAGTTCTTTTTTTTTCTTTTTTTTTTTGCGGGAGGGGGTGGTCTTAACGCTTGCCTTGACTCATTTTTTACACTGTTGAATTCATTATCTGTTATATGCAGAAAATGTCTCTTTACGTCTCATTCTCTCTCTCTCTCTCTCTCTCTCTCTCTCTCTCTCTCTCTCTCTCTCTCTCTCCCTCTTTCTCCCTCTCTGTGTCTCTCTCTCTGAAACTTTTTGGTCTTCCTCTATTTCGGTTTCCATCATCTTCCTTCATCTCTGACATCTTTTTTTTTTCTCTCACTGTGTGTGTGTGTGTGTGCGTGTACTGTCCCCTTTTCTTACTTTTCTATCTCTGTAACACTTATCTCTTTTTCTCTATATCTGTCATCTTTGTCTCTGCCACACACACACACACACACACATATATATATATATATATATATATATATATGGGAGGGGGTTCCACCTAAGCTTATACTAATTTTCAACGTTTTATTGTGTAAGTAGCGTTATTTCCTTATGTTGTCCATTTTTATCACGCACACACGTACACACACACATATATACATATATGCATTGAGAGAGAGAGAGAGAGAGAGAGAGAGAGAGAGAGAGAGAGAGAAAGAGAGGGAAAGGTGCTGGACTGGGGCCTCAAAGTGGACGAGTTCAAACGCCAGTCGTGCCAATACATTCATTTTCGAACCAATAACCTTGGAAAAGGTATTAGAACCCTTATTCCCCCAGTTATGGGTTACAAAAATTACTTTAAAAAAACCCAAAAGATTAATATACCATTAACAAACAGATAGATAGATAGATAGATAGATAGATAGATATGATATGAAATGATATGATAAAACAAGTTTAGTCAAAACTTTTACACTTTTCGATCTTTCAGAATGTTTCAAGCTTGTGAAAAAGAAAGTATATATTTATATATATACACTCCCCCATGGGGGTTGAGCACTCTGGTGAAGGAATTTTTGGCCTCCGCTCGCATAATGCAAAGCTCTTCGAAAGAATTGAGCACTCTGGTAGCCGATAGGGTATAAAAATGTAAACAAACGGCTGCTGCTGTTGCTAGGTAAATACCTTAACAATTCTCTTAGCCAAATGTGGTACGCTTGGTGGCCAAGCGGTCTGAGACTTAGTCTAACGTAAAGTTGTATGGGTTTCGATCCCGGCTTCGAGCGTCGTATGTATCTGGCCACACTGAAGAGTTCTGAGAGAACGAAATAGTCTGTCTGTGGATGACAATATATATGTCCCGTATTCCTAAAGTATTCTATTTCCGTTGATAACGTCCCCTTTTTAAATACATCAGTTACCCTGTTTTATCCAACTCTGCCTTCCCATATTTACGTTATGGTATAAACTTTCAAAACTATTTTTAAAAAATACAAACACACCTTGCACAAGCAAGCAACCGCTGATGATGGCCTATGAACGGTCCGAAAGTGCTCGGGACAATTTGGGGAAATTCATCTACCAATTTCAACCAGAAACTAAGACACTTATCAAAAACTTGAAAGGGTCTTAAATAAATTATTCAGACAAAATTGTCTTTATCATTTAATGAAACACGCTTAAATGAACGACTGTTGCCTAACCACACACACACACACACACACACACACACACACACACACATATATATATATATATATATATATATATATATATATATATATTTCTTTAAGAAAAACCAAAGACCGGTTACTTTAGAATTATAAATTTATTTCCATCCTGTTATGTGTTTCAGATATAAACCAAAAACACGAAGAAAAATTTAACAGGGCTTTTTCAGATCTTATGGATAAAATAAATCAGAAAAGACACGGGAGGGGATGGAAGAGGGGTGAAGAGTTATCTCCTCGTTGTTTCTCACTTCCGTTTTCTTATTTATTTATTTATCTATTTTATTTATTTTTATTTGTTTAACCTTTTTTTTATTTTACTGTCGGTTGGAATTATAGTAATTTAACTTTTTTATTTTCCTGTTATTTATTTTATTTATTTTCTTTTTTAGCTAAGTTAGGTACTTAACTTTTTTTATGTTTTTTTTTTTTTATATAATAACTAACTTTTTCGTAAGGGAAATATTAATACTTATATTAATTTCGAGCCTATTTCCTCAATTACCTATTTTTTGTCATGTACGTATATCAGATAAGTTTTTTTTTCTTTTCTTTATTTTTAAAGGAATAAAATTTGATAATATTGGCTCTTTGATATTTTTAGACTTAATCTAAAAATATTCTATTTTCTATAGTTGTTACTGCCATTTTATCTTTAACTTGGTTTTTGATTAAGTCATAAGATTTTTTTTGTTTTTTTAGTTTTAAACATACTATGATTTTAATTGGTTTGATTTGGTTTGGGTTTTATGGCGTATACATTTGTAGGTTATTTAATTCCAAATCCATTTTTATCATATAAGCAGTTCTATTTCAAACAATTTAGTGTTGCTTAAGTACACAGTTTAGTTCTGTTTGACCCAGAGATAGGACCCTATCAGGTGCTATCACTCCCGGTCAGAGAGTACCTGGGAGCGTCAAGAGGTTTATAGTACCAAGTGTTCTCAAGCAGTCCCCCATCTAATTACTAATCAAGTTCTGCTTAGCTTCGGTGATCGAACGAGAACCGGTATATTCAGTGGGATTTGACCGTAAGCCCATGTTTTTAGGTAAAACACAAACACACACGAGCAAGCATTAAACACGTCTTCTAGTTCGTTCAGTTAAATGGTTTCAAATATTGCAATCTAATACGAATCATTCTATTTACAATTAAACATTTGTTAACACGCCGTTAAATGGTTTCAAGTATGTCTATGTAACAGCAACAATCTAACATCAGTCATTTGTTAGCGCACATTTAAATAAGATGTATAGCAATAACATAGTGAATTTTCAAGAGTCAACAACTTTTAAATGCCTGTACAAGAAAGTCTGGAAAATTATTGAAGGCACCACGTAATTTCACTACTTGTTCTTTAACCAAACGTCTATATCTGTCACGCCATGAGCCCTGCTGAGTGTATTTTTGGAACTTATAAGCCTAATGTCTATCAACCTTCATCCATCTCGAAGATCATCCAAATTCGACGAACAATACATGCGGTACATTGCTGAAGGAGCAATAATGAAGTCATAAAGGACATTCTCCTATGGACCCCTTCACACGGACGCGCAAGAATAGGATGACCAGCGAGAACTTATCTACAACACCTCTGTACGGACACAGTATGTTGCCTGGAAGACCTGCCGGAAGTGAAGAATGATAGAGACGGATAGTGAGATAGAGTTAGGGAAATCCGTGCAAGCAGCAGGACCTGATGATGACAATTATGAACGATTTTTTACCAACGCTCTTATTGAAATTTGATTTTTTCTTTTTTTTTTCTTTTTTCATATAAGCTTCATCTCAGAATGTTGGTTGGCTAGTTGGGTTTTATGGCATATCAATCTTGGTAGGTTATTTAATGCCAAATCTATTTTTTTGCAAATTATCGGTTCTATTTCAAAAATTCAGTTTAGCATAAGTAATTTAAATGTAAGTACAGTTTAATTGTCAAAAACATTTCTATTTCAAGCTGTTCAGTTTAGTCGAGCAGTTCTAATTCAAACTATTCAGTTTAGTATAAGTATAGTTTTTATCCACACACAGTCAAATGTCAAAACAATCCTATTTCAAACAATTCAGTTTAGTGTAATTACAGTTTCAATGAAAAAAAACAGTTATATTTCAAGTAATTCCGTTTAGCATTTTAATTCTATTTGACCCATAGATAGGACTTTATAAGGTGCTACAACTCTAGGCCAGAGTGGAACTGGGAGCGATAGCAATGAAGCGGTACTCCGCATTCCCCAAAGCTCCAGCATTACTGGAATCTCACAATCAGATTGTTTAGCGTTATATATAGGACAATCGTTGGGGGGTGGGGTCTTACCCCTCTGCATAGAAGCTGTCAGTTTATTCTAGAACCCCAGCCGACTGAGCAAGTTCATCTCAGAAATTTAGGGGGAAAAAAATTCAAAAGTTTAAATGTGCATTCACACATACACATATAAATATAATTATTATTTTATTCTTTGAGTGTTTTTTACACAAGCATAAGCGAGGTGGACTTCACGGGAGTCTGAGTGACAGCAAGTCCCATCAGGTCTCCAGGACTCTTCGGAGTATTCTAGATGATATTAACCATGTTGTGGTCTGGATTGTCTCGAGTCTTCCTTTGATTTCTAATTCTTCTTGTCCACTTTCCAAGTGTCTGAGGATCATTCCAAGCGTTCCAACTAGTGTTGGTACCAAAGCCACACAAATATTCCACAGTTAATTTTGTTTTCTGGCAAAGTCGGAAAATTTGTTTATCTGTTCGCTTTCTTTTATTTTCACTTCGTGGTTAACTGGAATGACAAAGTCCATTTGACAACACGTTCGCTTCTTATTTGTTTATTTTTATTTATTTATTTACTTATTTGATTTTTTTTGTTTGTTTGGGTTTTTTTTGCTGTTTTTTTTTTTTTTTTTTTTTTTGTTAATTACCTTTAGGTCTAATCTTCTGGTCGGCATTAAGTGATGCTTTTTCCAGAAAATTTATGAGTCTCAATTTCTGCTTTCTGCACATACCATTTGACAGTTCAAAATTCCATCTTTTGCACAATTCCCAGTGGATCACATTTCCTACCCAATCATGCCTAGTCTTACTCTGTTTTGTGCTGGTCTGTTGCATTCGCTTACCATATGATTAATCGTTTCATATATTTCTCAGCATAACCTACACTTGCTATTCGATTGCATAATCATTTTCATTCCAAGATTGTTCTCGGTTTATGCCCAGTCGGCGGGGATTGTAGAATACATCGACTATATCTCGGCACACGGGTAAGACTCCCTCAACGAGTGTCCTGAATATGACACTAAACAGTCTGATGATGAGTCTTCAGTAAACCTGGAACTTTGGAGAATGCGGAGTAACCCTTCATTGACATCGCTCCCAGACCTACTCTGGCCCAGAGTGGTAGCACCTGATGGGATCCTATCTATGGATCAAGTAGAACTGTTTGACATTTAAACTGCGTGCAAAGACTTTGGCTAAACTGAATTGTTAGAAATCATTTTACTGTGAGTAAACAAATGACTGATTTTTTTTTATTGAATTCTTAGAGTTGAATAACAATACTTGAAAACATTCAACTGTGTGCAAACAAATAAATTATGATAATAGAATTATTCGAATTGGATTGAAATAACTGAAACCATTTAACTGTGTGAAAAGAATAAGCTCAGGCTCGTTTAAAAATATTACCGACAGAATTTTTTCAGAAATCATATATTTAATACATATATAAAAAGGATTCGGCATTAAATAACCTACAATGGTTGATATGCCATTAAGTCAAACCAAACCAAATCATATACATTTGATTTGTATGGAGAGGATTGGGTATTAAATAACCTACAAGGGTTGATATGCCATAAAGTCAAACCAAACCAAATCATATACATTTGATTTGTATGGAGAGTATTGGGTATTAAATAACCATAAAACCAAACCAAATCACCTATATTTGATATATATGTATAAAAAGGAGTTCGCGTTAAATGATCTATGATGGTTGACATGCCATTAAAACAAACGAATTCAGTTTAGATGCTGTAAAGGCAAATAATGACATCCCTGAAAATAATTTTTCACACAGCCGAAAAGGCTAGAAACCCGGAAATTTTAACTCAAATTCTAGATTTATTCTAATAGGATTTTCGTTTACGTGTTCAAATCCCGGACGATGGTTGGTTGGTTGGTTGATTTTAGGGCATATCAATCTTCATAGGTTATTTAATGCCAAATCCATTTTATGCAAATTATCAATTCTATTTCAGACAATTCAGTTTAGTATAAGTATAGATTTTCTCTACTCAGATAGATGTCAAAAAAGTTCTATATTAAACAATTCAGTTTGGTGTATGTCCAGTTTCAATGTCAAAAACAGTTCCATTTCAAACAATTCAGTTTAGCATAAGCACGCAGTTTAAATGTGAGTATACACTTTCATTGTCAAAACATTTCTATTTCAAGCTATTCAGTTTAGTCAAACAGTTCTAATTCAAACAATTCAGTTTAGCATGAATATGCAGTTTAGTTCTATTTAACCCATAGATAGAACATGATCAGGTGTTACTACTCTGGGCCAGAGTGGACTTGGAAGCAATGACAATGAAGGTGTGCTCTGCATTCCCCAAAGCTCAAACATCACTGGAACCTCACCATCAGATTGTTTAGTGTCATATCCAAGACACTCGTTGGGGGTGTCTTACCCCTCTGCAAGGGTGCAGTCGGTGTATTTTACAGCCACAGCCGACTGGGCAACTTTTGTATTTGTTTGACCGCATTATATGAGATCAAGTATTCCTATATAATACAAATGATTTTCAAACAGATCTAAATTACGCGTAGATCAGACCTTAATCGATACTACCTCTCCGGTCGATTGTTTGATTGATTGATGTTAACGGCATATCAATTTGTCGAAGGTTGATCTGCTTTGAGATTAGGGAATCGCATTCACTTTGCGTTGATATTTACATTTTATTTATTTATTTATTTATTTTGCATATTATCTTATCGACTATTTTTTTCATGTTTTCCTATCGACGTTTTTTGGCATATTGTCGTATCGACTATCTTTTAAACTGATCAATTTGACCAATCTTCACCCCACGAAACATCAGCTGTACGGCTACTTACCTCCCATCTCTAAAACCATCGAAATAAGACGAACAAGACATTCGGGACACTGCTGGAGAAGCATGGACAAACTCATAAGTAACCTTCTCCTGTGGACCCATTCACATGGAATTGTTGGTGTTGGCCGACCAGGAAGATCTTTCCTACAACAGCTCTGTACGGACACAGGGTGTAGTTTGGAAGACCTGCCGGGAGCGATGGACGATAGGGACGCATGGAGTGAGAGAATCGGGAAAATCCATGCTAACAGCGTGAGTTGATGATGATAATTTGACCACTAGATGGGGTCTTAACATGTACTAACACTCTGGGTCAAAGTGAAACTGGAAGTAATGATAATGAAGACTCTAGACTCACCAGGTTTCCAGAAGAGGAACCTCACCACCGGATGCAGTTTAAAGTCCTTACTTTTCTTCCAGGATACAATCGGACGAGTGAATATATATATATATATATATATATAAGTATATCCGTGTGTGTGTGTGTGTGTGTGTATTGGAATGTAAATACAAAATTCCCACTTAGTTTCTGGTTCACATGCTTTCTAATTAATATCACAGATGTTTCTGGACCTTCGTAATTAGTTCCGTCACCAAGATGGACGTTTTTCACTAACCCTCATAATTGTGCTTCTAATTACTTCCTCATTGCAAAGCCAGCCAGCCACAATATTTATTGCGAATTAACATTTTTCCAATTTATGCCATTTACATGGGAGTCGCCCCAACCCACTTCCCTCGCTCCACCCACAAGACCGCCCTCACCCATCCCCGACACTACACGCGAGTTCTCCACGATTTAAATTTAATAAGAAATAAAAAGCTTAGACGGAAGGCCAAAAGATACAATCGCAAGCTTGCGCCTCGTATATAGGACGAGGTTTGTATACTAATTCTTAAGACAGGTCATCGGCAGGGACAATAGCACTGGTGTGCCGACTTCTAATTCCGACTGAGACGTTGTTTTCTATTTACATTAATGCATTTGGTAAAGGCATGAAATCATCTTTCTTTTCCCAAGTACAAATCAAATAGCCGGACTGACCATATAATGTAGCCTTAGTTGGCAACAAGTGTAAGAGACGGACAAAACTGTATCCAAACTAGTAAGTGTAGCACTAGCAATTCTCCGCCGTAAATGGCCCAGGATTGAACTTAGGTCTCCTGAACCATTGCTGAATACTCTACCCACTACCGTGAATACATTATCAATAATAAAAGTAAAGTAAAGTTGGCGACCGTAGTCGAGGGCGACCAGAAGGCTCCCTTTTCAATAGCTACTACACCGAGCTGTAGGGGAGGGCGCTACTCCTTTCCCTGGATTGCTCCACTTTACCCTTGATACGTACCTTATATTGCTGAGTGTTAAGCAAGGAGGTATCAAGTACCATTTTTTAAAGTCTTTGGTATGACGTGACCTGGGATTGAACCCAAGTCTCCCGAACCATCGGCGAACACTCTACCCACAAGGCCAATAGGAATAATAATACTGATGCTATTAGGTTTAACTTACCATTTGTGTCACTATCATTTTTTTTTCATTATTAATCTTTATCATATGATTTTAAATCTGTTAATATGACTGCATTTAAAAATTAGTTCATTACGTTTATTTAATATATCACTAATGAATTTATAAGATTTCTTAATAAATCTCCACTTAATTAGTGGAGTCAGACTCCTATCTCTCAGACTCCAAAACCACCTCGATAGGGCTATTTGATTTCTAAGAAAAGGTTTCGAAAAAGAATGTCTATGATTGTAGAACCTCTGTTTCCAATTTCCGTCTGGGATTACAATGTAAACCTTTTCTCCCTTATTATTTTCCACCGGGAAAATAGTTGCTTGGTAGATCAGAATTACACATTCTCCCATGAGACAATATTCTTTTTTCTACAATTACAATGTAATTTATTTGTTCGTGTTTGCGATTTCTCTATTAAATTCATATTATGATTATAAGTTATTTTCGATACATTATTCGTGCAAGAGTAACTAATTTTAGTGCGTTTCAATTAAATTCTTTATTCAATGGGTTGTCCTTGTTGAAATATGTCTATTAACTTAAGGAACTACTAGCCTATATCAGTATTAAAAAGTTTACAGAAAGGGGAGATTACCTTCCTTTTTGTATATATACATATTTTTTTTATTCAGAGAATTGATATAATTGTCACTGTCTTCAAGTTTATAATACAATTATTATTACTACTATTGTCGTTATTGGTGCTGCTACTCTTGTTTATGTTGCTGCGTTCACTTAAATTGAAAACAGACTACCCTACCCACACACACACACTGACAACAATTCATATCCGAAGCTAACCAAGGCTCGAACTCTTAAATTTTGAGGTGGGGTATTTTTTAAACAGTGGAGATTCATTAGGATAGAGAATTCAAGTTTAATTCGATTGAAATCGATAAAAAACATTTTAAAATTGTCCCAGCGAAGCGTGGGTACCACGGCTAGAATAAAATTAGTAAAGTGGAGAGAAAAAAGAAAAAGAAAATAAATAAAATGAAACAAGTTCAAGAAGAGAAGTTCCCAGAGGCTCCCAACAGGAAGATGGAACAACGCTTGCTCGAAATTAAAAAAAAAAGACTGTCCCTGCGCAAAAGAGAAATTCGACCTTACTTCAGAACGGACGCACTTTCACGCAGTCGAAAGCAGCGAACGTGTAACTGATTAGGTTTAGTTGCTTGACACCATGTCTGCTATTAGCGAGCCGACACCTCCGAAATCAACAATACAGATAAAAAAAACCGACTTTGGATTTATCAACCACCGTGAAGACTAGTGCATTTAAACGCCTTATTTTGGAGAAATTGCTGTTCTCAAATAGTCACGGAAGACATTCCTCGCTACAGAGCAGCCGTGTAAAAGCCCCCTCCCCCAATAAAATTGGTGTAAAACGTATCTCCTATCTTCGTCTCCGTTTTCTTCTTGTGCTGCCTTCACAGACAAGAAGTCGCCAGCGAATTAAGATGGAAGTAAGAGGAAAACTAGCAAAGTCAGATATGTAAATCTAAAACTCTATGGCCCTGTCGGCTGGAGCTGCAAAATATACCGACTGCATCTTTGCACAGGGGTAAAACTCCTCCAACGAGTGCCCTGTTTATGACACTAAACAGTGTGATGGTAATGTGGAGTATCCTAAATTGCCATCGCTCTCAGGCCCACTCTGGCCTGGAGAGGTAGAACCTAAGAGGGTCCAATCTATGGCTTAAATAAAACTAAACAGTGCACTTTGCTAAACTGAATTGCCTGAAATAGAATTGTTTTTACATTTATCTGTGTTTAAACAAAAACCTGGACTTATGCTAAACTGAATCATTTGACACAGAACTGTTTATATCTACAAGAATGGATTTTGCATTAAAAGACCTACGATGGTTGATATGCCAAAAAACAAACCTAACCAAATCATATATATTAAATACATATATGTATAAGGAGGATTTGGCATTAAATAACCTACACTGGTTGATATGCCATAAAGCCCAACCAAACCAAATCATATATATTTAATATATAAGCATAAAGAGGATTTGGCAATAAATAACCTACAATGGTTGATATACCATAAAGCCCAACCAAACCAAATCATATATATTTAATATATATGCATAAAGAGGATTTGGCATTAAATAACCTACAATGTTTGATATGCCACAAAGCCCAACCAAACCAAATCATATATGTTTAATATATATGTATAAAGAGGATTTGGCATAAAAAAAACCTACACTGGTTGATATGCCATAAAACCTAACCAAACCAAAACTCTATAAAATAACCCACAACAAATCTTCATCCCCCCTCCTGCATTAAATAGAGTTTAAATATCATTTGGTTCATGTCCGGGCACCTAACTTTAGAGCTTTGCAACGGCCAATCCTCTGCCGTTTATGAATGGATAAAAATACCCAAAACATTTAAAATTCTAATTTTATCTTCGTTTAATTCCTTTACAACTATATATTCTATCCCAGTCGGCTGGGGCTGTAGAATACACCGACTGCAATTCTGCAGAGGGGTTAAGACACCCCCCCAATGAGTGTCCTGTTTATGACACAAAACAATCAGAAGGTGAGGTTGCAGTGATGCTAGAGCTTTGGGGAATGAGGGGCACCCATTCATTGCCATAGCTCCCAGGTCCACTCTGGCCTGGAATGGTAGCACCTGATAGGGCCCTATCTACGGGTTAATTAGAACTAACTGTATACTTATGCTAAACTGAATTGTTTGATATTGAGCTGTTTTTAACTTTGAAACTGTACCTATACTAAGTTGATTTGTTTAATATAGAACTGTTTTTGACATTTAACTATATGTTAATAAAATC
>OY757931.1:58840660-58863160 GCA_963585895.1 Sepioteuthis lessoniana | reverse complement strand
AACAGTCTGTGGATGACAATATATACGATCCCCCATGAGGGTTGAGAACTCTGGCGAAGGAATTTTTGACTGCCGCTCGAATATCCTGTAAGGTATAAAATGTAAACAAGAATATGCTTCTACTCAATACCTTATAATTCCCTAGCTGATGTGGTACGCTTGTTGGCCGAGCGGTCTGATACTAAGTCTAACGTAAAGTCGGGCGGGTTTCGATCCCGGCTTCATGCGTCCTACATGTCTAGCCAAACTGAAGAGTGGTGATACTACGAAACAATCTGTCTGTGGATGACAATATATATATATATATATATATATATATATATATATAATGCTTATTGACATAATGACTTGAGCGTTCACCAGTGGCCCGGGATACCGACTTCAGTCCCAGGCCGAACCATACCAAAGACTAAAAAAACGGTACTTGATGCCTCCTTGCGTAACACTCAGCATTTTAGGGTACAGATCAAGGGTAAGTGGAACATTCCATGGAATGGAGAATCGCCCTTCCTACATTTTGGTGTAATAGTTTTTGAAAAGGAAGCATTCAGTGCACACAAAACGGAATATATGTGCTATAATCAAACAGGCGACATCGCCACACTAGACGGAACTAGTAGACAAATTCACCTACCTAGGAAGCAGCGTCTCATCAACTGAAAAAGACATCGACACGCGGCTAACGAAGGCATGGATAGCTATTGAGAGGCTATCGATCATATGGAAATCAGACCTGACTGATAAAATGAAACGTAGTTTCTTCCAGGTAGCGGTCGTATCGATACTGCTGTATGGATGCACTACTTGGACGTTAACTAAACGACTGAAGAAGAAGCTAGACGGCAATTACACAAGAATGCTGCGAGCAATATTGAACAAGTGCTGGCGGCAACACCCCACAAGGCACCAACTATACAGCCACCTGCCTCCCATCACGAAAACTATGCAAGCTAGACGAACCAAACATGCAGGACACTGCTGAAGAAGCAGGGACGAGCTCATAAGTGATGTACTCCTATGGACCCCATATGTGGCTGGGCAAAAGCAGGATGAACAGATCGAACATACATTCAGGAGCTATGTGAGGATACGAGATGTAGCCCTGAAGACCTGCCAGAGGCGATGAATGATATGCAGAAGTGGCGAGAGAGGGTCAGGGATATCCGTGCTAGCGGCACGACATGATGATGATTTAATGAAACATGCTTTTATATATATAGTCATCCACAGACAGACTGTTTCGTTCTATCAGAACTCTTCAGTGTGGCTAGACACGCTGGACGTTCGAAGCCGGAATCGAAACCCGTCCAACTTTACGATAGACTAAGGTTTCAGACCACACGGCTACAAGCGGACTACGTTGGCTAAGGGAATTTTTAAGTATTTTATATTTAGCAAACAGCAGCAGCAGCCTTTGTTTACATTTTTTCATACCCTACCAGAGAGCTCAATTCTTTCGAAGAGCCTTGTATTTAATTATTTTTTTATAGCAATTCTCTAATTCTGGTGGTGTAAAAAAAAAAACAGATTGTACAATTTGCAAAAAAAATATTTATCCAGGAAAAAGAAATTCCATAAAAAAGAAAAGACTAAAAACATACGTACTCCTTAAAAATAATCAACCAATAACGCCTGATTTGCAAAAAGAAAAAATTATTGATAGAATTTCTTTAGTTAAACGTAAAAGTGTTCAATACACTAAGTAGGGTGAAATATAGGAAGGGAATTCTTTAGACTATTATTTCCTCCTTGGAATAGTTTATACAAAATATTTAATAGGAACTCGGTTAAATTAATTTACAGAACAATGGCAAGCTTAATTAATTAAAGTAACATTTAAAAACTTAGGAATAATCAACGTACTGAGTCCCGTAAATGCAATCGTACTAATAAGAATAAATGCCCCCACAAGAAAAGTGTCAATTTGAGTGTATAGTGTGTGAGGTGCAGGTACATAGTCGTGGATTTAACGATAGTAATGTTGGTTAATTGTTAAAAAGGTATACGTAGGTTCCACGCAGGGACCCTTCAAAAAAAGATATTACAATCATAGAAGTAGTTTTGCGCATTAAATATATAGACATAGGATTAGTTTATCTATGTGTGGGAAATTAAAAATAATCTAGGTAGATATCCCATATTAAAATGGGAGATATCTTTTTAAAAAAATGCCTTAAATCTAAAGCGGGGGATAAATATTACAATTTGTGTATGGCCAATGAATTACTTACTTAAAGGTCGGGAATACTTAATGTTTGTGGACATGAGAAAAATTGGCTACTTTGTAAATAAGTTACAATTTATTTATAATATTATAATACATTTTTCTTTCTTTATTTCTTTCTTTATTTTTCATGCTAATTTTGTTCCTTCTAACGGTCTTTTAAACAATAAAATATAGTTTTGGTCCAAGATTTCTTTTGTCAGAACCATCCTGATGATCCGTTTAGGTGAAACCTAGGTAGATTTTTTCTGACTCTGCTGGCATTTCTCTCTCTCTCTCTCTCTATATATATATATATATATATATATTGTCATCCATAGATTATTCCGTTTATCACAACTTTTCAGTCGGTCTAGACCCGCAAGATGCTTCTAGTAGGGATCGAAAATCGGCAGACTTTACGTCAGTCACACATCTTATCAAGAACCATTTTCCTTTTCAGTGTCAGTGACGAAATTTTTTACGTATAACTTTTTACATATACGTTATCGGCTACCTACAGGGCTCAATTCTCGCAAATAGCTATTGAATTTCAGCGTATGTGACAGACGGTAAACGGTATCAGCTATAAAATGTAAATCCCTAACAAAATTGGAAGGGAATAATTGTTATCTTTATACGTCTGCAACAGAAGCAATAAAGAAATAACCCATCTACGTGCCAAATTTGGTGATGATGGAAGCATATAAGAATCAATATGCCCAGTGAACAATCCAGATCTAAATCGTATTCAAAATTCATACTAAGAATTGTTTAAAAATGGTCCATAAGAAAGTTTTATTCACCAAAAGCCGATGAAATACTATTCGGGAAATTTGGAACTTCTTTGATAAAGAAGACGGCTTTTAATCAGTTAAATCTTGGCCTGAAAGAGTTAAAACTGAGATAAATTTTCGAGGACAAGTAACTAATAAATTCTATTTTTTTTCCTCAGTATTGGATTATTCCATGACATTTTTATCTGAATGCCTTTGAAAATAATTATATAATTAATTTGAATAAGGAAATCTAGTTTTTTAAAACTATATATTATGAAACCCGAACGTTAAGTTATTATATAAAAAACGTTTTGCGTCTTATCTGTTATGAGTTATTTTACTGCTAAAAATGTTTTGCATCTTATCTGTTATTAGTTATTTTACCAATAAATTTTAAAAACATGTTTTGCGTCTTATCTGTTATTAATTTTTACTGCTAAATGAATAAAAAAAAACATGTTTTGAGTCCTACCTGTTAGTTTATTTACAGCTAAATATAAAACATGTTTTGCGATTTATCTGTTATTAGTTAATTCATTGCTAAATGAATAAAAAACACGTTTTGCATCATATCTGTTATTAGTTAATTTACTGCGAAATAAAAATAAACATTTTTGTGTCTCATCTGTAAATAATTAATTTAATGCAAAATACATAAAAAAAAACGTGTTTTGTGACTTATCTGTTTTTTTACAGCAAGATAAAAAAGACATGTATTGCGTCTTATCTGTTATTAGTTAATTTACTGCTAAATAGATAAAAAAATGTTTTATGATTATCTGTTATTGGTTAATTTACTGTTAGAAAAAATGTTTTGCGCCTTATCTGTTATTAGTCGACTTCCTCCTAAATAAATAAAAAAATATGTTTTGTGACTTATCTGCTATTAGTTAATTTACAGATAGATGAAAAAGACGTTTTGTGTCTTATCTGTTATAAGTTAATTTACTGCTAAATGAATAAAAAAAACATGTTTTGCGACTTATCTGTTCAATTACGTTTAACAGCCTCATCAAGGATTTGAACTCTGATCATCAATGAAGGTAACTGTTACGCTAATCGCGCTTTTTATATACAATGTAAATTCTATCTATTTACTTAATTTTGAATTGTGTGCGTGCGAGTACGCAGAGATATGGCTTTAATACATTATATATAATGTATTACTTTTATTGTATTCTGGGGGAATTGATTTATGTATTGTCCATAGTTGCATGTATCCCTAGTACTTTCTGCCCGACTTTGGGCCATCATCAGGGGAGGATCTACTACAAAAATGATGTGGATGTTATTCTTACAAAGTGTAATTTGTCTCTTCACGAGATCACGTCTGTATTCCAAAGTGCTGTTATATTTATGAGCTGCAGGATCATGAAGTTTAAAATATGTATATTTAGGCAGCATTTCTTCGTTAATGCAACTTTCATTAAAAATAATAGACATTTTATGTCTACATATTTTCTTTTGGATCCGTTCGAATTCCCGTATTACTTTTATTGTATTCTGGGGTAATTGATTTATGTATTGTCCATAGTTGCATGTATCCCTAGTACTTGTTTAATGAAATTTGCATTAACGAAGAAATGCTGCCTAGATATACATATATATATATATATATATATGTTTTCTATAAATCTCTCTCTTTCTTTTTATCACCCTCCTCTCTCTCTCTCTCCTTTCCTCTCAACTTCTCTATGTAAAAATGTGCATGTGCTCGAGTGTGTGAAGGAATATATATATAGATAAATATATATATATATATATATATAAAACAACAACCGCAAATCTCTCTCTCACTCATTCTGTTTCTATCTCTCTCTCTCTCTCTCTCTCTTTCTACACACACACACACACACACACACATATATATATATATATTTGTACGTGTTAACTTTAATATAGAATATGAAAAGTAAAATAAAGTTGGCGTTGTTCGCCAATCGTCCAGGAGACTAGGTTCAATCCCCGGTCGAGTCATTCCAAGGACCAAAAAAAATGGTATTTGATACCACCTTCCTTAGCACTCAGCACAATAAGGTGAGGATCAAGGGTAAAGTGGAGCTATCCTGGGAATGGAGTTGCGCCCTACCCTACACCTCGGTGTAGTAACTATTGAAAAATATATACAAAGTTGTGTATAAATTTCTCTCTTTTTTCTCTTTTTCCTTCACACACACACACACACACTCTCTCTCTCTCTCTCTCTCTCTCTCTCTCTCTCTCTCTCTCTCTCTCTGCTTATGTATGTATATACATTGTGTATGCTTGGAGATATATATGTATATATACATATGTACGAGGTGCATACGATAAGTTTCCAGACTTTTTTCGTATGGGTACTTTTATTGATAGTACACACATAAAACTCTAGTCCCCTTCGAAGTAATCTCCTCTGGCTGCAATGCACTTGTTGTACCGTTCTAACAACTTCTGGAAAGCCCCATCGAAGTCCTCTTGTGTGAGCGTGTCAATGACCTTCATCACAGCCTCTTTCATCTCCTCAGTTGTCTCAGAACGACAGCCTGTGAGCTTAGGGAATTATCAAAAGTCCCAGGGAGCAAAGTCTGTATATCGTCCTGGTGCCAATGCCACAGATCCGATTTGAAGGGTGCTAGCCTCTTCCGATGGAATCTCTTCCTGAACTCCCTTAAAACCTCAACATAGTAACCCTAACCCTAACCCTTTGGCCAATCAACTCCGGTGTATTGACTTCCTTACTCCTCCCACACCTCTCATCATATCTCACAGACTCCCTGCCTTCCTTGAATCTCTTATGCCACTCAAAAACTGATGCTCGATTCATGCAAAATGGTCTAAAAGCAGTCAGAAGCATTCCATACGTTTCTGTGGCATTTTTTTTTTTTTTCAAGTATAAAACAGAATTTCATTGCATGTCGTTCTTCTGAAGTGTCAGATTGCAAGTTTGAAATTCACCAGCTGTGACAATCAGGCTTTAGTAGGGTGTATTCCAATTGCTGCAGTAGCTGTTGATTTGAACCTGAAATCATAAAAATTAGTCTGTCATCTCATAAGATGTATAGCAATAAGATCCTGAATTTTCAAGAATCTACGACAATTGTAAATGCTGGAAACTTATTGTATGCACCTCGTATGTATATAAACATAAAGTTGTAAGTAAATCTCTCTCTCTCTCTCTCTCTCTCTCTCTCTCTCTCTCATATATATATATGTGTGTGTGTGTGTGTGTGTGTGTGTGTGTGTGTGTGTAATTTATACACACTTATTTAGTTTTAATGAACTCTTCTACTTTATTCGGACAAACATATGTTTTCAAGTATTCCAATCTAATTTAAACCATTTATTCACAATGACATAGTTTCAAGGAACTTTTCCTATATACAATAGTTTATTTACACATATATGGTTTCTATTATTATTCTCAAATACAAATAACTCATACACAATTATATAGATTCAAGGAACTATTCCTGTTGTAATAGTTTATTTGTACGCATATGGTTTCAAGTATTCCCATCAAATACAAATAATTCTTACCCAATTATATAATTTTAATGAACTCTTCCAGTTCATAATCATTTATTTGGATGCACTTATATGGTTTCAATTAGCCAGTGGTGTACTGGTTATCGTCGTAGGAAATGGACATGGCGACACGAGTTCAAAACCTGGACGGGACTGATTGCATTTCATATAGTACTAATATGAATCCAATTATTCTCCCTCCAGCTATGTGTAAAAAGCAGGGCAGAGTAGGTTCTTCAGCCTTGGTGAGACAACTAGTCTAGGAGAAGGAAAACTCTGATTTCAAATCAGTTAAACTTCGCTTGAATGTTGACCTCGTGTCATATCCTGCCCGAGCGAAGGTGATGGTAAATATGATTGTTTTATAAAATATCCTATACAGTCGTTGGGGGAATCTTACCCCCCTGCAGAGATGCACTCGGGGTATTCTACTGCCCCTGCCAAGTTGGCTATAAATAAATAGTGTTAAATAGCAATACTTGTAACCATTTCACTATGTGCAAACAAAGGATTAATATTGAAGAGAATTATTACAGTTTAGTTGTTAAAAACAGTTCTATTTAAAACAATTCCGTTTAGCATAAATACGCAGTTTAAATGCATAAAACCGTAAATAACAATGACCGTTTAGTTCTATTTAACCCATAGATATGACCCATATCATGTGCTACCCCTCTGAGCCAGAGTGGACCTGGGAGCGATGGTAATAAAAGGGTACTCCGCATTACCCAAAGCTCTAGCATTGCTTGTGCCTCACCATCAGATTGTTTAGTGTCATATCCAGGACACTCGTTGGGGTGGGGTCATACCCCTCTGCAGAGAAGCAGTCGGTGTATTCTGCGGCCCAAGCCGACTGGGCAATTTGAAAGAATAGCAATATAACTGTGTGAAGAAAATAGTTGTAACTCATTTGAAAATGAAATTACGAACAAACTATTCATTTACAAATTATATCTGTATGTTTACTTAAATGTGTGCAAACAAATGAATGATGTTAGGTTGTCATTGTTACTTGAAACCATTTAACTTGGTGCAAAGAAAGGATTAAGAATAAATCGAATTATTCACTGGAGGTACCCGTGGTGTAATGGTTATTGTCGTAGGAAATGGACACGGCGACTCGAGTCCAAATCCTGGACGAGACTGATTGCATTTCACATAGCACTAATACCCTTGGGAAAGGTATGAATCCAATTATTCTCCCCCAGCTATGGGTAAATAGTAGGACAGACTAGGTTCTTCAGCCTTGGTGAGGCAACTAGTCGAGGAGAAGGAAAACTCTGAATTCAAACCTGTTAGACTCCGCTTAAAATGACCTTGTGTCATATCCTGCCCGAGCGGAGGGGTTGGGTAAATATGATAAATCGAATTATTCGTGTTGAATAGATATAAATAAAATGAGCCAAGGCTCGTTAAAAACAAAAGGCTTCTACAAACTATGTGCTTACAAATCATTTATATCATCTATATGTATTGTTGTGTCGAAACACAGCACTTGTCAATACGTAAGTCTGGAGTGATTATACGAAGATTTTTGCTTCGATGTGGCAGAAGGCTGTATGAATGTGGCTTCCAGTAAGACTCAAAATCACTTGCAAAGAATTGTCTTGTTGAGTTTGCAAACCATCATACCACCAGAGGCTTCCATCCAAGTCTTGAATTGTGACCTCACTCTTGAAGGTGTTGTATATTGACCTACGATCTGGCTGGGTGTCAAAATAGGAAATGCACCTTTGTAAATAACAGGTGCATCCGGTCGATCAGGATATTATAACCTTGACCGTTGATGGGTTGAATGAGTGCAATTTGTGACGCCCACAAGAAGGTTGACCTTGAACTATTATATAACTCGGTGAAGACAGGAAGTCAGTTAGTTTGGAGACCAGACCCGTTGGTGACAAGATGCGGTAGAGAAAGCCAGCATCCAGCAGAGTGGACCCCCAGAGCCCCGGTTGAGCAGCCCAGGAGAACGGAAAAGAAACGCGGTTATGGCCAATAGAGTGAGGGTCAATGTTGCAGTTATGTTCGTTATCCAATTCCCTCTCACACACAACCCTTTCAAATAAAGTGAGAGGTATATTTTTCTAAGAACTGTGTCGCTCGTCTTTATTGTGTCGTCGTTATGATTATGCATGCATCTGCATATGAGTATACAACAAAAGTTTGCTAGTCTAACTTGCTAACCATTACACATCCTAAAGTGCCCAATATAGTGATTTACTTAACGTTTTGCTTAGATGTGGTAAAAAGCCGTATGAATAGGGCGCCCAATTAGAATCAAACTCACTCGTGAAGGTTTGCTAGTGTAGCTTGCTTACCTTTACACAACACGTGGTGGACAATATAGTAATTCACTTAACGTTTTGCTCAGATGTGGCACGAGGCCGTATGAATGGGGCAACCGAAGAGACTCGAACTCACTCGTGAAGGTTTGCTAATCTAGCTTGCTAACCATTACACCACCCGAGGTATCCAATATAGTAATTTACTTAGCGTTTTCTCAAATGTGGCAAAAGGCCATATGATTAGGGCACCCAGCGAGAATCAAACTCACTCGTGAATGTTTGCTAGTCTAGGTTACTAACCATTACACTATCCGAGGTGCCCAATGTAATGATTTACTAAACGTTTTGCTTAGGGCACCCAATGAGACTCGAACTCTCTCGTGAAGGTTTGCTTGTCTAGCTTGCTAACCACTACACCTAAAGAGGAGTCCACTCAAGTCTGAAGTTAGGTTCACTATCGACCCATTTATTTATACCGGCACCTGATTGGTTAATATCACTGCATGTATAAAAAGGATTAGGTATTAAATAACCCGTAATGGTTATTATGCCATAAAACCCAACCAACGTTTGAATTTAAATGATTAGTTTACAAAAAGCTCCATTCGTTTACGCTGTGGAAAAGACTCTCAGAAAACAGTACGTTTGTCTTTTGAGTTTCCAATATCAAATATTATACATACATAACTAAACCCAAAAAATAGTCTCCGTCTTGAAGAAGTTCGTGAAGATAAAATATAGCCGAACGAAATATCACACAGTGTTCGGCAATGGTCTGGGAAACCGGGGCTCAATTCCACGTTGAGTCATACCAAAGACTCAAAAAATGATACTTGATGCCGCCTTGCTTAGCACTCAGCACTATAAGGTAAGGATGAAGGGTAAAGTGGAACAATCCAGGGAAAGGAGTTTCGCCCTCCCCTACACCTCGGTGTGGTAGCTATTGAAAAGGGAGTCTTCGGGTCAGCCTCGACTAAGGTCACCAACTTTACTTACATCTATAAGGGTGACTTCTTCTGTAGATGAGGATAAAAACAGCCATCGAAAGATAACCATGACCCACACTTTTATCTGTGGTGATGGCGTGACATGATGATGATGATGATGAATCTAAGTTAAGTGTTTGATTTATCCCACTTTCCACATATTTCTTATCATACTGTCAGATTCACTAAAAAATTTATCTTTTCAGTATATATATATATATATATATATATATATATATATATATATATATATATATATATATATATATATATCATAAACAAATACATCAGTAAAGTTTTTTTTAAAAATCTTTAAAGCCAAAATAACAAAATTTAATTATTTCTAGTCGAACACTATCCATCTGGGGCTGTAGAATACACCGATTGCATCTCTGTAGAGGGGTAAAACTCTTCCAACGAGTGTCCTGATATATGACTCTAAACAATCTGATGGGGAGGCTCCGGTTATGCTGGAGCTTTGAGTAATTCAGAGTACTCCTTTACTACCATTTCTCTCAGGTCCCCTCTGACCTGGAGTGATAGCATCTGATAATTTGGTTGTTTGGTTGTTTGGGTTTATGGCATTTCAACCTTTCTAGGTTATTTAATCCCAAATCCATTTTATACAAATAATCAGTTCTATTTCCAACAATTCAATTTAGCATAAGTGTACAGTGTGATAGTCAAAAACATTTCTAATTCAACCAATTCACTTTAGTATAAGTATAGATTTTGTTTACAGACAGTTAAATGTCAAAACATTTCTATTTTCTTTTTAAATTCAGTTTAACGTAAGTACAGTTTCAATGTCAAAAACAGTTCCATTTCAAACAATTCAGATTATCATAAGTACACAGTTTAATTGTCAAAAACATTTCTATTTAAAGCTGTTCAGTTTACTCAAACAGTTCTATTTCAAACAATTCAGTTTAGTATAATTACGCAGTTTAGATATCAAAAATGTGTTATTTCAAGTAATTTAGTTGAGTAAAAGTACACAGTTTAGTTCTTTTTGACCTCTAGATTGGACCCTATCAGGAGTTACCATTCCGATCCAGAGTGGATCTGGGAGTGATAGCAATGAAGGTGTACTCCAAGTTCCCCAAAGCTCAAGCATTACTGGAACCTCACCATTAGATTGTTTAGTGTCATATACAGGACACTCGTTGTGGGGAAGGGTCTTAACCCTCTGCAGAGGTGCAGTTGGTGTATTCTACAGCCCCAGCCGACTGAACAATAAACAGAATTAAATCTAAAAACAGTTTTATTTCAGATAATTTAGTTTAGTATAAGTACGTAGTTTAAATGTCAAAACAGTTCAATTTTAGACAATTCAGTTTAACATAAATACGCAATTTAAATGCAAAAACAGTAGACTCTCAAAAACACTTTTTAGTTGTATTTGACCCATAGATAGGACTTTTATCAGGTGCTACTATTCCGGGCTACAGTGGATCTGGGAGCGATGGCAACGCAGGGATACACTGCATTCCCCAAAGCTCCAGTATTACTGGAACCTTTCCATCAGATTGTTTCATGTCAATTCCAGGACACTCGTTGATGGAGGTGGGGTCTTACCCCTCTGCAGAGAAGCCGTCGGTGTATTCTACAGCCCCAACCGACTGAGCGAAATCTGATAGGGTCCTATCTGAGGGTGAAATAGAACTAAACAGTGTGTTAAAATTAATTGTTTGAAATAGAACTGTTTTATCATTTGACTGTGTGTAATGACTGATGTTCAATTAAATTGTTAGTCATACGTAGCTATACTAGGGACCATTTAACTTTTTTTACTAAACTGAATAGCTTTAAATAGAACATTTAAACTACGTAGTTATAGCAAATTGAGTTGTATGAAATAGAACTGTTTTTATGTATAAAAATGAATTCGGCATAAAATAATCTACGATAAAACCAAACCCTCTATCTATCTATCTATCTATCTATTTGAGTCCATTCATATATATCTATCTGTCTGTCTGTCTACTTGCCTGCCTATCTGTGTGTGTGTGTGTGTGTGTGTGTGTGTGTGTGTGTGTGTGTGTGTGTGTGTGTGTGCGCGCGCAGCAGAGAGAAATGTATATAATAATTGCTCGTTTCAATATGTATAGATTTTCCGAAGGAATCAGTTTAAAAATATTTCGTGATAGAATTATGATTAAAAGCACCGAGGAACGCAATAAACAGGTCGAGAAAAAAATAAAAAGGAAATTGAAGGTGAATTCAAAGATTGAAGTAATAACCCTCCCCTAAAAAAAAAGGAAAAAAACCCATTATAAAACAAAAAAAAAGAAGCAAAACAATTCCTGAGATGAACGCTCCAGCCATAACTAAAATCCATTCGAAAATGGCAAAATAACAGTCGTCTTGTGATATACGGATAAGCATTCCAAATTCCATCTCTGCCAAATAAAATATGTGAGACATAGACGTAGCAGACATTTAGCATCTTCTTTATTTTCCAAATCATTCCATATTTCGTCCAACCCTCCATCCGTCAGTACCCCAGGAAATGAGAGACATGGCCCGAGTATTTGACAACAGGAATGAGTTCCTAACTTAAAAATCTTAAAGAACCACCCCGACAATTATTCGCGTAGATTCCGTGTTGTGAATTTGGCGAATATGCCAATGTTGTGACAGGAATGAAACGAGGATGAATTCAATTATTCAATGTTTTGGTCTTTTTCTTCTTTGACCTGAAACAGAAGCAAGAAATTATTGTTCTGAAGTTCTATAATGGAGGGGGAATATTTTTCAGTTATTCTGTTTATTTCTGGAACTATTGTCATCATTTTCTTTTTTTTTTTTTTAAAGTTTGCCGGACGAATATAAAGTAGTAACTAGTTGCCATCTACAGAAAAAGAAAAAGAAAAAAAAGAATCGTGAAGGAATACTCGATGGCTGTTATCCGAAGACCGTGACGGCAGAATGTCTAACTGTCCTCGATGGCAGAAAATTATAAAATTTGGTTTCGCTTGTAAAATGACGTATCAAACTTTGAGAGTTATTTAATACCAAGCTTCTGTTTTAGAAGGACAGTTGGCATCAAATAATCTACGATAAAACCCAAGCATCTATCTATCTATCTATTGATTTGAATCCATTCATATCTATCTATCTGTCTGCTTGCCTGCCTGGCAATCTATTTTTTTAGGGGAGGGTTATTACTTCAATCTTTGAATTTCCCAATGATATTTATAATACGTAATAGTGCGACTGGATTTCGAACTCGCTTTTTCGAGACAATAGTCCAGAACTTTAAACAAGGATTCTAAACAAGAACAGTACGTGCTGTTTTCAACAGATCCCGGAAGCAACACTTCACAAAACAGCAGCTGTACGGCAACTTGCCTCCCATCTCACAAATCATACAAGTAAGACGAACTAGACATTTTAGGCTCTGCTGGTGGAATAAGAAAGAACTTATCTACCACGTTCCCCACGTGGACACACCAGCAGAAACTTGTATCCATCAGTTTTGTGCAGACACTGGATACCGTCTAAAGGATGAGCGACGGCCAATTACAGACGGATGTTGAAATAGAGTAAAGGAAATCCATGCTGTCAGCATACATTGATGAGGGATGGTTTGAATCCATTTTTTCTTCTAAACTGGCAGCCATAGCACACTTAAAGAGCGTAGTCTGAACTGCTATTTACTGATAGGTGGGGTGTGAGCCAAACAAAGGAAATTTGGCATAGGAAGATTGTGTTGTTTTTTTTTTATCATTAAGGGTTTTCGGACTTTCGTCTTAATTGTTATTGTTATTTCTACAACGTTTCGGCTGATATGACTTCTGGCATTCTTCAAGCGTTTGTCGAACTCGGGAATCTTCACGGAACTTCGAACTATGTCCTTTATTGAATCCACGGGGGTTGCCTGTTCTGATTTCGTTAACCATAACCGGGTACAGGTATTAAGTACATCTGCATTGTTACTTGCCTGCACTCAGGATTGAATTGCCCAGTCGGCTGGGGCTGTAGAATACACCGACTGCTTCTCTGCAGAGGGGTAAGACCCCACCCCCAATGAGTGTCCTGGATATGACACTAAACAATTTGATGGTGAGGTTCCAGCAGTGCTGGAGCTTTGGCGAATGCAGAGTACCCCTTCATTGCCATCGCTCCCAGGTCCACTCTGGCCCGGAGTGGTAGCACCTGATAAGGGTCCTATCTATGGGTCAAATAGAACTAACGGCATACTTATGCTAAACTGAATTGTATGATTAAACTGAATAGCTTGAAATAGAAATGTTTTTGACAATTAAACCGTACTTACATTTAAACTGCGTGCTTATGCTTAATCGAATTATTTGAAATAGAAATGTTTTTTTTCGACATTAAAACTGTATTTACACTTAACTGAATTATTACATATAACTGCTTGACTAGTTTGAAATGGAAATGTTTTTGACAAACTGTGTACTTATGCTAAACTGAATTGTTTTAAATAGAACAGATTATTTACATAAAAATGGATTTGGCGTTAAATAACCTACAAAGGTTGATATGCCATAAAACCCAATAAACCAACAGGATTGAACTTGCAACCTCCAGATGTTTGTCTCTTTAGGGAACCAACGCCTATAGCCGTTATGCCATGTATCCGCGGGAAAACTGAGAGCGAATTTTTGGAACTGATAAACTTAATGTTCTGACTTGACTTGAATTACGACTATTATGTATGATTTTTTTACCTGTGCTCATATTCAGATTTTTTTTTTTTTGCATAAATTTCCCGAGGGATCTGTCAGGATATGCACAACTTCTTTGAAAATCAACATTATATATATATATATATTAAATTAAAACATTTTTTACAGATTGGTGAGGATGAGCTTAACAACAGAAGTGTGGAATTGGAAGATCGTGTAGCACAAATTTTCCTGCGGTATCTGTAAGGATATACACCTCCTCTTCGAAAATCAGCATTATATATATAAATATATAAGTTGACCGACGGTAGTCGAGGGTGACTCGAAGACTCCCCTTTTCAATAGCTACTACACCGCGGTGTAGGGAAGGGCGCAACAACTTTCTCTAGATTGCTCCATTTATCCTTGATCCGTACCCTATAATTGTTAATTGTTAAGCAAGGAAGCATCAAGTACCATTTTTTTCAGTCTTTGCTATGACTCGACCGGGGATTGAACCCCGGTCTTCCGAGCCATTGAACACTCTAGTCACTATGACAATTTTTAGACAGAGTTTAACTCCTGTTCTCGGACTCAGAGACCAGCAGCCATACCAGTTTTAAATAATTCAGTCTGCCTTACTACTTACCGATAGCTGGAGGGCGCAAAGCTGTGTAAACAGCTTTGTCCAGAATTTGAACTCGAGTCCCCGTGTCCATTTCCTTCGGCAGAGTTAACCATTACATCACAAGCACCTCCTAACATGGGCCTATTACATGTATCTAATCTCCCAACTCACAGCCAGGGTTCAGAATTTTCTTTTCTCCGGAGTAGTTGCCGAACTTGACAACTTTACAATTTACCTAGAGCTGAAATGAGGGAGTAGGATTCATGCCTTTCCAAAGGGCACGAAGTAAAACACGATTTTATCTCGGCTCTCAAAGTCCTTTTTCAAGGTCGATAAGCGTAACGCTACATGTGCCTTCCACACTTTGTGAATGTAAGAAGGAAAATCAGTGCAATAGTTCAAATCATGAAAATAATTCTTAGTAAGAGATTGTTGCTTGCTTTTTTTTCTATCTTTTCTTTTTTTTTTTTTTTGCGGCGGCATGTAGGGGGATTTTTGGAGACTCTTTGTATCAGAAGATATATGCAAAAACGTATAAAACTGCGACATGCAAGGGTACATGCCTACATTTTAAACTTTATCCGGTAAAGGACGCCATTTCCACAAAAGAACGCAATTCCTTCCCCGTCAATAATGGCAACGAAGCGTCAATTGGTCTCAGGAATTTGGATTTCAAGAGCCTAAATGTCACTTCGAAGAATACCCGACAAGAAAGAAACTTTTTGATATCATTGGAATTCGACTAAGACATAGGAAATTCCAGTCCTCGCCATTGGTTTCACGTCATACTTATTTTAAATGTGACCAAAGAAATTAAGAAAATGTAAAATTCAGTCGTGACAATTTTACGGCAAATCAACTCCCGCTGAGTCATTTAATTCAAAGTGAGTTATTTAATGCCAAAGCCATCTTTATAAAAGAACAGTCGTGGTATCATGAAAAGTATGATCCCTCCAATGCCCCATAGCTGCAGGGGGGAAAGAGAGTTTATACTTTTTCCAAAGGTTATTAATACAAATGTCAATGTCGTAGCGCGAACAATTTTATGACTGCGAGTAATTATTCTTTATACAATTAATTTTCTCACAGTTATTTCCTTTCAAGTATTCCTATCTAATACAAATAATTTATACGCAATTATATAGTTTCAATGAACTCTTACAATTTATAATCGTTTATTTGCACACATACAGTTTCAAGTATTCTTATCTAATACAAATAATTTATACACACGTATTTAGTTTCAAGTTGGTTGATTGGTTTGCTGGGTTTTATGGCATATCAACCTTTGTAGGTTATTTAACGCCGAATCCATTTTTATGTAAATAATCAGTTCTATTTAAAACATTTCAGGTTAGCATAAGTACACAGTTTAATTGTCAAAAACATTTCTATTTCAAAGTATTCAATCAGTTATATATAACTATTCAGTTTAGTGTAAGTACAGTTTCAATGACAAAAACAGTTCAATTTCAAATAATTCAGTTTAGCATAAGCTCGCAGTTTAAATGTTAGTACAGTTTAATTGCGAAAAACATTTCTATTTCGAACCAGTCAGTTTAGTCAAGCAGTTCTAATTCAGCTAATTCAGTTTAGTATAAGTACAGATTTTGTTTACACACAGTTACATGTCAAAACAGTTCTATGTTAAACAATTCAGTTTAGTGTCAATACAGTTTCAATGTCAAAAACAGTTCTATTCGAAATGATTCAGTTTATTATAAGAACGCAGTTTAAATGTAAGTACGGTTTAATTGTCAAAAACATTTCTATTTCAGGCTATTCCGTTTAATCAAACAATTCAGTTTTGCATAAGTATGACGCTAGTTCTATTTAACCAGTAGATAGGACCCAATCAGGTACTACAACGCCGGGCAAGAGTAAATCTGGGAGCAATGGCAATGAAGGGGTGTTCCGTATTCCCCAAGGCCCCATCATTACTGGGACCTCACCATCAGACTGTTTAGTGTCATATCCAGGACACTCGTTAGGGGGGGGTCTTACCCTCTGCAGAGGTGCAGTCAGTGTATTCTACAGTTTCAAGGAACTCTTCCAACTTATAATTGTTTATTTGCACAAACTTATATGTTTTCAAGTATTCCAATCTTATATAAACCATTTATTCACAATGACATAGTTTCAAGGAACTTTTCCTATATACAATAGTTTATTTACACATATATGGTTTCAAGTATTCTTCTAAAATACAAATAACTCATACACAATTATATAGTTTCAAGGAACTATTCCTGTTGTAATAGTTTATTTGTACGCATATGGTTTCAAGTATTCCCATTAAATACAAATAATTCTTACCCAATTATATAATTTTTATGAACTCTTCCAGTTCCTAATCATTTATTTGGACGGACTTATTTGGTTTCAAGTAGCCCGTGGTGTAATGGTTATCGTCATAGGAAACGGACACGACGACACGAGTTCAAATCCTGGACAAGACTGATTGCATTTCACATAGCACTAATACTCTTGGGAAAGGTATGAATCCAATTATTCTCCCTCCAGCTATGGGTAAATTGTATGGCAGACTGAGTTCTTCAGCCTTGGTTAGGCCACTAGTCTAGGAGAAGGAAAACTCTGAATTCAAACCTATTAAACTCCGCTTAAAAATTGACCTTGTGTCATATCCTGCCCGAGCGGAAGGTTTGGTAAATAGGATATCATTACATTGATTTTCAGACGAATACCCGTGAGAATTTTTGCCCTTGGTGTAATGATTATCGTCGTAGGAAATCCAAACGGCGACACGAGTTCAAATCCTGGACGAGACTGATTACATTTCACATAGCACTACTACCCTTGGGAAAGGTATGAATCCAATTATTCCCCCTCCAGCTATGGGTAAATAGTAGGACAGACTGGTTCTTCAGCCTTGGCGAGGCGACTAGTCTAAGAGAAGGAAAACTCTGAATTTAAAACCTGTTAAACTCCGCTAAAAAATTGACCTTGTGTCATATCCTACTCGAGTCGAGGGATTTGGTAAGTATGAATAGAAATACTTATAACCACGTCATTGTGTAAAAGCAAGTGATTAATGGTTAATAGAATCATTTGTGTGAAATAGAAATGCTTGAAACTATTTGATTGTGAGAAGAAAATTACCTCAGGTTCATTCAGAAATGTTACGTACAAAATGTGTTTACAAATCATATATTTAATATATTTGTATAAACAGGATTTGGCTTTAAACTCTAGAAGCAATTGATAATACAAGTTAAGACAGAGCTGTTCAAACAGAGCCGATATTGTAGGAACTAGTGCAAACCAACAATGGTTGATGTGCCATAAAACCTAACTAACCCAAATCATATATATATATATATATATATATATATATATATATATAATATATGTATGAAGAGGATTTTGCCTTAAATAACCTACAATGGTTGATATGCCATAAAACCCAACCCAACCCAACCAAATCATATATATATATATATATATAATATATATGTATAATGGGGATTTGGCATTAAATAACCAACAGAGTTGTTCAAGCAGAGCCGATATATATGTATATGGTTTCAAGTAGCTAATGATAATCCAGGTTCAGCTGGTAAGGGAATCGAGATTGGTTAATTAATGGCATGTCAATTCTTTTGGGGTTATTTAATACCGAATTTAGTCTTTGTTTTTTTGTTTTTTCAAGTGATTAATGACAGTCACTTTTCCAGAGACTATTGATAAAAATCATTTGCTTACAATTTTTGCTTCAGATAACTATTTGTAATACAGATAATATGACATTTGGCCTAATGAGTAAAGTGTTCGCCATAGTTCTGGGAGACTGGGGTTCAATCCCAGGTTGAGTCATACCAAAAACTCAAAACATGGTATTTGATACCGCCTTGCTTAACACTCAGCATTGGTTAGGATCAAGGGTAAAGTGGAGCAATCCAGGGAAAGGAGTAGCGCCCTCCCCTACACCTCGGTGTAGTAGCTATTGAAAAGGGAGCCCTCTGGTCGCCCTCGACTACGATCGCCAACTTTACTATACTTCTACACTTCTGGGCGATTTTTCATTTTTTCATTGACATATTTCATTTCTGTTGGTCAATTTGATGAAATTTGATACACTTGACGGTGCCTATAGCATCCCCATATGGTCCAGATGTTCCAAAAATGAATCACAGTCACAGCCAATAACCCCTACGGTAACCACTATATCACTTTCTTTCTTTCTTTTCTGTCTTTCCTCCTTATAATATTATCTTTTTACTTTTAATTATCTATTTCCTCCTATACTGAAATTTAGAAAAACTCGTCATTGTGATGAAGTCTTTCTGAAATAAAGACGAAATATCATTTTTTAATCCGTTGTCGGTGTTTCGGTTTATGCACTTTACGACTTATTTTTTCTTATATATATATATATATATATATATAGTTTCTCTCATATGTATATATATATATATATATACATCATCATCATCATCATCATGTCGTGCTGGTAGCACGGATATCCCTGACCCTCTCACGCCACTTTTCCCTATCGTTCATCGCCTCTGGCAGGTCTTCTGGACTACATCCCGTATCCTCACATACTTGCTGAATGTATGTTCGAGCTGGTCGTCCTGCTTTTGCACAGCCATGTGTGGGGGTCCATAGGAGTACATCACTTATGAGTTCCTCCCTGCTTCTCCAGCAGTGTCCTGCATGTCTGGTTCGTCTAACTTGAATAGTTTTCGTAATGGGAGGTAGGTGGCCGTACAGTTGGTGTCTTGTGGAGTGTTGCCGCCAGGACTTGTTCAAGATTGCTCGCAGCATTATTGTGTAATTGCCGTCTAGCTTCTTCTCCAGCCGTTTTGTTAGAGTCCATGTAGTGCATCCATATAGCAGTATCGATGCGACCGCTGCCTGGAAGAAACTGCGTTTCATTTTATCGGTTAGGTCTGATTTCCATATAATCGATAGCCTATTGATAGCTGTCCATGCTTTCGTTAACCTCGTGTCGATGTCCTTTTCGGTTGATGCGACGCTGCTTCCTAGGTAAGTGAATTTGTCTACTAGTTTAAGAGGGGTTCCATCTAGAGTGGAGATGTCACCCATTTGATTATAGCAACGAGCTATTTTGAACAAATCCAGGAAGCAGAAGTACACAGGACAGCAACTGCACAGCCACTTGCCTCCAATCTCACCAACTATCTAAAGAAGACAAACAAGTCATTCTGAGCACTACTGGAAATATTAGAACGTGCTTGCTTGCTTTTATGGACCTCCTGAAATGAACACAACAGAATTGACCGACCAGCAATGATTTACATCAGGTCTATGCAGACAATGGATATAATACACCGGACCTGCTGCTTAGAACGACAAACGAGAGGGGTGGAGAGCGAGATGGAGCTAAGGGGCCCCATGCCATAAGCACGGCTTGAGCATGATGATGATCTAGTCACATATATATATCATTTTGAGGGCTTATTTTTCACCTGGCCAAACAATAGACTTATAAAAGAGATTTGTACTTTTATATTTATATACTTATAACTATCTTCGGCTCAACCGGCCGGTACAGCAAAATACACCGACTGCATTTCTGCAGAGAGGTAAGACTCGCCCAATGAATATCTTGTAGCCCAGTCGGCTGGTACTGCAAAATACACCGACTGCATCTCTGCATAGGGGTAAAATTCGCCCAACGAATGTCCTGTACCCCAGTCGGCTGGTACAGGAGAATACACCGACTGTATCTCTGCAGAGTGGTATGATTCACCCAATGAATGTTCTGTGGCCCAATCGGCTGGTACTGCAGAATACACCGACTGCATCTCTGCAGAGAGGTATGATTCACCCAATGAATGTTCTGTGGCCCAGTCGGCTGGTACTGCAAAATACATCGACTGTATCTCTGCAGAGAGGTAAGATTCACCCAATGAATGTTCTGTGGCCCAGTCGGCTGGTACTGCAAAATACATCGACTGTATCTCTGCAGAGAGGTATGATTCACCCAATGAATGTTCTGTGGCCCAGTCGGCTGGTACTGCAGAATACACCCACTGCATCTATACAGAGAGGTATGATTCGCCCAATGAATGACCCGTGGCCCAGTCGGCTGGGGCTGTAGAATACACTGACGCCATCTCTGCGGGAGGTAAAGACTTGCCCAACGAGTGTCCTGTGGCCCAGTCGGCTGGGGTTACAGAATACGTCGACTGCATGCAGAGTTAAGATTCACCCAACGAGTGTCACAGATATGACAATCTGATAGTGAGGCTTCAGTAATGCTGGAGCTTTGGGGAATGCGGAGTACCCCTTTATTGCTATCGCTCTCAAGTCCTCACAGCCCCTGAGTGGTAGCACCTGATAGGTTCCTATCTATGGATCAAACTGAACTAAACTGAATTGTTTGAAATTAACTGTTGTACATTTAACTGTATGCAAATTAAAAAAAAATGTGTATTTATGCTAAACTGAACTGTTTGATATTTAACTGTGTGTAAACAAATAATTGACGTTTATAATTTTTAGCATTACGATTCTTCGGACAATTATCCTCATATTTATTTATACAACGTTTCGGCCGATGTGCCCTCCGGTCTTCTTCAGATATCTCTTTTCGAACTCGGGAGCCTTCTTGTCGTAATATTTTTTTCTTTTGTTTTTTTTAATGCAACCTGGCCTTTTTGATTATAGGTTCCCATATCGTATTCATCTTTATACTTGCTCTACTCAAGAGGTTACTATAGCCTATTATATGTGCAGATTCTTTAAGGCGTCTCCTCTTCCAATTTTTTTCTCTATTTCAACTTCCTCCCATAAGGGCAGATTGTTTCCCTTTTCCCTCCATATATGGTCAGCCATACCCAATTTTTCTATTTCTCCTCTTACCACTGTTTCGCGGTGTTCTTCTAGCCTTACTTTCAGTGGATGGCATGTCTCACCTTTGTGTACTTTGCCACAGCTGCATGGGATGGTGTACACACAGTTCTTGGTTATGTGGTATTCTGTTGGTGGTTTGACTCGTAGCAGATGTCTACGAAGAGTCGACTCACTTCTGAATGTCGTCATGATGTCGTATAGATTACATATCTTTTGGATCTTTTCCGCCAAACCTCTTACATAGGGGATACTGACTGTGATAGGTTCTCGGGTATCTTCCTTTGATTTGTGATCCAGATTTATCGTAGGTGATGTATGCTCTCCGGATAATTGTTCCGACGGAGGGTCTCCTTCAAGCTGTCCATTTCTTTCTGTTGTACTTCGTCACTGTTGATGGCTTTTGCTCAGTGTTGCAGGCAACGGACGATTCCTTTCTTTACATTGGTGGGAGTGGAAGTTGAGGTACTGTCCGATAAAAAAAAAAAAAAAAAAAAAAAAGAACTTGTCGAACTGGTATCAAAAGAACATTAGGTTTATAAGGCCCCAAAATTGACACTGGATTGTCCTGGTGGACACGTTTCACAGTGGATATAAGCGTTGGGTTTAAACAGTTCTAAGTAACAGTTATCTCTGGA
>OY757931.1:58816528-58840460 GCA_963585895.1 Sepioteuthis lessoniana | reverse complement strand
ATTACAAAAAGTTTCATGTACTTAGAAAAATAGAATCTTCATTACAAAAAGTTTCATGAACTTAGAAAAATAGAATATATTTTATTATTGTTGTACATGCTTTCGACCTTATCATATTTGCTTTGAATTGGTTGGGTTTTATGGCATATCAACCATTCAAATGAAGCCTACCTATAATGAAGCCGACAGGTGAGAAATCAGTTTCTTTTAGGTGTTATCAAGCTCAACTGGTGAGTATCTGGGTACATGGTTAAAAAAAACCTTTATTCATGTCTATATATATATATATATATATATTGACTTCTGCAGACAGACTGTTTCGTTATATTGCAACTTACCTGTGAGGCAAGACACGCGAGATACTTCAAGCTGGTATCGAAACCCGGCTGACTTTACGCCAGTCAGATGTCTTACTGCAGAGGCTTGACTCAGCGTAAGCCAAGGAATTTTACGCATATGTATAAATTTTCCTTTGTTTACATATGCGCTTGACGGCTCCGGGAGTTCTCAGTTAATAAGAAAAGCTTCGCATTATGCGTGTGGTAATCGGTAATTCCTCGCGAGAGGGCTCAACCTACGGGGGTGGGAACATATATAGTAGGTGCATACGATAAATTTCCAGACTTTTTTCGTATGGGCACTTTTATTGATAGTACACACATGAAACTCTAGTCCACTTCGAAGTAATCCCCTCCGGCTGCAATGCACTTGTTGTACTGTTCCAACAACTTCTCGAAGGCCCCATGGAAGTCATCTTGTGTGAGCGTGTCAATGACCTTCGTCACAGCCTCTTTCATCTCCTCAATTGTCTCATAACGACAGCCTGTGAGCTTAGGGAATAACCAAAAGTCACAGGGAGCAAGGTCTGGACTATAGAGAGGCTGACGAAATGTCTTGATGCCCATCTTGGTCAAATAGTCTGTGACAAGGATGGAGTTGTGGACTGGTGCATTGTCTTAGTGGAAATGCCACTGGCCCGATTTGAAGAGTGCTGGCCTCTTCCGGCGGAATATCTTCCTGAACTCCCTTAAAACTTCAACATGGTAAGCCTAACCTTAACCGTAACCCTTTGGCTAATCAACTCTGGTGTATTGATTTTCCTACTCCTGCCACACCTCTCATCATCCCTCACAGACACTCTGCTATCCTTGAATCTCTTATGCCACTCAAAAACTGATGCTCGATTCATGCAAGATGCTCCAAAAGCAGTCTGAAGCATTCCATACGTTTCTGTGGCATTTTTTTCAAGTTTAAAACAGAATTTCATTGCATATCGTTCTTCTAAAGTATCCTCACGACCAGATTACATTTGTGAAATTCACCAGCTGTGACAATCAGGCTTTAGTAGGGAGAATTCCAATTGCTGCTGTAGCTGTTCATTTGAACCTGAAATCATGAAAACTGGTCTTTCATCTCATAAGATGTATAGCAATAAGATACTGAATTTTCAAGAGTCTACGACAATTTTAAATGCCTGTACAAAAAATTCTGGAAACTTATTGAATGCACCACATATATATACATATCAAGTGCTCAGTACATGAAACCTTTAATAATAAAGCTGACGAGGAGATGAGATAATTTTATTTAGGTTAATATATATATATATATATATAAGTAGAGGAATTATATTTTGAATCGAATTGTCATGGTAATTACGCGGCCAATTAATTTGAATGTGTATTGTAAGTTACATCTGTACTCTTTACAGAGGACACGGTCACGTCCAGGGCCACGTCTTCCCAAGACGATTAGAAATACACATCTGCGTAATTATTATGACCTCAAGGGCAATGATATAGACGTATATTTTTCTTTTAAGTAGAGGAATTATATTGTGAATTGAATTACCATGACCAAAACCTCCGGCCAACACTTACGCACGACATAGGCAAACACTGGATTGCTGTTTCGACCTTATTAGGTCTCATCAAGTGAGTCAACAGTTCATATCGCACACAAATAACGCCAAATTAGATATATATAAAGATATGAACGTCAAATTGAATATATATAAAGATATAAATTTGGCGTTACTTGTGTGTGATATGAACTGTTGGTCGCTGGTTCGATCTCCAAGGGTGGAGCTCTCGGTATACACTACTGATGTGACCTAATAAGGTTAAAACAGCTGTCCAGTATTTCTGTGCGTAAGTGTTCGCCGGATTTTCTGGACACGGTAATTCAATTTACGATATATGTATATCTGGACGGGCGCTGACGAATTGAAAAAATCAAAGGAGAAAAAAAGTTACATTTATGAAGTATAGTTTTATTCAAAATTAAAGTTTATTTAACAAAAAAAAAATCACCTTCACGGGAAAAGAGGAAGAGAAGCGTGCCAAATGTCCATTCTTTTTTTTTATTATTGTTGTGCATGCTTTCGACCTTATCATATTTGGTTTCAATGGGTCGGGTTTTATGGCATATCAACCTTTGTAGGTTATTTAATGTCAAATACTCTTTATACATATATATGAAATATATATGATTTGGCTTGGTTGGGTTTTATGGCATATCAACCATTGCAGATTATTTAATGTCAAATACTCTTTATACATATATATGAAATATATATGATTTAGTTTGGTTGGGTTTTATGGCATATCAACCATTGTAGGTTATTTAATGTCAAATACTCTTTATACATATATATTAAATGTACATGATTTAGTTTGGTTGGGTTTTATGGCATATCAACCATTGCAGGTTATTTAATGTCAAATACTCTTTATACATATATATTAAATATATATGATTTGGTTGGGTTGGGTTTTATGGCATATCAACCATTGCAGGTTATTTAATGTCAAATACTCTTTATACATATATATCAAATATATATGATTTGGTTTGGTTGGATTTTATGGCATATCAACCATTGCAGGTTGTTTAATGTCAAATACTCTTTATACATATATATTAAATATATATGATTTGGTTTGGTTGGGTTTTATGGCATATCAGCCATTGTAGGTTATTTAATGTCAAATCCTCTTGATACATTTAAAGTATATATGATTTGGTTTGCTTGCTTGAGTTTTATGGCATATCAACCCTTGTAGGTTATTTATGTCAAATTCATTTTCTACAAGTAAACAGTTCTATTTCAAGCAATTCATTTTAATATATATATACACCGTTTCATTATCAAAAATATTTCTATTTCAAGCTATTCAGTTTAGTTAAACAGTTCTATTTAACAATTCAGTTTAGGATAAGTATAGTTTTTGTCCACACACAGTTTAGTTCTATTTTACCCATAGATAGGACCCGAACCAGAGTGGAGCTGGTAGGGATGGCAATGAAGGTGTACTCCGCATTTCCCAAAGATCCAGCATTACTGGAGATTGTCTAGTTTTATATCAAGGACATCAGATTGTTTAGTTTTATATCAAGGACATCAGATTGTTTAGTTTTATATCAATATATATATATTGGCAGGGGGTCTTACCCTTCTGCAGAGAATCAGTCGAGGTATTCTGCAGACCCAGCTGACTGGACAACCTTATATGGTTAGTTTTGTTTCATATTTTGCTATTTGAGTCTTTTAGTAACCTATGTTCTATGTGAATGAATCTGTTAAAGAAAGGGAGCAATTTATAGAAATTTTACCGTAAATTGATGGGTAATTTATCCAACCCCTCCTCCATGAGTAGGAGATGGTAAAAGATAAATTTTTAAACGAGGGGCACCTGCTTTGAATTCTGAGTGTTCCTTCTCTGTTTACCATACCAAGGTCAAAGAACTCTGTCTGGCCAAGTATTTATCTATATATCCGGGTAGAATAGTTGGAGTTATACTTTTTAAATATGTGAAATGCAAACAGCCTCGTCCCAGATTCGAAATCGGTTCGTTGGGTTCATTTTCGACTATGATAACCGTTAAAACACAAGCTCCCCCGCCGTAAATTGGGGGTTTAGTGCTCTTTCTTTGCAACCTTGCTGGAATAAATTTTATTGCTTCGTAAGTTGTTCTTTTTTTTTTTTAATTAAAGCAGTTGGTTGGTTTGGTTTTATTGCATATTAACCCTTGTCGGTTATTTAAGGCAAATCCTCTTTCGTCGATGAGGCTTGAACTTTTCGACGTCAGGAGACGATGGCCGAGACAACGCACACAGCGTGACGACGAGAGAGGTTTCGTGAACAGCGGGATCCTTTTTTTTTTCTCTATCTTCTCTGTTCAATTCGTCGGCCTTATATTACCTTCAAACTCCCACGCAGAGATACGCCTCTACGCCTCTGCAATCTTCCCGATCTCAGGCGATTGGGATGTGTTACTTCCGCTCATTTGGAATGGCCTGTGTGATCGTCGTCGAGCGGAAATAACTGTCATGCAGTTCACAGGTCACTCTCTTCCGGTGCATCATTGAAGTGGGACCTTCACCTTGTCCCATATTATCAGCCGAGCACACCTGCGCGATTTCTTTCGATTATTGGCCATTGGGATGTGTCACATCCGCCATCTTCGGAATTGCAGGTGTGATCATCATCGAGCGGAAATAACTATCATGCAGTTCATAGGTCAATCTCTTCCGGCGCATCACTTTTTTTACGGCACAGTGAGAATTTTTACCTTGTCTCATATTGTGAGCCAAGCTGTATTTTACACTCGGTGCAATGACTAAAAACGGATAACCTTCATTCCCCAAAGATACAGTCTTACTTCAATTTATGGCCGGAGTTGTAGAGTTTTAAGTGATTCTGTTCAACCCTGATAATTGTATTCAACATTACTCATTTGTTTGCACACAGTTAATTATTCAACGTATTACTATGTACCATTAACAATTCAATTAGACAGCTGTTTGTACACAGTCAAATAGTTCTATTTCGAACAAGTCGATTTAACATAAGTCATTTGTTAATACATGGTTTTTATGTTAAATTGTTTTTTAGAAATTGAATTACCATGACCTGAAAATTCGACAGCTGTTTAGGTCTCATCAGGAATGTATACCGTGATTTCTCCCACTGGAGATCGAACCAGCGACCACAGAATGCAAAGCTGAATATCTACCACTGAACTACTGGTCCATATCGCACCCAAGCGACACCAAATTAACTTGTGATAACGATTGCGTGGTCAATTCTGTGGTCACTGGTTCAATCTCCAGTGAGGGAGAATACGGCATACACGTCTGATGAGACCTAATAAGGTCGTAAAAGATGTTCAGTGGTCCCGTATGTCGTGCGTAAGTGTTTGCCGGATTTTCTGGTCATAGTAATTCAATTTATAGTATAATTCCTTTACTGAAAAAAATTTATAATATAATTCCCCAACTTAAAAAAGAATGTACATCAAATTGTTCTGTTTGACATAACAATGGGCAGATTTTCTGTACTTGATAGGAATATTATATAATACAGATAGAAATATTAGATATCATATAATCATCATATTGTTAAATCTCACATACAAAACACTCGTTTGGTGGTGGTCTTACCCCTCTACAGAGATGCAGTTGGTGTATTCTACAGCTCCAGCCGACTGAACTGCATTAAAGTCATGTTAATTCATTCAAATTTGTAGTCATATGTGTTCCTGTGGTGTAACCAAAAATTAAATGAGTTAAACCCTTAAACAAAAAAGAGCACTCATCTCTCTTCATTGTCATGTAAAGGGTTCATTTTCTTTCTTGTTATACATATTTACCAACCCCTCCTCTCGGGCAGGATTTGACACAAGGTCAATTTTTAAGCGGTGTTTAACAGGTCTGAATTCAGAGTTTTCCTTCTCCTAGACTAGTTGCCTCACTAAGGCTGAAGAATCTAGTCTGCCCTACTATTTTATCCATAGCTGGGGGGAGAATAATTGGATTCATACCTTTCCTAAGGGTATTAGTGCAATATGAAATGCAATCAGTCTCGTCCAGAATTTGAACACGTGTCGCCATGTCCATTTCCTACGACGATAACCATTACATCATTACTTTCTTGCTATAACTCTTTTTTTCTTTCATTATTTTTATTTCTTAATTTAATTTTATTTATTAGTATCCTACATGCTTTGGGGGTGTCCTCGTGGTGTAATGGTTAAAGCGATGGACAACGGAATCGTAGTAAGCGAGTTCGTACTCCAGTCACGCTATTACGTTCACTTTCGGTCAAATACCTTTGGGAAAGGTAGAAACCTGGTTGTAAAATGATGATAGGAATTTTATAGATAAGTTCACTTTGTATGCACCTTTGTCATTACAAATTTCGTTTTTGCTGAAGAAATTTTCATTTCTGATAAAACTATTCTTATAGTCTGTAGGTTGTGTGGGTTTCGTTCATTTTCTCCTTTCGTCTTTGTTTACACACAGTTGAATGGTTCGAAATTGTTCAAATTATTACTCTAGGCAGCACTTTATAGAACTACTGATAATAGTCATAGTCGGGTCAGAGTTATCTACCTCGAATCCCACGTGGAATAAGGGTCAGGTTATCTGCCCTTGGTTTTGTTTTCTCTCTCTGTAAATAAAAAGAACACCACGCCTATTTTTAAAAGTCGTCCTCATATTTTTGCCTTGTTGATTGAGTTAAACTAGCCAGCCTGGATAATAGGAAATACATCAGATGAATAAAAAAAGTAAAGACGGGTACCTTTTTCGAGAGTGACCAGAAGGCTTCTTTTTTCAGTAGCTACTGCAACGAAGTGTAGGGAAGGGCTCTTCTCCTTTTCCTGGATTGCTCTAATTTACCCTTGATCAGTACCTTATAATGCTGAGTGTTAAGCATCTTTTAAAATTGATTAATGAATTACAAAACCTTGGTATAACTCGACCTTGGATTGAACCCCGGTTTCCAGGACCACTGGCGAACACTCAACTCATTAGGCCAATATAAGATGAATACCTCTACTTAAGAGGATATGTCTTATTTTTATGTGGTATTTAGGTTCGTAAATTCCCAACACAAGTATAATAAATGATCAAATAGTTCTATTTAATCCAAAGATGCGACCCAGACAGGTACTACAAGGCCGGTTCAAAGTGGAACTGGAAGTAATTGCAAGGAAGGAAAGCTACACATTCCCGAAAAACCCAGAACTGAAGCCTCACCATCAGATCCAGTTTAGTGTCAAATCCAGTGGTGGACGGGGTTTTACGCATCTGCAGAGGGGCTGTTGGCGTATTCTACAACTCCAACCGACTGAACTGTCAACTATTAAGTATATATAAATAACTGAGTGATGGATGTTGACGCAGGGGGATCCTTTTTGATTTCCCCTTTGTCCTTGACTGACCCCAGTCTGGAATTCTCGATCTGCTGAACTATACCGATTATCCAATTTCACTTGGTGTCTCTGTCTGAGACTAAAAAACTATCACACGGCACTTTCGATTCTCGCCTGCAACAGCTGTTGCTAGGGACAGCTGCATACACAAAGAGCCGAGAATTCCGCTAATCTTTCAGAGTTATCTGCGGAAGATTGTTTTGGGTATTTTGGTATAATCTTTTCGAGATAAGCGACCTGGGAAGTTTGGTCTTTTCCAACTCCTCGTTGGTCGAAGCATCAGCCTTCTTGGCTGAAAAGACATTCAGTTTAACGAAAACGGACGTCGACTTTCTCTGAGACATACAACACTCACACAGACACACACACATACACACACACACACACACACACACACACACATATATATATATATAATCAGTTATATCCAGGTTTTTTTAATATATAAAAACATTTCTTGGTTTCTCCACAAAATAAACGTGTACACCCTCTGATGAGGCAGGAAATAACTCGTTGAAAAAATTTATAATGTCAAAGTAACTGTTAGCTGAGTTTTCTTCCTTTGCATTATATATATATATATATATATATATATAGCTTTGCTTAGTGTATTGAGTACTCTTACGTTTCAGCTTAAGTGATTCTGTTGATGTTTTGTTTTTGTTTTTCAGTTTTTTGGGTGTTTTTATTTTTGGGTTTTTTTGTTTTTTTTTTGCAAGGCAAGGCAGTGTTAGTTGAGTGTTTTCAAGCAGAATGAATGTTTTTTGTCTTTTCTTTTTTAATTGATTTTTTTTATCCCAGATATCATTTTATGGAATATCTTTTTCTTTACAAATATTATCATCAGGTTTTTTTCACACCGTTAGAATTATAGAATAGCTATAAAAATAAAATATACATACATGCATATATATATGTGTGTGTGTGTGTGTGTGTGTGTGTGTGTGTGTGTGTGTGTGTGTGTGTGTGTGCTATTTCTATGAAATAAATTTGATGTTATTTAGATAAGAATTTATTTTTTTTAATTTAGATATACGAAAGATGTATTTAATTATATACGATAATATCCCTACGTTTAGCGTTCCTATTTTTTTTTATTATTCCATCTGCAGAGCGATTTTTGAATGCGATGTATCAAATGAAAATTATTTTCAAATGAAAAAATATGAAACGAAAAATTACAGAAATTCTTGGCAGTCTATTATTGTTAATAATGTAATTTTTCAAAATGTGGTAACGTAATTAGTATCCGAAAAATTTTCAAAAAGGATGTGGTATTTGCAAAAGATTAAAGATTTTTAAAAACTTTCACAAGAATTTAGAATTTCAAAATATTCTTAAAAATAATGTCTGTGTTTGTGGTAAAGAATTTTATTAAAAATTTTCCATTTTTAAAAAATAATATTTTTTTGTAATTTTTAAATATCAAGTAAAAAAAGTACTTGTAGTGGTCTGCAATAAAAAATTGTTTATGATATATTTTGATTAAAATATTACTGAAAATTATAAAAGTAAATATAATCGATTAATAGTTAATAAAAACTAATTCAAACGAGTGAAATTGTAAATAAGGAGATAAATTGAAAAAAACAGGCACTTATTTGATTGTATTATAATTATGAATAATATTTATAATGTTTATAATTATAATGTTTATAATGATTATAATATTTATAATTACAAATAATATTTATAATTTGAAATAATGTTTATAATGTTTATAATTAGAAATAATATTTATAATGTTTATAATGATTATAAGGTTTATAATGTTCATAAATATAAAGTTTATAATACTTATAATGTTTATAATTAGAAATAATGTTTGTAATGTTTATAATGATAATAATGTTTATAATGTTCATAATTATAATGTTTAAAATAATTATAATGCTTATAATTAGAAATAATGTTTATAATGTTTATAATGATTATAATGTTTATAATGTTCATAATTATAATGTTTAAAATAATTATAATGTTTATAATTAAAAATAATGTTTATTATGTTTATAATGTTTATAATCATAATATTCATAATTAGATGTAACTCTAGTTTCAATAATATTTCTCTGTTGTTCATAGTGCATATTGAGGTGTCTTATAGTTTGTATTCACCAATGGCCCGGGAGACGGGTTCAATCCTTGGTCGATTCATACCAAAGACTCAAAAAATGGTACTTGATGCCTCCTTGCATAACACGGTACGGATCAAGGGTAAAATTAGTGCAGTCCAGGGAAAGGAGTAACGTCCTCCTTTACGGCTTAGTGTAGTAGCTAATGAAAAGGGAGACTTCCGGATGCCCTCGACAGCAGTTGGCCAACTTTACTTTTATTTATTTATTTTAGGTGGAGGAGTTGAAATTCAACCAATGTCAGGTGGTTAGAAGGGTCTTTAATAATCGAGAAGATTGAGAACGGGGCAAAGTGTTCTTCACCAAGGTCTTTAATTTGGACTAAATGTGACAGAAGTACTTAAATTATAACTAATAATGAATTCGTTTCTGTTATTCTATAAAATTCTACAAATAAAGAATAAACATGCAACGATTTATTATATAGCCCTGTTGGCTGAGGTTGTAGAATACGCCGACTCCATATCTACAGACAAAACAAAATAGAACGTACCACAGAACCTAAGGAGAAAGGAGCAAAGTGTTCTTCACCAAGGTCTTTAATTTGGACTAAATGTGACAGAAGTACTTAAATTATAACTAATAATGAATTTGTTTCTGTTATTCTATAAAATTCAACGAATAAAAGATTTCTAATACAGCCCTGTTGGCTGAGGCTGTAGAATACGCCGACTGCATCTCTACAGACAAAACAAAATAGAACCTACCACAGAACCTACAACGAACTAGAAAATAACAACATCTTTTAAATTTATTATACCAAAAGATTCTAGATATTTCCGTTTTTTCTCTTATTTGCCTCTTGTTTTTTCCTCCTTTTATACCTTTATTTTCTCTTTTATACTATATATTTCCTCAATTGCTAAAATGTAGAAAACTCAAAAAATGTTTAGTCTGAAGATGTTCTTCAGTGAATAAAGAACGAAATATTACCACTAAACCCGTCGTAAATGTCAGATTTATCCACTTTTCTATTTATTTTTCCATTTATTTTTATCGTCTTGTCAGATTTACCAGTCTACCATTTCTCTATAAATGTATATATATATATATATATATATGTGTGTATATATGTATTTATATGTGTGTATGAATGCATACATACATGTGTGTATGTATATATATGTGTGTGTGTGTCTGTATATACGCATATATGTGTGTGCATATTTGCATATATGTGTGTGTATGCATCTATATGTGTGTATATAGATGTGTGTGTATATATCGATATATTCGGATATATATGTATGTGTATAAGGGTATATATTACTCTGCATGTGTTCTTTTTAAAATATGTTTATACGTTGAAAAAAAACGAAAAGAAAAAAAAGCATATACGAGTATCATTAAATAAGTGTCCAGACTTTTTTGGTATGGGCACTTTTATTGATAGTACACACATGAAACCCTAGTCCCCTTCAAAGTAATCTCCTCCGGCTGCAACTTGTACCGTTCTAACAACTTCTGGAAAGCCCCATAGAAGTCCTCTTGTGTAAGCGTGTCAATGACCTTCGTCACAGCCTCTTTCATCTCCTCAATTGTCTCATAACGACAGCCTCTGAGCTTAGGGAATAAGCAAAAGTCACAGGGAGCAAGGTCTGGACTATAAGGAGGGTGGGGAACTGTCTTCATGTCCAACTTGGTCAAATAGTCTGTGATAAGGATGGAGTAGTGGACTGGTGTATTGTCCTGGTGGAAATGCCACTGACCCAATTTGAAGAGTGCTGGCCTCTTCCGACGGAATCTCTTCCTGAACTCCCTTAAAACCTCAACATAGTAACCCTAACCCTAACCCTTTGACCAATCAACTCTGGTGTATTGACTTACTCCTCCCACCCTTCTCATCATCCCTTACAGACTCCCTGCCTTCCTTGAACCTCTTATGCCACTCAAAAACTGATGCTCGATTCATGCAAGATGCTCCAAAAGCAGTCTAGAGAATTCCATACGTTTCTGTGACATTTTTCCAAGTTTAAAACAGAATTTTATTGCATATCGTTCTTCTAAAGTATCCTCACGTCCAGATTGCATTTGGGAAACTCACCAGCTGTGACAATCAGGCTTTAGTAAGGTGTATTCCAATTGCTGCTGTAGCTGTTCCTTTGAACCTGAAATCCTAAAAATTGGTCAGTCATCTCATAAGATGTATAGCAATAACGTACTGAACTTTCAAGAGTCTACGACAATTTTAGATGCCTGTACAAAAAATTCTGGAAACTTATTAAAGGCACCACGTATATATATATGTGTGTGTGTGTGTGTGTGTGTGCGCGTGTGTGTGTGTGCGTGCGTGTGTATATGTGTGTGCGCGCGTGTGTGTTTGTCCGCCAATGACCTGAGAGATCAGGGTTTTCGTTTTTTTTTAAATCTTTTTTGCATGTTGGTTACAGTGTGTGTGTAAAATGAGTTTCTTCTAACACTTTCTCCTGTTTAAACTAAAAATGACCGGAAGATCAGAAAATGGTACTTAATGCCTCCTTGCATAACACTCAGCATTATAAGGTACGGATCAAGCGCAAGTGGAGCTATTAAGGGAAAGAAGTAGTTTCCCTCCCCTAGACTTCGGTGTTGTAGCTATGGAAAAGGGAGCCGTCGGGTTGCTCTCGATTACGGTTGGCCAACTTAACTTAAAGATGATATTTTATTTATACATCCACGAAATTATGCCTTTCAAATTACTGATAAATTAAAACTGAATAGAATGAATTTTGCCGATGAACCATAAAATATGTGGTGTCCTCGTGGTGTAAAGGTTAAAGCGATGGTCTGCGAAATCGTAGTAAGCGAGTTCGTACTCCAGTCGCGCTATTACGTTCACTTTCGGGCAAATACCTTTGGGAAAAGTATGAACCCCCTTATCATCCCAGGTATGGGTTAAATAGTACCACTACTGTTCTTCTAGGAGAATAGCTTTGGCATTAGATAACCGACAAAGTTGATATGCCATTAAACAACCAAACCATAAAATAACAACGCCATATCTTTTTTTTAGGAATATCATTAATAAATAATTACAACTAATTAGAATTTAAAGTTTATCATAAATCCACAAATAAAAAGGACTATAACCACTTTTTCTCACATCCCGTGGTGTAATGGTTATCGTCGTAGGAAATGGACACGGCTACACGAGTTCAAATCCTGGACGAGACAGATTGCATTTCACATAGCACTAATACCCTTGGGAAAGGTATGAATCCAATTATTCTCTCTCCAGCTATGGGTAAATAGTAGGACAGACTAAGTTCTTCAGCCTTGGTGAGGCAGCTAGTCTAGGAGAAGGAAAACTCTGCATTTCAAACCTGTTAAACTCCGCTTAAAAATTGACCTTGTGTCATATCCTGCCCGAGCGGAGGGGTTGGTAAATATGATATGATAATACCAAAATTTTAAAAAATGGAATCATCATAGAATTTTATCTTAGAGCCGTAAGAATTTGTACCTTAATTTTTTGGATGATTCTATAGAAAATTCCTTTGCACGTGCATTCAACATTATAGCTTCAATTTTACTGTCGTTTACCGTCTCTTGATTTTCCAACTTTTTCTAGATTGATACTTTCTCTTCGACTCCATCCTCTCAGAAGACTTTTCAAACTAGCAGCAATCTTGCAATCTTTACGATAACAGACTAATGGAGTGGAGACGGTATATACGATTCCATCGCACTCTTCTGAGAGAAGGATCTTGTGCCCCACTTGCAGATTTTACAGCAATTGATACAAGAGATATGTATTTACTCAATTTTCCAGCACGGCCAGGATATGACACAAGGTCAATTTTTAAGCGGAGAAGGAAAACTCTGAATTCAAACCTGTTAAACTCCCCTTAAAAATTGACCTTGTGTCATATCCTGCCCGAGCGGAGGGGTTGGTAAATAGTATCACCTTATTTCAAAGGAAGAGTGCCTTGTTCACATGTCTCATGAGACTCAATGTGATTGACGTATCCAGCTTTAGAGATTAAAACACGATCACGAGCATCACACCTCCAAGAAGACTCCCAAACCAGAGAGTCGCTTTCGTTTCTTTCCTCAGATGTCTCTTTAACAATTCATGATTTTCACAGCTCTCCTCAAAAGAGACGCATCCTGGTTCATATATATATATATATATATATACTTTAAAATAAATAGGTTCACGAGGGGATTTATTTTTTTAACTTATTTATTTCTCTTCAACACGTGTTTCTAGCATTTTACACTTACTTCAGGAAAACTTTAGAAATAAATGCCCTTGTGGAATTATTAATTTTAAAGAATTTACTTTTTTCTCTCATTGAAACACTCTGGTGAGGGAATCTTCGGCCGCCGCTCGCATAATGCAAAGCTCTTCGAAAGAATTGAGCACTCTGGTAGCCGACAGGGTGTAAAAATGAAAACAGACGGCTGCTGCTGTTACTACATAATACCTTAGAAATTCCCTTTGCCAAACGTGGTACGCTTGTTGGCCGAGCGGTCTGAGACTTAGTTTAACGGAAAGTTGGATGGGTTTCGATCCCGCCTTCAGACATCCTATGTGTCTAGTCACACTGAAGAGTTCTGATAGAACGAAACAGTCTGTCTGTGGATGACAATATATATATATATACATATTCTCACACACAGATTGATTGGTTGATTTTAATGCCTAACTAGAAATAATTACTTGAAAGTATAAAATTATTGATACTAGATTGGAATACTTGAAACTATACAACTGTGTGAAAATTATTTGTATTATATAGGAATACTTGATATTATATCACTGTGGCCAGATAATTTTGGTTAGATAAGAATGCTTGATATCATATAACTGTGGTCAAATAATTTTTATCAGATAGGAATGCTTGATATCATATAACTGTGGCCAAATGATTTTTATTAGATAGGAATACTTGATATCATACAACTGTGGCCAAATATTTTTTTATTTGATAGGAATACTTGATATTATATAACTGTGCAAAACTCTCGAGAAACAACAACAAAAAATGAAAATATAGATTTGCAATGAAAGCAATTCCGATCTAATACACATAATTTCAACGCTCTGTAGGGTTTCAAGTATTCCTATCTAACTTAATAATTGGTATTTGTTTGCACATAGTTTTATTGTTTCACGTAACTAATAGTAATCCTGGCCCAGCCGGCTGAGACCGTGGAATACACCGACTGCATTTCTGCAGAGGGGTAAGACGCCTGCAACTAGAGTTCTGATATGACACAATACAATCTGAGGGTGAAGCTCCAGTAATGCTGGAGCTTTGAGGAATAGGAAGAACTTCATTACCATCACTCCCAGGTCCACTCTGGCCCGGTACCCGGTATGGTAGCATCTGAATAGAACTGTTTGACATTTAAACTGATTGCAAACAAATGACCGACGCTAAATTGAATTGTTAGAAATAGAATTGTTTCATCATTTAAGTGGGTGTATTTACAAATGTCTTTACAAATGTATATATTTGATATATTTGTAAAAACAGGATTTGGCATTAAATAACCTACAACGGTTGATATGGCATGAAATAAAATCTAACTAATAATAGTCCTTCGTAAATAAATAGAGCTTCAAGTAACTATTCTTAATAGAAAAAATTCACTGTTAAATGACATTGATTATTCCTGCCGTTTATGAATAATTTTAAATCTGATTTATTTCACCTCTAAAGACGACATTAACAGTACCACCACTCTGGGTTACAGTGGGCCTGGTAGTAATGGCATTTAAGAGATACTCGTCGCTCCCTAGATCTCCAGAATGGTAGCCTCACCATCAGATGTAGTTTAATATTATACCTACCTTTTTTTTGGAGAGGGGTTTAACCCCTTCGCAGGAAGAATATTTCACATGAGAAAATTTTTTGGAAAGTAGTATACATATAAGTAGTTTTTTGTTTCGTCCTCTTTTTTTGCATGGAGGTTGCAGTGCGTGTGTAAAACGAATTTCTTTTAACACTTTCTCCTGTTTAAACTTAGACTGTCCCGTCGATAAACAAACAAGCGAGTTGTTGGTCTGCTTTTGAAAATCAATCTGTTTGTCGCCCTTTTTGACTAACATCGATAAATGACAGGAGTCCATGTTTTTTTTTTTTTTTTTCGTTTGAGGGCAAACAGAAAATCTTACGCAGAATTCGCATCTAACGGGAAGTGACTTTGCTTTTCATTTCTTTTTTAAATTTTCGGTTAATCTGCAAAACAGAACTGCGTTCCCGTTGCAAAAATAAAAATAAGTTACTTCTTCTTTATGTGGTTTTTGTATGGTGGGTTATTTCATGTTGTATTTTTTAGTTCATACCGTGTTCTTTGCTTTTGGTTGATCAGTACAAAAAATAGTATATATGAATATATATATACATATATATATATACACACATATATACATACATACATGTATGTGTGTGTGTTGTGTGTGTGTGTGTGAAGTGTGAAAAAAAGAGAGAAAAATAACGATAAACAAAAAAAGAGATGGAATAGAGCAAAAAAAAAAAGAAACAAATATACAATGGACGCAAAGGAAAAAAGAAAATAATATACGGTAGAGGTAATAAATGTCCTTATATATATATAAGAAAAAACTCAGAATATATATATATATATATATATATATATGCGTGTCTCTGTGTGTATATACGGGCTTACATGACTGGTAAGGCGTATATATATATATATCAGTGGCGACTCTAGCCTATTTCTGCTACTCGTGCCCCACCCCCGCCCTCTGTCAACTCCAGTTCCCAACCCGTGGTCCGTGAACCCAAAGTAAGTCATTATAGTTGCTATTGCGTGATTCTCCATTGTATAGCACAGATTGACAAACGTACTTTGTATGGTGTTTTTTTTTTTTTTTTGTAAACAATCAAGATACTATATAATTTGTAGTCTTGTTAATACAGTAGATAAGATAATTTTTTTCCTTTCAAAAGTATAGAAGAAAACAGAAGATGTTCATTACAATGACGAGAAAAATATGTTTATTAGAATAAAGAAACAGATGACAATATACACAGACACAGCTAGTAGTTTCAATTTCGCTTAAAATAAAGATTATTTGTTAAAAATGTATTCAAATAAACAAATTTTAGTTACAGAATGTAATATATGCAACATTCATTAAAGAAATAGAGATCTGTTAGAGAAAAAACGAATTAAAACCAACATTTACCATAGCGATGATGATGACGTCGGCAACGGCTATAATCTGCTATCCCTCCTCTCTCTCTCTCTCTCTCTTTCTCTCTCTCTCTCTCTCTCTCTCGGTCCCTCTCCCTCTTCCCAAGACAGCTGTCAGCAGTCAGAATGTGCTAAGATTTTTGAGCACGGTGTTTGGGTTGCTCTTGCTATTGGCTACAGCCAAAAGCGGATTTCTCTAACATTACTGTTATTATAAGGGTCTAGTGCTCGGCACGGATTTGCGCGTGTTCAACATTATAGCCGATTTTATGGGATGTTCAATGAATCTGACGGTGGCCGGACAAAGACCATCCGTTCAAAACAGCATCGTTGTATTATTCCCAGATATGTTTATGAACTTTTGGCTACTTAATTATCGAAACTTGAATAGATAAGTAATTCAATTGAGATCAGACTAAGTATGTTTCCTTGAAATTAATGGATGATTTTTAATCCATTTTGAATAACATTGACCGAGTTATTGGTCGTGCCTGGCACGAGTAGCACTAGTCCCGTCTCCGCCCCTGATATATATACATATATATATATATATATATATATATGAATGAAAGAACGAAGTATCCGAAGAATGATTATACATATATTAAACATATGTAGATCGAGAGAAAGAAACTGAGTGACGAAAAGACAAAATAAGATACAACTAATGCAGAAAGAGAAAAAGTCTGTATGTGTGTGCGTATATGTCTGTGTGAGTCTGTATATATACATACATACATATTTATATATGTATACGTATAAGAAAAAATGTCTGTGTGAGTCTGTATATATACATACATACATATTTATATATGTATACGTATAAGAAAAAAATAGTATATATATATATGTGTGTGTGTGTGTGTGTGTGTGTATAGTAATTTAAAATAAGATTGAATTAACAAGAAGGTGGCGGTGATACTAATGGTAGTCGGAGCCCTTGGAACTGGAAATCAGAGGAAAAGTCTAGACCATCCATACCACAATACAGTTAAAAACCCGCTAGAATACTTAGACTAGTTCTGGAGACCTGAAGGGACTTGCTGTCACCCCGACTTCAGTGCAAAACCATCAGTTAAAACAGGCATTGCATGAAAATGATAATTATAGACCAATTATATCGTAATTAATTACACTAATTATATTCATTATATAATATCAATGTTAAGGCAAAAAAATATGCAATAGGATAGCAAGTGTAGGTTATGATGTGGTTATAAAGACTAAGTGTTTGATCACATAATAGGTGAATGCTGCAAACTAGCACAGAGAGAGTATAAGAGTAAACATGATTGGGTCAGGCAGATGATCAACTGGGAACTGTGCAAGGAATTAAAATTTGACCATTCTACCGAATGATATATGCAGAAACCAGAATCTAACCTGGAGAATGAGACACATAATACTCTGGAATTTTGAGATACAAACAGATCACCTTGTCTAGGCTAGAAGAACAGTTGTAGTGATAATCAAACAAACAAAAGAGAGAACCTGACAAAAAATAGACATTGCTACCCCGGCGGAGGACCACAGAAACCAAAGAAAACAAAAAGTGAGACAATTACTTGGACCTTACCAGAGAAATAAGAAAGTTGTGGAACATGAAAGTGTCGGTGATACGAACTGTAATTGATGCGCATGGAACGAACCCAAAAATCTTTGTAAGGGGACAAGAAAAGTTCAAAATCGGAAGACGAGCCGAGACACTCAAAACAACAGCATTATTAAGGTCAGCCAGAAAACTGAAAGACCATCACGGCCAGACGACCAAACCTAGAGATAGTCAACAAAAAAAAAAAAAAAAAAAAAAAAAAACCTGCTGAATAGTGTACTTTGCTGTTCCGGCAGACCACTTCGTAAAAGTGAAGGAAAGCAAGAGGAGAGATAAATAACAGGATCTTGCTAGAGAACAAGAAAAAACAATGGAAAATGAAAGTAACGGTAGTAGCAGTTATAACTGGCGCACTCGGTACGGTCACCAAATGATTAATACAAGGACTGGAGGACTAGGAAATAAGAGGACGAGTGGTGACCATCCAAATTACAGCATTATTAAGATCGGCCAGAATACTGAGAAGAGTCCTGGAGACTTGAGGAGACTTGCTGTCACTCAAACTCCAATGAAAAACCGCTGGCAAACGCTGATGTGAAACACTCTCTCATGACAAAGAGGAAAAGTTTATCCCATTGGAGAATGCATCAAACGGACACGAAAGAGATCCAAGTCATCACTGACTTGAAAAAGTAATCAACTGAGAATTGTGCAAGGGATTAAATTTGAACTTGCAGACAAATAGTATACGCACAAACCAGGATCTTGAGAAAATGATCAATAAGATCCTCTTGAACTATAAAATATAAACGGATCAGGTAATCCCACCCAGAAGATCAAACCTCGACTTAATAAACAAGAAAAAAAACTTATTGTTGTATCGTGGGTTCAATAAAGGTATTCCACAGGTACAAGCTGAAGAGTTGGCAAGTCTATCAGAGAGCGATTAACGCTTTTCCCCCTGAAGTAGTCAGACACCGTCCATTTATATCTTTACCGGTGTCATACTAAAAAGAGTCACTGAGTGTATAGTTCCGGTATAACACTTATCGAGTAGATTTTGCCGTTCCCATTGACTACAGGATAAAAATAAAGAAAGTGAAAAGATTGAACTGGATCTTGCCAGAGAGTTGAAAAAGCTGTGGGACCTGAAGATGACAGAGGCAGCAATCGTAGGTGGGGCTCTTAGAACTGTTCCCAAAAGCTTAGAAAAAAGATTAGAGGAACTAGAGATTAGAGGCAGAATCGAGATTATCCAGACCTGAGGGTAGTTACTATCGGCCAAAATCCCAATCCTGAAATTATGAGGACTCTTTCTGCCTCACAGAATTCAGTGAAAAATCAACAGTTTACAATTGCTGTGAAAACCCCGCAAAGAGTAAAATAATGATAATGATAATAACCTAGACCTTGCTAGAGAACTGAAAAAACTATGGAACGTGCTAGTGACGGTAATACCAGTTGTAACTGGCGTACTCAGTACAGTCACCAAAAGATTGTTGAAGGGACTAGAGAACTTGGAAATAAGAGAACAAGTGGAGACCATCCAAACTACTACATTACTAAGACCAGCCACAATACCGAGAAAAGTCCTGGAGATTTGCTGAGACTTGATGTCACTCAAACTCCAGTGAGAAACTACCAGCTTGGGCTGGTGTGAAGAATTCTCAGCAGAGTAAAATAATTATAATTGTGATTATAATAACGCTCAGAGAAAAAGAAACTTAAAATAACTTGGGAATATTGGAAGCGGACCCCATCAAAGAAGCGGACATGAAAGAAAATTTTTTTAGAATACCTAAGGATAACAAGAAAACTAATCGAAACCAAACTCTATAGCAGAAATCTCATCAAAAGGATAAACGACCGGGCTGTCCCCTTCGTAAGATACTCGGGACAATACTTAAAATGGACCAGAGAACAACTTCAACAAATGGACCAGAGAACAAGAAAACTCATGACTATGCATAAGGCCTTACATTCCAGAGCTGATGTAGGCAGGCTATATGTGTCAAGAAAATAAGGAAGAAGAGGACTCGCCAGGATTGAAGATAACGTCGATACCTCGATAAGACGTCTCGAAGACTGCATAAAAAAAGAGCAAAGAAAGACTGATTACAGCGACCAGGAACAACACAAATAACACATGGATTAACAGAACAAAAATAACTAGAAAACAAAAATGGGAAGAAAAACAATTGTATGGATTTCGAGCGACAACCATGCGAAAACTCACACGACAAAAACTGCACATGGCTAAGAAAGGGAAGCCTTAAGAGAGAGAAAATCTCTTCTAATTGCAGCACAAAATAACGCCATAAGGATAAAACAAAAATAGATAAGATGTAACAAAATAGCAAGTGTTGGTTATGTGGTGATAGAGATGAAACAATGAATCATATAATAAGCGAATGCAGTAATTTAGCGCAAAAGACAAGACACGACTGGGTGGGGAAGATAATCCCCTGGTGTTACATACCCGTGAAGAGACAACAATTCTTATTTATAAAAAATATATACTTCGTGTTTATTAACGAAAGGGTCGAAATGTTGCTGGTGGGAGAGAGAGAGAGAGAGAGAGAGACGAAGGAGTCGGACACAGGACTGCCATCATTTACACCATATAGAAATACATATTCAGAGCCTTACGTCTTCTGCTTCTCAGTCGGGTGGTTAACCACTCCAACGCGCCCCTCTCTGGGGACTAACGGACTGCTCTCCGAATCTAACTGACCACCCGTCCTCTGGGGGTTGAAACTGATTACCTATTTAATATTTTCAAGCCTAGGCGTTTCCCTTGTTTAAACAGGTGCATCCTACTTACGAAATCTTTAAATGACGGCTCTGCCAAAAGTCAATATGAAACACTGGGGATTGTGCAAAAAGTTTAAATTTGACAAAACGAACACGTGTTATATGCACAACGCAGAATTTGTCTTGGATAATGAGAACCACAAAATTCTCTGGGATTTTGAGATATACATGGATCATTTAATCTCGACCAGACAACCCAACCTAGTGATAAGCAATAGTAAAAAAAGAGAAGCTGCCGAATAGAGGTCATTGGTAAAACTAAAGAAAAGAGAGAAGAGAGATGAGTGGCTGGACCTTGCTAGAAAAATAAAAAACATCGAACATAAAGTTGACGTTTATACCAATTGCAATTGGCGCGCTCGGCACAGTCATTAAAGGATTGGTAAAGGGACTGAAGGATTTGGAAATAAGAGGACGAGTAGAGACCATTCAAACGAAAGTTTTATTAAGATCGGCCAGAATACTGAGAAAAGTCCTGGAGACTTGAGGAGACTTGCTGTCACTGAAACTCCAGTGCGTAACCATCAGCTCAAACTGGTGTGAAAAACTCCCAAATAATAATAATAATAATAATAATAATAATATTTTGAGAGTTAGTTGCTTTGAAAATCGATCTTCTTTTCATCATTTCTCAAATGACACCAACATAAATACATATATTTTTCGCCTGGGAAATCTTCGGTGAATTTCCCGCTTCTGTGCAGACGCCATTTTTATTTTCGTGGTTAATCAACAAAGCAGAGATGGCGTTTCTTCGGCATAATAATAAAAGTGTTATTGGATTTATGTCGTTACCAGCGACCCTTTTTACTCTCTGTTTTTGCTTTCTGTATAAATATCCTGGCAAAGGGTTTTATTTTCTTAGAATTTGGATACTCTGTCACTATGTGGATTTCTTTGATCGGCACCCTGATATCAAAGTCAGTATTGCATCATATGTTTCGGGTGCAGATGCAACTGTTGGATTGTGGTGCAGTGGTTATGATTGAGGGAAAGGATACGGGGAAAGGAGTTCAAATCCTGGACGAGGCTATTCGTATTTCGCATAGTGTTAATAGCCTTGGGAAAGGTATGCATCCAATTATTCTCCCTCAAGTAGGTCAGACTGGTTTCAGCCCATTGGCTAAATTGTTAGAGTGTTCGCCAATGGCCCGGAAAACCGGAATAAATCCCAGGTCGAGTTATACCTCCTTGCTTAACACTCAACATTATAAGGTATGGATCAAGTGTAAAGTGGAGCAATCCAGGGAAAGGAGTATGGCTCTCCCCTACAACTCGGTGTAGCAGCTATTAAAAAGGGAGCCTTTGGGTCACCCTCATCTAACGTTACCAACTTTGCTTTATAAAGTCTAAGATATCCATAATTTTTTTTTAAATTACAATAAGTTTCAGGTGTTTTCTATAGAATTGAAGCACTATCGTCAAATGAAAGCTTTTTGGATTGTGAAAAATATTTCATCTATGATTGCATTTTCGATTTTATAGAAAGCCTGGAACTATTAGTAATGAGCAATTGGCAATATAAGCTTATATATATATACATTGTAAGTTAGCCGACCATAGTCGAGGGCGACCCGAAAGCTCCCTTTTGATTAGCCTCTACACTGAGATGTTGGGAAGGGATTTACTCTTTTACCTGAATTGTTTCACTTACCCTTGATTCATACTTAACAATGCAGAGTGTTAAGCAAGGAGGCATCAACTACTTTGGATTGAGCCACACTCTTCTGGACCATTATCGAACACTCTACCCACTATGCCAACAGAAGGAACATTTTTTTCAGTATGACAGTGATGTTAAAAGATAAATGGATAAAAGACCTCCAAACACTGACGCCAAATGGCTTTAACATTAAACTGAATAATACTGCTTTGAAATAAGATGGACAAATTTAGGTTGACCTATAAACATCTAAATAAGTAAGTAGTCACGGTTCATTTGAAACACACTTCGCTCATGCTAAACACATAGTCCCCAAATGGAGATCTTAATATCAGGTGTCCTGACAGCAGATATACAAAGGTCAGTTGAACACACTTGAATATCAGAAAATAATTTTCTGTCAACGAATTGATATGTTACGTTACCAGTTCTTTTTTCAACGCTTCTCTTACAACATATCAAATCTTTTATAAGCTATTTCAAATTTTCTAAAAAAAACCTTTCCATACAAAAAAAAGTCCTGGAGTCTTGGCGAACGTGGACTACCCCTTCATTGACATTACTCCCAGGTCCACTCTGACCTGGAATTATAAAACCTGATAAAGTTTCATGTATTAGTAGAATAGAAATATTTAATCATTGGCCTAGTTGGTAGAGTGTTTGCCAATGGCCCGGGAGACATGTGTTCAATCCCAGGTCGCGTTATACCAAAGACTTTTAAAATAGTACTTGATGGTTTGGTTTCTTTGTTTAATGGCATATCAACCTTTGATATGCCATTCTCCTAGAAGAACAGTAATGCTACCATTTAACCCATAGCTGGGAGAATAAAGGGGTTCATACCTTTCCCAAGGGTATTTGACCGAAAGTGAACGTAATAGCCCGACTGGAGTACGAACTCGCTTAATACGATTCCGCAGTCCATCGCTTTAACCATTACACCACGAGGGCACCCCCTAGTACTTGATAGTTCCTTGCTTAACACACAGCAATACAAGGTACGTATCGAGGGTAAAGTGGAGCAATCCAGGAAAGCAGTAGTGCCCTCCCCTACACCGTGGTGTGGTAGCTATTGAAAAGGGAGCCTTATGGTCGCCCTCGACTAAGGGAGACAACTTTACTTCACTTACTATGCTAAATTAAGTATTCTTTTTTGATAACAAAGATACTCATTTGTTTGCTCACGGTTTTTATGTATATAGTATTTCCATCAAATATTAATAATTTGCTCTAATTCAATCGATGCGTCAAACAGAACAGTTTGTCATTTAAACTGAGGACAAAAAAATAAATTATGTTAAACTAAGTTGTTAGAAATAGAACTGTTTTATCATTTTACTGTGTGTAAACAAAGGAGTCTAATTGAATTGTTAGTCATACATAGCAATACTTGCG
>OY757931.1:58636528-58811528 GCA_963585895.1 Sepioteuthis lessoniana | reverse complement strand
CCATAGGAGTAAATTACTTATGAGCCTGTCCTTGCTTTTCCAGCAGTGTCCTGCATCTCTGGTTCGTCTAGCTTGGATAGTTTTCGTGATGGGAGGCAGTATATATATATATTATATGGTTGGTTAGTTGATGTGTCGTTCATTGTTTTATGACATCAACTCGTGAAGGTTATTTAATGCCAAACCCTGTTATGAATATGCAAACGTATAGTTTGCGGGTAACATTACCCCTGAATGAGTCAGAGCCCACTTGCTTGCACTCAGCTAAACGATTCCAAACGGTGTTATACAACACCAATAAATCCAATGTAATATCAGCCATTTGTTTACACACAATTAAATGGTTTCAAGTGTAGAAAATGATTAAATATTTCCATATGACCCAAAAAGTACCATAATTCCGGTTGGTTAGATTAGGTTACTTGGTTTAATGGCATATGAAACCTTAATGGTCATTTAGTGCTAAATCTGGTTTATATATAGGATTTTTTAGAAGGCAATATTACGAATTCTAACTGGGTTTACCCACGACCGACCGACGACAAACAGCAGATTTATTCTGTGGTCCGCCATGACAGCAAAATCGACAATTTTGCAAATTCTCTTTTCTTTTTTCTTTTATTTTCTTTTTTTTTTTTTTTTTTTTTTGTTGATTATGATAAGGTCTGGTCTTTAGGCCGGGATTAAGTGATCCGTTTGAATGTTAAAGACCCATACGAGTTTATGCGTGTCATTTTCTTGGACAGGTGCTGGGTTGTGCATATACCATTTGTTAGTATGGTCAAATTTAAATTTCTTGCACATTTCCCAGTGGATCATCTTGCCGACCCATTCTAGTCTAGTCTTATACTCCTCTTGTGCTAATTTGCAGCGTTCGCTTATTATGTGATTGATCGTTTCGTCTCTGTCACCGCATAGCCTACATTTACTGTTTTGTTGCATCTTATCTATTCTCATTTTGATATGATTGGTCCTTATGACGTTGTCTTTTGCTGCCACCAGAAGAGATTCCGTTTCTCTATGAAGGTTTCCTTTCCTTAGCCATGTCCAGGTTTTCTGGTGTAAGATGTTGTTTACTAGTCGTTTAAAGTGGCCATAGAGTTGTTTTTCTCCCATTTTTGTTTCCTAGTTATTGTCATTCTATCGTCTATCATGTTGTCCGTATCGTTTCTGATGGCTGTAATTAGTCCTCGTTCGTGTTTTTCTATGTAGTCTTCGAGCCGTTGTATAAATGCGTCAACGGTGTCTTCGATGCTGGCAAGTCCTCTTCCTCCCTCTTTTCTTGATACATATATAGTCTGTCAACGTCGTCTCTGGGATGTAATGCCTTATGCATGGTCATTAATTTTTTTCGTTCTTTGATCCATTTGTTTAAGTTCATCTCTGGTCCACTTGAGGAAGGGCCCCGAATATCTAACGAAGGGCACAGCCCAAGTATTTATTCCTTTGATGAGGTTTCTGCTGGAGAGTTTTGTCTCAAGTAGTTTTCTTGTTCTCCTGAGATATTCTTTCCGGGTCTTGTCTTTCATTTCCACTTGTTTGATTGTGTCAGCCTCCAAGATAGGCAAGTATTGGTAGGTTTCCTCTTCTCCGAGCGTTCTAATTTTGTTGTGATTTGGAAGTTCCATTCCGTCAGTCATATGTCGTTCGCCACTTTTCATGACGAGCAAGGCACATTTTTCTATGCCAAATTCCATTCCTATGTCCTGAGTGTATATTCTAATGGCGGGTATGAGAGTTTCCAGTTCTTTTTCATTTTTTGCAAATAGTTTAATATCATCCATGTACATTAGGTGATTGATCTTCTTTTGCAATCTGCTGAGTTTGTATCCAGCTGTGCATTTTCTGAGTTTGTGGTTAAGTGGCATCATGGCTATTATGAATAGTAAGGATGATAGTGAATCTCCTTGGAAAATCCCTCTTTGGATCTTTGTTTCAGCCAAGCTTCTTCTTCCTGCTGTCAGTTCCACTCTCCAGGTTTTCAAGGTCTTTTCGATGAAGTTTATGACTTCATATAATATTTTGTATATTTTGAGACAGTGTATATCCAGCTTTGTGGAACCATATCATATGCCTTTTTGTAGTCAATCCAGACCATAGCTAGATTTTTCCGTCTTGTCTTGCTCTCATTTAGGATGTGTTGATCTATGTAGAGTAATTCTGCTGTGCCTCTGGATCCTTTGCGGCATCCTTTCTGTTTGTCAGGGAACAATCTGCGGTTTGTTAGCGAGTAGTAAATATCTTCCCTTATTTGTGTTGTTAGTATTTTCCACATCATTGGTAGGCAGGTTATTGGTCTGTAATTGTTTGGAGCAGTTCTTTTGCTTGTGTCCTTTTGGATTAATGTAGTCTTTCCTTTGGTCATCCATTCAGGTACTTGCGCGCCATGTAGGCATCTGTTCATTTCTAGTGCTAGTCTGCCGTGAATAGAGGTGAATTTCCTGAACCAGAAGACATGTATTCCATCATGGCCAGGCGTTTTCCAGTTTGATATTCTTTTCAGTGTTGTTTTGAGAAAGTCGATGTAAATTTGCGTTTTGGGGCCTTCTTCAAGTCCGTCTGGTTCTCTTGTAATATTCTTTATCCATTCAGCATTTTCGTTATGGTTTTTTGGTCGCCATATTTTTGTCCAAAATCTTTCAGTTTCTTTTGCATCCGGTTGTTGGTATGTTTTCGTGTCACTCCCTCCCAATTGTTGACTGAACTTTCTTTCGTTGTTTTGGAAAGTCCTGTTTTGTCTGTATTGTTTTACCCTTTGTCGATATCTCTTTAATCTTCCTTCTTTCGCTTACACTTTCTGGTTTATTTCCTCAAGTTGTACTGTTATTTTTTCCTGTGTTGCCTATTCCTTTTCCCCGCTTATTTCAGCGCCTCTCTTTTTTATCATTCTGGCTTGTTTTCGTAGTTTTTTTATTTGCGTTTCCAATCGAATTTCCCATCCCGGTTTTGACTGTTTCTTCGTGCTTTTTGAGGGGATTCCAATTTTGCACCTGCATTGATTAGTTCATTTAACTTGGTTATATTATTCGTCGGTATGTAAGGTAGTATGTGATTTATTTTATTCGTTTCTATCTTAAGTGTTTTCCATTCTATTTTTCTTAATGAAGGTAGAATAGTCTTTTCACCACTCATGATTCTCTTTACATTTTCTAGATTTATCTTTTGTTCTTGTGATAGTGTTTCTTCCTGGATGCTTGGTAGTGTATCGTTTGGGAGTGTGGTGTTTTCATTTGCCGAAGTTTGCAGTTCTTTATTGTTGGATTGTTTTTGTTTGACACCACTTGATGTATCTGGTACTGTGTTATAGATTTGTTTATGTGTTTTTCGGTGGATTTCTATTATTTAAGGTCAGAAAACCAACTCTTCTTAAATATTGTTTTAACTTGATCGGCTAGCCTTTGGTTAGTTGTCTGAAATGTCGAATATTCTTGCCAGAACTCTATCATTCTTTCCCTGTATCCTCTTTGTGAAGGGCTGCTCCTAAAATAGCATTGTAGTGCAAATTGATTATCTTCCCTAGTCCATGTTTTGTGTGTAGGTCTCTGATCGTTGTGGTTTCTCACGTCGTCGTTTATGTACCTGAAAAAAGAGCAGCGAACATTCGTAGGATAACGACCGGGTCTCCCATGTTGGCTATCAGGAGAGCACCTGCCGATGATGACACCTAGGCCTGTTGCCTGGGTCCCACGTTGTGCAATATTGTGATTGGACATTTTGATCATGGGTGGTATATTGTGGCTTTATACCAGACCCAGAGGTTGTCTATGATCTGCGCGTCTGACACAGATGTGACCAAGAACAGCAATGATGGCTGTACATGAACAGCGGGCCACAAAAAAACCTTCTTTCCGGTTAAGTTTTGACTTAGTTAAAGTCCAAGACTAGTATATTGTTAAGAGAGTTTTCGTTTCCTTCCCGTTCTATTTTAGTTCCTACCTTACTTGTGTTTGTTTTTGTTTTCAAACCAGTTTTCTGAAAATTGGCACTATATAGTGTTATGGTTCTATATTTTTACTAAAATAGAATTTCGCAGTCCAACAGTGAAGCTTTTCTTTTAAGATTTATAGTCGGCCTATCAGTAAATTGGTTATTCCTTTAAGGCACATAATATACAGCAAAGATTTTTACTTTGGTAAATTGAATAGAAATCAAATATGCAATTTGTTAAATGAAAATTTTAGCATGACAATATTACTAATCACTTCGACAGACTTCTGGAAATGGACGACCATTAGTGCTTTAGTTTATCATTTACTCCTTTGAATTTTTTTTCGCATCAGCATTAGCTGATAGTTTTTCCCTGGAGCTTGAGTAACAAGTCTACTTATGTCTCCAGGACTCTTCTCGGTTTTCCGAGCTGATCTTGACAATGCTACTGTCTAAATAGTCTGTATTCTTCCTCAGAATTCCAATTCTACCAGTCCCCTTTGCAAGCCTTTGAGGACAATTCCAACTGCATTAGAATGAGTATCGCCTTCACCTTCAAGGTTCAAGTGTTTGTAAATTTTTTCACAGAAACGGCAAAATCCACCAGGCAACTAGTTCTCATTTTTCTCTTTTTTTTATTAACATTTGACCTGATTCAGCCGAGATTAAGTTTTTCGTTTATTATTATCCCATTGAGAGTTTTTCACATCAGTATTAGCTGATAGTCTTTCACTAGAGACTGAGTAAGAACAAGTCTCCTCAAGTCTCCAGAACTCTTCTCAGTATTCTGGCTGTTCTCAATAGTTCAGTAGTTCGGAGGGTCTCCATTTGTCCTCCAACCTCTAAGTCCTCCAGTCCCCTTAATAATCCTTTAGTTACTCTACCAAAAGCACCAATCATGATTGGTACAGTTGTCATCATTTTTCCATATTTTTTTAAATTCCCTAGCAAGGTCGAGGTACTTATCCTTCTTTTCACATTCTTTCAGTTTTATTCTGTGGTCAGCGGAGACAGCAACATTCACAATTTTATTATTATTATTATTATTATTCCTTTGAGAGTTTTTTACTCAAGCGTTATCGAATGGTTTTCCACTGAAGTCCTCAAGTCTCCAGGACTCTTCTCAGTATTCTGGCCGATTTCAACAAAGCTGTAATTTGGATGGTCTCCACTCGTCTTCATATTTCTAAGTCCTCCAGTCCCAGTGCCAATCCTTTGGTGACTGTACCGAACGCGCCAATTACAATTGGTATCACTGTCACTTTCACGTTCCATTGTTTTTTCAGTTCTCTCGCAAGGTCTACGTACTTATTCCTCTTTTCGCTTTCTTTACCATGGGGTCATCTGGAATAGTAAAGTCAGCTATTCTACAGGTTTTCTTTTTTTCTGTTTTGTTTTGTTTACTATCACTAGGTCTATCCGTCTGGCTGACATTAGATGACGCATTTGTATCTAAAAATCCCCCAAAACTTTGTGCGTCTCATTTTCTAGGACGGATTCTGGTTTGGTTTGGTTTCTTTGTTTAATGGCATATCAACCTTTGTAGGTTATTTAATGACAAAGCTATTCTCCAAGAAGAACAGTAGTGGAACTATTTAACCCATAGCTGGGAGGACAAGGGGGTTCATACTTTTCCCAAGTGTATTTGCCCGAAAGTGAACGTAATAGTGCGACTGGAGTACGAACTCGCGTTCTACGATTCCGCAGTCCATCGCTTTATCCATTACACTACGAGGACACCTCCCACGGATTCTGGGTTGTGCATATACCATTTGTTCATATAGTCAAATTCAAGCTTCTTGCACAATTCCCAGTGGATCACTCTCCCCGCCCAGTCTTGTCTAGTCTTATAATCTATTTACGCTTTTTATTTTTTCTTTGTATTCGCTTATTATGTGATTGATCGTTTCGTCTCTGTCACCACATAATCAACATCTGGTATTTTGTTGTGTTTTGTCAATTCGTTCTTTTACATAATTTGTAATGCTATAAGAAGAGAATCACTTTCTCTCCTTAGTCTTCCCTTTCTTAGCCATGTCCAAGTTTTCTCGTGTGAGAGTTCGCTTGCTTGCCGCTTGAAATCCATACAGTTGTTTGTTGGGGGGGGTCCATTTTTATTTTCTGGTTATTTTTGTGCTGTTGTTTTTTGTGTTGTTTATGTTGTTTTTGGTCGCTGTAATCTTTCTTTGTCCGTGGTGTAATGGTTATCGTTGTAGGAAATGGACACGGCGACATGAGTTCAAATCCTGGACGAGACTGATTGCATTTCACATAGCACTAATACCCTTGGGAAAAGTATGAATCCAATTATTTTTCCTCCAGCTATGGGAAAAAATATTAGGGCAGACGAGGTTCTTCAGCCTTGGTGAGGCAACTAGTCTAGGAGAAGAAAAACTCTGAATTCAAACCTGTTAAACTCCGCTTAAAAAATTGACCTTGTGTCATATCCTGTCTGAGCGGAGGGGTTGGTAAATATGGTAATCTTTCTTTCTTTGAACTTTTTGATATATTAAAACAGCAAAATAATGAAATATGAAGTCTTTCTTAGCTCTTTTTTAAGTAGTCTTCGAGACGTCTTATCGAAATATCGACACTATCTTCAATGCTAATGATTCCTCTTCCTCCCTTTTTTTCTTGACGATTTAGTTTGTCTTTACCATCTCTTGATATTAGATAGAATTATTAGTGTTTGATAACAGTACTTGAAACCATTTTACTGTATGCAAACAAAGGATTAATATCAAATAGAATTATTAGTCTGATATCGCAATACTTGAAACTATTTAGAATTTCTGGTATTTCCAATACTGGAAACCCTTTAACTATGTGCAAACAAATGGTTGATATTCGATAGAACTATTAGTGTTGGATAACAATACAAGAAACTATATAAATCTGAGCAAACAAAGGACCTCTGGATCGTTTAAAGATAACGTTTCGTACTAACTATTTGCTTACGAATTATATATATATATATATATATATATATATATATATATATATATATATATATATATAATAGAACTTGACATTAAATAAGCCACAAGGGTTATGCCATAAAACAACAAAACCAAACCAAAATTTATGAGCAAATTTCATATTTCATTAGTTTGCTGTTCAAAATGACTTGTTCTAAATTTCACAAATTTCATTATATTGCTGTTTTAATATATCATAAAGTTCAAAATGATAGCAGCATTCATTGATGATAACTTGATCTGCCTGATGCGTCGTCTTGAGTTTTCTTGTTATCTGCTCCATTTGTTGAACTTATTCTGGCATCTACTTTAAGAATGGTCCCAAGTTTCTTAAGAAGGCGACAGTCCATGAGTTTATCCCCTTGATAAGAGTTCCACGATGAGGTTTGATTTCTTATAGTTTTCTCGTTCTCCTTAGGTATTTTTTTAAAAATTTTTCTTTCATGTCCGCTTTTTTATGGTGTTCGCTTCCAAAATTCCCAAGTATTCGTAAGTTTCTTGTTCTCCGAGCGTTCTGATTTTTCCTTAATCTGGTAGTTCTATTCCTTCCGTTAATAGGCGTGACACTATGTCAAATTCCATACCTATATCATCATGTATATCCTCACTACCTGTATAAGGGATTCCAGTTCTTTTTCATTTTGAAGAAACAGTTTAATGGACATTAGGTGATTGATTTTTCTAGCGATTTATGAAGTTTATATCCACCTTTGCATTGTTGGTGTTAAGTTGCAATAATTGAAAAAATCATCTCTATAAAAAAAAAATTATTAGTGTTTGATAGCAGTACTTGAAACTATTTAACTCTATGCAAACAAAGGATAAATATCAAATAGAATTATTAGTCTGATATCGCAATACTTAAAAGCTTTTAGAATTTCTGGTGTTTCCAATACTTGAAACCCCTTAACTATGTGCAAACAAATGGTTGATATTAGATAGAATTATTAGTGTATGATAGCAGTACTTGAAACTATTTAACTCTATGCAAACAAAGGATCAATATCAAATAGAATTATTAGTGTTGGATAACAATACTAGAAACTATTTAAAAGTATGCGAACGAAGGATCTCTGGATCGTTTAAAGATAATGTTTCGTACAAACTATTCGCTTACAATATATATATAATTATATATAAAATTATATATAAAATTGGAAAGAAGAAATCTAAAACTTCAACAAAAAAAAAAAAGAAAGAAAGAAAGAAAGAAAGAAAATTAGTACGTAAAAAAAAACGATAGATAAACGAAAATTGGAAAGAAGAAATCTAAAACTTCAACAAAAAAAAAACAAAAGAAAGAAAGAAAGAAAGAAAGAAAGAAAGAAAATTAGTACGTAAAAAAAAAAGATAGATAAAGGAAAATTGGAAAGAAGAAATCTAAAACTTCAACAAAAAAAAGAAAGAAAGAAAGAAAGAAAGAAAGAAAGAAAGAAAGAAAATAAGTACGTAAAAAAACGATAGATAAACAAAAATTGGAAAGAAGAAATCTAAAACTTCACAAAAAAAAAACAAAAGAAAGAATAAATGAAAAAGAAAGAAACTAACGCGAAAGAAAAAACAATAAATGAACGAAAATAATAGAAAAACAGAAAAACCAACATACAAACGAGTAAACGATCAAAAGAAAGAAAGAATGGAAGGACGAAGGAGGGAAAGAGAGGGTGAAGAAAAAAATAAAAGAAAACAGACAAATGAATAAAAGAAAAAAGGAAAAATATCGTCAAAAGGAATATTAAATATAAATGAAATAAATTAATAAATTAAAAACGTGGAAAGGAACTTATTTCGAAAATAGCATTTTTACTATTGACGAAATAAAATCATGGATCAATGTAAACGTAACACTCGGCCGATAGGGGGCAAACTAAATTCTCGAGATTTTAGACAACAACAAAAAATATATAGAGCCGAAGATTGGAGGGCATTTGGTTGGGAGGTTGTTTTGTTTTGTTTTTACGATTTTGAGAATCGAGTGTGGGAAGTGATAAATCTGGCCACAGTTAGAAAATCGAAACGACTGTATTCGTAACAATGAAACGGCAAAGAAGAAAGAAAATGTCGTTTTTCAGCTGAAAGAATCTCAAATGTCTAATTAGCAGAAAAGAGGAATTTGATGATAGCAGTAATGTTTTACGGTCGGTTTGTCCAAGACATTGTGTGTTTCTCTTTAATTCTCTCTCTCTCTCTCTCTCTCTCTCTCTCTCTCTCACACACACACACACACACACACACACGCATATATATATATATATATGTATGTATGTATGTATGTATGTATATCTTGTGTATTTTGACAGCAAATTCTCTTTTAGATGGATTTCTTTGAATATGACAGACAAGGATTGTTTATTTAGTTTGTTTGCTTTGGTTTTGTTTTGTTTTGTTTGTTTGTTTTTTGCTTTATTTTGTTTATTTGTCCATTTATTTGTTGTTGGTTGGGGGTGCTTTTTGTAATTTTTATGGAGTTTTTTTATGCTTGTGAATAAGAGGCCGCTAAAGTAGATTAAGCCGAATAGAACTAAAGCTGTGCACAAGGCCAGGAATATGGAGCACCCTCTTAGAATCGATCTAACTACCAATGGTTTGCTAATCTGGTTAGCTAACCATTAAACCACGTGGAGTGGAGTGAAGGAAATGATCATGGTGTATCGAGAAAAGAAGTTTCGCTAAGGCGAAGACGTCGCAAGGTTCGCAAACAACAGGTTGTCGGGTGGTATCCGAGAGTAAAACGACCGCCCTGATGAACTCCACGACGATAACATATATATATATATATTTATATATATATATATATATATATATATAGCTGGGATATCCTTTCCAGCTATTGTCGACAGGGTAAGTGAGACGAATCAGCCATGAAGACCTACCAGAAGGGTGGCAGGAGAGAGTCAGGGAGATCCCTGCTGATGGTACGACATGATGATGATGATATACATATATATTCAAAAATGGGAATTCCAGACCGAATTTAGCAACACATAAAAACTGGGCACCCTGCAGTTATACAAAAATGAGACCGCTGATGTCTGACAAGGACGATGACTACATAACAGAGAATTGCAGCTTTATATCATATCCCAAATAAACTTTAGTGCCGCTCGACTCACCAGTCCAAGTGAAGAAGGTGCCTGTCGTAGATAATGGACACGTCCACACGAGTTCAAACCCTGGACAAAGCTGACTGTATTTCACAGAGCACTAATACTTTTGGGAAAGATATGAATCCTCATATTCTCCTTCCAGCTGCGTGTAAATAGTAGGGCAGACTGGGTTCTTCAGTGTTGGTTAGTCAACCAGACTAGGAGAAGGAAAACTCTGAATCCAAACCTGTTAAAATCTGTTGAAAATTGACCCTGAGTCACATCTTGCCGGGGCGGAGAGATTAGAAAATAGAAACTTGGCAGTTCATGTTCACTGCATTGCAGGAACACTAATCCATCACTAACTGAATCTCATCTACGTCAAACAAGATCGTCATTGGACCGTCAAGCTCCGGTGTCACCGATCAAAAGAATCCCCTTCCCAGCCAGATGACGGTCGAGTTAATCTGTAGAGGAGACTACGTTGTGATTAATTTGTGGAGTATGGTATGTTCTGTTAGAGGTCAGAAGACTCTCCCGTCGCAAACTACGTTATCATATTTACCCAACCCCTCCGCTCGGGCAGGATATGACACAAGGTCAATTTTTAACAGGTTTGGATTTAGAGTTTTCCTTCTCCTAGACTAGTTGCCTCACCAAGGCTGAAGAACCTACTATTTACCCATAGCTGGAGGGAGAATAATTGGATTCATACCTTTCCCCAGGGTATTAGTGCTATGTGAAATGCAATCAGTCTCGTCCAGGATTTGAACTCGTGTCGCCATGTCCATTTCCTACGACGATAACCTTTACACCACGGCAACCTCTTGAACAAAAATGCAGATTTGGAAGAAAATGCCAACAATTTTGAGACATAAGATTTGTTTGAGGGGCAAGAATTAAAAGAAGGATGAAGAAAAAAGCTTTTGATATTTCTTATTGTTTTATTAGACGTTAAAGGTCTTCATCGTGTTTTGGTTTGGAAGGTGGGTGAAGCTGTGATATTAAACAAGAAAAATGGCATCCCAGAGAGAGAGAGGGGGGGGAGGTAGCAGAAAAGTTGAGACGAATGTGAAGTGAAAGGGTTAATGATAGAACAAGGCACCAAAGTTTTCCTTCTCCTAGACTAATCGCAAACTACGTTATGGTCCCCATAATCATTTATTTTTAATCCTTGGAATTATTGGAAAGCGCTCTTGTGTAATAGCTAATCTCGTATGAGATGGACTAGGATACACCTGTTCAAGGTTTGGTTTGGTTTCTTCGTTTAATGGCATATCAACCTTCGTAGGTTATTTAATGCCAAAGCTATTCTCCTAGAAGAACAGTAGTGGTACTATTTAACCCATAGCTGGGAGGATAAGGGGGTTCATGCCTTTTCCAAGGGTATTTGCCCGAAAGTGAACGTAATAGCGCGACTGGAGTACGAACTCGCATACTACGATTCCGCAATCCATCGCTTTAACCATTACACCACGAGGACACCCTCACACCTGTTCAAGTCTTTGTTTGAATTTCCTGTAACGCTAATACCCTCAAGAAAATTATGGATCCAGCTCCTTCCAGCAAAGAGTAAAATGTTGGACACGTTTGGCTCATTAGTTATGTTGTATACCCGTAATACAAATACAAGCGGAATCATCATCATCATCATTATCATGTCGTGCCGCTAGCACAGATATCCCTGACACTCTCTCGCCACTTCTCCCTATAGTTCATCGCCTTTAGCGGGTCTTCAGGGCTACATCCCGTATCCTCACATAGCTGCTGTATGCATGTTCGAGCTGGTCGTCCTGCTTTTGCTCAGCCATATGTGGGGGTCCATAGGAGTACATCACTTATGAGCTCGTCCCTGCACTCCAGCAGTGTCCTGCATGTCTGGTTCGTCTAACGTGGATAGTTTTCGTGATGGGAGGCAGGTGGCCTTATAGTTGCTGTTTTTTGGGGTGTTGCCGCCAGGACTTGTTCAATATTGCTGGCAGCATTCTTGTGTAATTGCCGTCTAGCTTCTTCTCCAGCGTCCATGTAGTGCATGCATATAGCAGTATCGATATGACAGCTGCCTGGAAGAAACTGCGTTTTATTTTATCGGTTAGGTCTGATTTCCATATGATTGATAGCCTATTGATAGCTGTCCATGCCTTCGTTAGCCGCGTGTCGATGTCTTTTTCGGTTGATGAGACGCTACTTCCAAGGTAAGTGAATTTATTTACTAGTTTAAGAGGGGTTCCGTCTAGTGTGGAGATGTCACCTGTTTGATTATAGCATATATATTACGTTTTGTGTGCATTGACATGACGACCAATGCCTGCGGCTGCTCGTTCCAAACTATGCAGTAGTGTTTTGGCTTGGTTGGTATATTTGCCAGTATCGCTATGTTATCGGTGTAGTCGGCGTCGGTAATTGTTTTTGCGGGGTATCAATCCAGGAAATGGAGTAACGCCCTCCCCTATACCTCGGTGTTGTAGCTATTGAAAAGGGAGCGTTCGGGTCCCCCTCGACTACGGTCGCCAACATTACTATTTTAATGTAATAAAATATCATTATAATTTAGAAACATTTACATCATCATCATCACTACGCGCCATCAGCATGGATATCCCTGACCCTCTCTCACTACCCCTCCCTATCATCCATTTATTCCGGCAGGTTTTCAGGGATACATCCCGTATCGGCACAGAGCTGCTGTATGTAGGTTCCTGCTGGTCGTCCTGCCTGTGCTCGTCTATGTGACGGTGTCCACTGGAGTACATCACTTATGAGCTCGTCCCTACTTCTCCAGCAGTGTCCTAAATGTCTGGTTCGTCAAACTTTGATAGTTTTCGTGATTGGAGGTAGGTGGCCAAACAGCTGCTACTTTATGGGGTGCTTCCTTCAGGATTTGTTCAATATTGCTCGCAGTATTCTTGTGTAGTTGCCGTCAAGCTTTTTATCCACCCGTTTAGTTAGCGTCCATGTAGTGCATCCATATAGCAGTATCGACACGACCGCTGCTTTGAAGAAATTGTGTTTCATTTCATCGGTCAGGTCTGACTTCCATATGACCGACAGCCAATCGATAGCTGTCCATGCCTTTGCTAGTCACGTGTTGATGTCTGTCTCGGTTGATGACACACTGCTTCCTCGGTAAGTGAACTTGTCTACTAGTTTCAAAATGCTACCTTTTAGTGTAGAGATGTCGCCAGTTTGATTAAAGCACATATATTCCGTCTTGTGTGCATTGACATGGAGGCTCCAGAGCATTTGAAAAACAGTAACGGTGAATCCTTTCCTGTTTCTTTGTTCTCATTTCTGTGGGTTGCCTCATGATTACTTAGGGTCATGGGTTTGTTTCCTTTAACCTTTAAAACCGGCGGCAACATGACTTCATCATGATACATTACACCGATCCCATCTCTGCTCGGCAGAGAGGTGCAAATGACGAAGAGATTCCTCTTAGATGCCTCCAGAACTCTTCAGAGCTCGCAAAAAATATTACTAACATTTTTTTTCTCTTAAAACAAAGCACATCCTACATATACATACATACATACCTACACACACACACATATATATATATATATATATATATATATATACACACACTTCTTATAACTAAAATCCATGCAAATATCCCATTAGGCTATCTATCAACTGATAGATAGACAGATAGATAGATTTCTCGGTGTTATATAATCAAGGTAATGATTTTTTTTTATATAAATCATTTTTTGTTAATTATATTTTATCATTTAGTTTGGTAAGGTTTTGAACTACTCGTTGTCTCTGAGTTAAACTGCAAAAGTCAGATGGTGCAGTCTTACGCCCGCGCGGAAAGGACATAACAATCATCATCTGTCACTAAAAAAAATGGGGAAATGGGGCTGGACGGCCATTGGAGTGAATTGAGTGAATGGATGACGTCATAACCGGAAGAGATGTCCTGAGAATTTTAAGAGTTTGAAAAGTTAAGTTTCTACCGTCGGAGCGGCGACTGGGTTTTTGGGATCTGAAAAGCAGATCATATTTTGGGTGGGGGTCTCGACCGACAGAGATGAATTGAGATCTTAAACACCATAAGATGCACTGTGATAGGTCAGCATAGTATGGTTAGCATATGCTTTTATGGTTTATGTCTCTTATCTCCTGTCACCAATTCCCCTGTCGGCTGGGGGGAGCTGTAGAATACAGACTGCACCTCTACAGAGGGGTAAGACCCCGCCCCAATGAGTGTCCTGGATATGACACAAAACAATCTGATGCTGAGGTTCTAGGGATGCTGGAGTTTTGGGGAATACGGAGAACCACATCAGTGCCATTGCTCCTAGGTCCACTCTGGCCCAGAACGGTAACACCTGATAGGGCTCTATCTATAGGTTAAATAGGACTAATTGCATACTTATGCTAAACTGAATTGTTTGAATTAGAACTGTTTGACTAAACTGAATAGCTTGAAATAGAAATGTTTTTGACAAACAAACTGTTCTAACATTTACACTGCGTGCTTGTACAAAACTGAATTACTTGAAATGGAACTATTTTTGACATTTAAACTCTGCGTACACTAAACTGAATTGTTTGATATAGAACTGTTTTGACATTTAACTGTGTGCAAACAAAATCTGTGCTTATACTGAACTGAATTAGAATTGTTTGAATAAATTGAAATGCTTGACATAGAAATGTTTTTGACAATTAAACTATGCACTCATGCTAAAGTGAATTGTTTGAAATAGAACTATTTGCATGAAAATGGATTTGGCGTTATATAACCTACCAAGGTTAATATGCCATAAAACCCAACCTACCAACCAACTAACCAATCCTGTCGTCAAGGACTGAAGGTAGAAAGGAATAAACTCGTTCGAACGGCCTGTATTTGTATAATTATTATTGATAAATATTCACTCTTTATGCATATATAACATTGGGTTTGATACGTTAATTTTTAGAAATACAACATAGATTCTATTCAAAATCTAAACACACAGTTGGGCATAGAATACCCCGACAGTATCTCCCTGCAGAAAGGAAAGAACTCTTCTCCGAAAACGGGGTTCTTGGATATGACATTAGAATGTATGTGTAGATGTGGCTCCAATCCTGGAGCTCTGGAGAGTGCAGAGTATCTCTTCATTACCATCAATTCCGGGTCCACTCTGACCGGGACCGATAGTACCAATTAGTCAAATAGATCTGTTTACAAATGATTTGTATTAGATAGGAATAATTTATATCATAAATCTGTGAAAAATGTATACAATTCTTAAACATAAGGGCATAAAAATGACCATGGACGAGTTGACATGCCGTTAAAATCAATAATCATCATTTAATTTTAGGATAAGAAAAAACAATATTTGCCTCTATGTTTTGTTATTCTCATCTAAATTCTCATCTAAATGCTTCGCCTAACGTTTTACACGTTCTTGAAGCCTCACGTTGAAATTCTTTAGTATTCACCTCGTCATTGCGTCTGATATTGTTGTGATTTTATGACATAAAATCGTTCATTTTCTTTACATGTCTGAGGCTTAAGATTAAAGACTTGAGCCTTCAGTTATCACTTGGGAATAGATCTGGTAGGCACGCACACACACACACACACACACACACACACACACACATATATACACACACACATATATATATATATATATATTTTCTTTAAGAAAAAAATAACGAAACCAATCACAATGGATTATAAATTTATTTCCATCCTGTTACGCATTTTTGAAATTTTCAAAAACACGTGTTTTTGAAAATTTCAAAAATGTTTAACAGGATGGAAATAAATTTATAATCCTTTGTGATTGGTTTCGTTGTTTTTTTCTTAAAGAAATTATTGCTCTGTATTATTGGTACATTGAGCTCTTTACCAGGAAAATTCAAATATTCATTCATGAATGATTTCTTGTCCTGATGGAATTACTCCCAACTCCGGTTTAACTGGACTAAGTATACTATATATATATATATATATATGCATGTAAAAATTACATTTGAAAAAATAAGTGAGAGAGAAAAATATTTGAAGCTATAAGGGAAGAAAGTCGGAATACAAAAAAAGGGGGATAGAAGAAGAAAAGAAAATAGAAGAGAAAGAAATTTGAAGTGAGAGAAGGAAAGAAATGGGAAATAGAAAAGAGAATGAGAGAAAATTAAAAGTATGAGGAGATTAAAGTGAGAAAGAAAGGAAGAAAGACAGAATAGAAAAAGGGAGAGTTTGGGAGAAAAAGAAATAAAAAAGAGAGTGGGGGGAGATAGACAGAAAAAAATAAAGAAAGGTGAAAGAGAAAGGGAAGAGAAAAGGAGAAAAAAGAAACAAGAGAAAGAGAGAGAGTGAGAGAGAGAGAAGGAAGGAGAGTTAGAGGGAATCGAAGAAAGACTAGAAAAGAGAATGAAAGAAAAGAAGAACAGAAGAAAGAGAGAATAGAAAAAGGGAGATATTGGGAGAAAAAGAAATAAAAAAGAGAGGGGAGGGGAGAAGGACAGAAAAAATAAAGAAAGGTGAAAGAGAAAGGGAAGAGAAAAAGAGAAAAAAGAAACACAAGAGAAAGAGAGAGAGAGAGAGAGAGAGAGAAGGAAGGAGAGTTAGGAGGAATCGAAGAAAGACTAGAAAAGAGAATGAAAGAAAAGAAGAATAAGAGAAAGAGAGAATAGAAAAAGGGAGAGTTTGGGAGAAAAAGAAATAAAAAAGAGAGGGGAGGGGAGATAGACAGAAAAAAATAAAGAAAGGCGAAAAAGAAAGGGAAGAGAAAAGGAGAAAAAAGAAACAAGAGAAAGAGAGAGAGTGAGAGAGAGTGGGAGAGAAGGAGAGTTAGAGGGAATCGAAGAAAGACTAGAAAAGAGAATGAAAGAAAAGAAGAACAGAAGAAAGAGAGAATAGAAAAAGGGAGAGTTTGGGAGAAAAAGAAATAAAAAAGAGAGGGGAGGGGAGATAGAAAAAATAAAGAAAGGTGAAAGAGAAAGGGAAGAGAAAAGGAGAAAAAAGAAACAAGAGAAAGAGAGAGAGTGAGAGAGTGGGAGAGAAGGAGAGTTAGAGGGAATCGAAGAAAGACTAGAAAAGAGAATGAAAGAAAAGAAGAACAGAAGAAAGAGAGAATAGAAAAAGGGAGATATTGTAAGAAAAAGAAATAAAGAAGAGAGGGGAGGGGAGATAGGCAGAAAAAAATAAAGAAAGGTGAAAGAGAAAGGGAAGAGAAAAGGAGAAAAAAGAAACAAGAGAAAGAGAGAGAGTGAGAGAGTGGGAGAGAAGGAGAGTTAGAGGGAATCGAAGAAAGACTAGAAAAGAGAATGAAAGAAAAGAAGAACAGAAGAAAGAGAGAATAGAAAAAGGGAGATATTGGAAGAAAAAGAAATAAAAAAAAGAGGGGAGGGGAGATAGACAGAAAAAATAAAGAAAGGTGAAAGAGAAAGGGAAGAGAAAAGGAGAAAAAAGAAACACAAGAGAAAGAGAGAGAGAGAGAGAGAGAGAGAGAGAGAAGGAAGGAGAGTTAGAGGGAATCGAAGAAAGATTAGAAAAGAGAATGAAAGAAAAGAAGAATAAGAGAAAGAGAGAATAGAAAAAGGGAGAGTTTGGGAGAAAAAGAAATCAAAGGTAGAGTGAAGGAGAGAGAGAGAGAGTGAGTGAGAGAGATAGAGACAGACAGACAGACGGACTAACAGACAGACAAATAGACTGACAGAGAAAATGATAGAAAGATAGAATAGAAACGAGGGAGGAAGGGAGAAGAAAGAAACATAAGATCGAAAGAAAGAAAGAAAGAAAGAAAGAAAGAAAGAAAGAAAGAAAGAAAGAAAGAAAATCAAAGAAAAGAAGAAGAGAAGAAATAAAGAATAGAAAAGGGAGAGAAAGGGAGAAAAAGAAACAGAAGAGAGAGAGGTGGAGGAGAGAGGGAAAGAGAGTGAGAGGAAATGGAAGAAAGAAAGACTAGAAAAGAGAATGAAAGAAAAGAAGAAGAGAAGACAAAGAGAATAGAAGAGGGTTAGAAAGGGAGAAAAAGAAACACAAAAGAGAGAGAGTGGGGGGAGAGCGAGAGAAGGAGAGTGAGGGGAAATAGAAGAAAGAATGACAAGAAAAGAGAATAAAAGAAAAGAATAGAAGAATGACGGAATGGAGGAGGGTTAGAAAGGGAGAAAAAGAAACACAAGAGAGAGGGGGGATGAAAGAGGGAGCGAAGGAGAGTGACAGGAAATGGAAGAAAGAAAGACTAGAAAAGAGAATGAAAGAAAAGAAGAATGACAGAATAGAAGAGTGTGAGAAAGGGAGAAAAAGAAACACAAGATAGAGAGAGAGGGGAGAGAGGAAAGAGGGAGAGAATAGAAGAGGGTGAGAAAGGGAGAAAAAGAAACACGAGAGAGAGGGGGGAGAGGAAAGAGAGAGAGAAGGGAAAAGGTGAGGAAATGGAAGAAAGAAAGAAAGAAAGAAAGAAAGACTAGAAAAGAGAATGAAAGAAAAGAAGAAGAAAGAGAGAATAGAAGAGGATGAGAAAGGGAGAAAAAGAAACTCAGAGAGAGAGAGAGTGAGGAAGAGAAGGAAAGTGAGAGGAAATGGAAGAAAGAAAGACTAGAAAAGAGAATGAAAGAAAAGAAGAAGAAAGAGAGAATAGAAGAGGGTGAGAAAGGGAGAAAAAGAAACTCAAGAGAGAGAGAGAGAGAGAGTGAGGAAGAGAAGGAAAGTGAGACGAAATGGAAGAAAGAAAGACTAGAAATGAGAATGAAAGAAAAGAAGAAGAGAAGTGAAAAAAATAGAGTATGAAAGAAAGGGTGTTAAAAAGAGACAACTGAAATAAAAGCAAATAGTACAGATGCTCAGAGAAAGAGAGAGTGAGAAAGAGAGGGAGAGGGAGAGAGACAGTGAGAGAGAAAGAGAGGTGAAAATAACTTCTTGTTAATATTTTTGTTATCTTCGTTTTTCTCGGCTGAACTTAGAGTGCATATGAACTTTCTATGAAAGTGAACAAAAACTTTCATTTAACTTACCCACTTGCTGAGGTCAAATGGCCGACGATACGACCACGTAAAAATGGATAGCTTTGTTTTTTGCTATTCTTTCTTCTTATCATATAATAAATATCAAAAAAACGTAATGGCTAAAGGGTTGTGTATAAAGAAAAATGATAACGATATTCGTCCCAATGAGTTTTAAGAGCTGAATCTGATTGGTTTATACAGTATAGCCTAATCAGTAGAGGATCATATTCCCCAAAATAAAGTATGTTCGTTCAAATTTTTTCGTAGATTTGTATTTTTATTTATATTTGTTAATCAGTTTAAAAAATTGTGGTGTCCATTTATATACACTACAAAAATATCTTCACAATCATTTTAAGCATGTGAAACACTTCCTGCATATTTGTAATATCGAAGTCTTTAGAATCAATCGATCAGTGTTCTTCATGATCATTCTAAGCAAGTGAAACAGTTCATACATACATATTCATTGTAGTTGCAATATCGAAATCTTTAGAATCAATCGATCTGTATCACTCATGATTATTTCAAACAGGTGAAAAAGTTCATACCTACCAGTAGAATACGCGGATTGCACCTCTTTTGCGCCTTAGCATGATATTGTATTTGTAAAGATATGAGCTTAAGAATTATATTTGGTTTAAAAATGGATTTGGCATTAAATCACCTTCAAAGGTTGATACGCCATAAAACCCAACCCAACATTATATATATACACTCACACACACACACACACACACATATGTATATATTTGGTGGTAGAGTTTCGGCTTCTGCATACTATGGTTGTTGGCTCGATCTCCAGAGGTGGAGATCACGGTGTGCACTGCTGATGAGACCTAATAAGGTCGAAACAGCAGTTCAGTGCTCCCTATGTCGCATGTAGGTGTTTGTTGGATTTTCTTGCCATGGTGATTTCTATCATAATATATCAATTCCACCACTCAAAATTATATATATATATATATATTGACAGGACATTGGCATGAAAGTTAGAGTGTGCGCCAATGGCCCGGGAGACCTGAGTTCAATCCAAGGTCGAGTCATACCAAAGATTCAAAAAATGGTACCTGATGCCGCCTGGCTTAACACTCACCATCATAAAGTAGGGTAAAGTAGAGCAATCCAGGGGGCGGAGTAACACCTTCCCTTAGTGTAGTAGCTATTGAAAAGGGAGCCTTCGGGTCACTCTTGACTAAGGTCGCCAACTTTACTTTACTTATAAGCACACAATCTAGTTCTATTTGACCAATAGATTGGACCCTATCAGGTGTTACCATTCTGTGTCAGAGTGGACCAGGCAACGATGACATTTAAGGAGTACTCCACATTCTTCGAAATTCCAGTATTACTGAAGCCTTACCATCAGATTGTTTAGAGTCATATCCAGAACACTTTGGGGGAGACTCACCTCTCTGCATTCTGTGTATTCTAGAGCCCCAACCGACTGGGTAAGGACTCTGACAGAGCAAGACGGGCGGTTGGAGAGACTCAATCCAATCAGTCGCACATCTCACACATTAGCCCCTATATGATATCCCTGACCGTATTCTTCAAATTTCTCTCATGACAAACTGTAATGTGATATGGTTGGCTCAAGGGAACGATTGGGTAACTTCTGCGGAGGGAGAGAGAGAAAAAGAAATGATAGGATAAAACTTCAGACGGTGAGTATACTGGTCAGAGCAGTTGACCTATATGACTCAGGCCAAGGTACTTGTGGGTTAGCCATTCACAGGCGAATGACTGATGATGACTCGAGAAAACCGGGGTTCCCAAAATCTTCTGCGCAGGTGTGGAACCAGCAGAAGCGAATGCTCCTCCCGCCGAGACCAGGCAGAAGGAAGAGGACGACTCGTTTTGCGGGATTTGACTAGAAGATGTGATAAGGTTAAGAGAGTCAGTTGAACACTAATATAAAGATGTAAGAAGGCAAAAATTTACGTGCCCCATTTTTTGGGTGGGCACCGAGAGTTGCCTTACACTAAACATGACCCTGTGAAGACAAAACCAGCAGAGGACTACAGCTGAAAATTAGGAAGAAAATTCAAGGTCTTTATCTGTTCTCTCTTTCTTCTCGTGACCATTCTCTTTGCCCACTTAACATAGTTGACTCAACTTTCATTCTCTCTTTCTTTCTCTGGGCGACTACTTACAAATTGTAGTAGCGAATAAACCTTTCAGTTGTTAACAAAAACAGAGTTTCCTGTGCTAGTCAACTTTTACTACCGTGGGGTTACAACTGAGTCAAACTACTACTAGAGACGTAGCAATACGGCCATTAACATGTTCGAGCATGTTATGGCACGAATGTCTATTCGTTATCGTTATGATACAAAATGTGTACACTACCTTATTTTACCTGGAAGGTGTCAGAAGGCAATGGCTTAGGATGAATTGCACTGAAATAGTGATATTGAAGCCACTTAACAGTATTCAAATAAATGATTAATATTAAACAAAATTAAGAGTATTAGATTGCAACATTTAAAACCATTTTGAATTATTAATGTTAGCAACACATCATCATCATCTAGTCGTGCCATCAGAACGGATATCCCTGACCCTCTCTAGCCAACCCTCCCTATTGTTCATCCGGCAGGTACTCAGGGCTACACCCCGTATCCTTACAGAGCTGCTGCATGTAGGTTCGAGCTGATCGCCCTGCTTTTGTTCAGCCATATGAAGGGGTCCATAGGAGTACACATTCTGAGAACGTCCCCACTTCTCCAGCAGTGTCCTGCATATTTTGTTCGCCTAAATTGGATAGTTTTTGGAGGTGCCCGTGGTGTAATGGTTATCTTCGCAGGATATAGACACGGCGACACGAGTTCAAATCCTGGACCTGGTTGAATGCATTTCACATAGCACTAATACCCTTGGGAAAGGTATGAATCCAATTATTCTCCCTCCAGCTATGGGTAAATAGTAGGGCAGACTAGGTTCTTCAGCCTTGGTGAGGCAACTAGTCTAGGAGAAGGAAAACTCTGAATTCAAACCTGTTAAACTCCGCTTAAAAAATTGACCTTGTGTCATATCCTGCCCGAGTGGAGGGGTTGGTAAATATGAACTTGGATAGTTTTTGTGATGGGTAGTTGATGTCCGTACAGCTGCTGCTTGTGGGGTTTAATAAGCGTCCATGTAGTGCATCCATATGGCAGTATCGACACGACCGCTGCTTGGAAGAAACTGCGTTTGATTTTATTGGTCAGGTCCGACTTCCATATGACCGATAGGCTTTCGATAGCTGTCCATGCCTTTGCTAGTCGCGTGTCGATGTCTATCTCGGTTGATGACACACTGCTTCCTATGTAGGTAAACCCGTGAACTAGTTTCAGAGAGCTACCGTTTAGTGTGGAAATGTCGCCTGTTTGATTAAAGCACATATATTCCGTTTTGTGTGCATTGACATGAAGGCCAATGCCTGCAACGGCTCGTTCCAGACGATGCAGTAGGGGTCTGGCTTTAGCGGATGCATTTGCCAGAAGTGCTATGTCATCGACGTAGTCGGCGTCAGTAATTGTTTTTGCGGGGTAGCTTCTGCTTCTTTTCTTTGTCAGTTCGAAAACGTTTACTTTGATTTTATCAATCGATGTTCTAATCAGAAGGGATTTCTGAATATTGTGGAGGTGGTATGTATTTAGTTATTTCAATGGATGTGCATCCGTACTTTACGGGTATTGCTCTCCATATTATTTCCACCACCAATACAACACAAAACTTTACAATCATGAAAAAGAAATGGAATAGAATACAACGAACATTAAACAACAAACAATTTAATATACATAAAAAAGAATGTGAAAACAAATAAAAAACATGATGTGTAAATGGCCTTTTGGAAAATAAAGTTTGGCAAGAAGAAAATAAATTTGTTTACACGTGTATGTATGCTTTTGATTGGCCATATGCGGGGGTCCACAGGAGTACATCATTTACGAGCTCGTCCTTGCTTCTCCAGCAGTGTCCTGCATGTCTGGCTCGTCTAACTTGAATAGTTTTCGTGATAGGGGGCAGGTGGCCGTACAGTTGGTGTCTTGTGGGGTGTTGCCGCCAGGACTTGTTTAAGATTGCACGTAGCATTCTTGTGTAATTGCCGTCTAGCTTCTTCTCCAGCCGTTTTGTTAGCGTCCATGTAGTGCACCCATATAGCAGTATCGATGTGACCGCTGCCTGGAAGAAACTGCGTTTCATTTTATCGGTCAGGTCTGACTTCCAAATAATCGACAACCTATTGATAGCTGTCCATGCTTTCGCTAACCTTGTCCTTTTCGGTTGATTCGACGCTGCTTCCTAGGTAAGTGAATTTGTCTACTAGTTTAAGAGGGGTTCCTTCCAGAGTGGAGATGTCCCCCGTTTGGTTATAGCACATATATTCCGTTTTGTGTGCATTAACATAGAGACCTATGTTTGCTGCTGCTCGTTCCAAACTATGCAGTAGTGTTTCGGCTTGGTCAGGTGTATTTGCCAGTATCGCTATGTCATCGGCGTAGTTGGCATCGGTAATTGTTGTTGCTGGGTACCTTCTGCTTCTTTTCTTCGTCAGTTCGAAGCCATTCTCTTTGATTTTGTCAATCGATGTTCTAAGTACGAAGTCTAGACAAATGATAAAGCGGTACGGTGCCGCCGTGTCCCGTTGTAGTACCCCTGCTACAATGTCGAAGTATTCTCTGTCTCCATCTGGTGATCGTACTTTTACTTTAGTGTTTCTATAGAGAATCGTTATTGCCACTACGGTTTCTTTAGGTATGCCGTACGCTAGTAGGATTTGTTCCATCTTTCCTCTGTGAATGGAATCGAAAGCCTTGGTAAAGTCAACAAATATTAATGTCGCTTGTAGGTTTTTTGCCCGTACACCTTCAAGGATTCTGCGGATGGTTAATATTTGTGAGGTCGTGGATCTATTTCTTCGGAAGCCATTTTGGTTTTTTCTAAGTATGTTGTCGATTTTGGGTTCTATGCGATTTCGTAGTAGGGCATTGTAGATTTTGACTGCTATAGATGTAAGTGTTATGCCTCGGTGGTTTTTGGCTAATCCGAGGTCCCCCTTTTCAGGGAAGGGGAGTATGCATCCCTTCATCCATCTATCTATCGTTGCAGTGTTGGAGCAGTATGTATACTTCGTTGCAGTGTCGGAGCAGTATGTCATCGAATTGTCTGGTCTTCCATAGTTCCGGGGGAATTTCGTCCAGCCCTGCAGCTTTCCTATTTTTAATTTTTCTGAGAACCGAGTCGAGTTCTTCTTGTGTGAACGGTCCTAGTTTAATGTCTAATTGTTTGCTAATTATTCTGGTGATTAGTTCATGTGTTATTTTCGGTGGGTTTCCTAGTAAGTTTTCGAAGTGCTGTTTCCCCAGTTTTATTCTTTCTTGTTAGTTTGCTGCTTTCAATTTTCTTTGGCTGTGTTCTTTCTTCTACTCACTTCGTTTATTGTTTGCCAGGCTATCCTAGATTGTCTATCTTCCACCGAGTCTCTAATCTTATCTATCTGATTTTGAATATATTCTGTCTGTTCCTTTATATATATGCCTGCTAATTGATATTGTGCTGTTTTTAGTCTTAAGGCATTTGTGTTTGTTGTTTTTTTTTCGATAGTTTTTGGAGGCTGTTTTCACTAGTGCACGTTTTTCTCTCACCGCTAAAGTTTCCCAAGGGACTCTATATTTACTTTTGAGTTTTGTTGGAATGCATTTCGCTGCTGCCTCGGGGTGTGCATTGACGAAATTTTCATATTCTTCGTTTGGTGTACTTTTTTCGGTCTTTTCTTGTAGTGTTTCGAATCTGTTTCTTAATTCTAATACGTATTTATCTCTTATATCTCTGTTGTTCAATAGGGCCCAGTCATAGTGTTTGGTGTTCGCTGTTCGTTTGGCGTTTTTTCGTAGGCTTAACCGTATTTTCGCCGTGACTATTCGGTGATCGGTGGACACACCCTCAAAAGAGGAGTATGCCTCGCAATTCATTGCACTATTTTTCCATTTCTTGTTTATAAGGACGTAGTCTATCTGAGCTTTAGTATTGTTTGCGTACGTGTATGTCCATAGTTTGCCCTCCCTTTTTTGGTAGTTTGTATTGAGGCATGCTAATCTATTTTCTATCATGAAATCTGTTAGATGTTGCCCATTCCTATTTGACGTGTTGTGGAGGCTGTATTTGTTGTTTCCGTTTTTCCAGATTTGGGCATTCATGTCTCCGCCAATGACTAACATGTTCTGTTTCGGGATGCTACGTACTAATGAGGATAACTCATCGTAGAAGGTGACTAGTTCAGTTTCTACACTAACAATGGTGGGGCTGTAGCATGAGATGATTGTTGCTCTGGGGTTGCCGTTAAAAGTAGCTGCCATCATTCTAGGTTGTATTTTCTCAACGCTATTTAGCGTTTTTAATGCTCTAGGTCCTATAAGTAATCCTACCCCTCCTACTGCGGCGTTGACAGAGTTTTTCCATGCGGATACAGTGATGAGCGACCACCCATTGCCAGTTTCGTGATATTTTATATCTTCGGTGTGCGTGTATCTGTGTTCTTGTATGCATATTATGTCAATCTTATGTTCTTCGGCCGATGCGATTAACTCTGGTAGTTGTCCTATTCTATTTAAGGTTCTTACGTTAAATGTGGCTATTTGTAGTGTTTGCTTGCATTTTAGTAGTTTTGATTGTTTGAGCTCTGTAGCTGATTTTTCGAACACTGAGGCCAGGGCTCCAACCTCAGCAGGACGCGCCCCTTTTTTTACCCGCGCGAAGAGCGATACGGTTTGTGTATGTGGTTTGAGTGTGGGCCATGGTTATCTTTCGATGGCTGTTTTATTCTCTTCTATAGAAGCCACTCTTATAGAGGAGCAGCTGTAGTTCCCCGATCGAACTAACGATCCTGAGCGTAAAGTCGTCAAACTCACGTCCAGGACCCGTTTAGGTATTGAGTTTGGTCGCCCAATGGTTTATTCAAATACCTTTACGTACATCATGCTGCTTCCCATGTGTACGTATATAAAAAAATAAATAAATAAAAATAAAAATGGGGGGTAATTTTGATTTAAGTTTATTTTTGTTTTTTAATTGTCAAAAACATTCTATTTCAAGCTATTCAGTTTAATCAAACAATTCAGTTTAGCATAAGTATGCCGTTAATTCTATTTAACCCATAGATAGGGCCCTATCAGGTGCCACCACTCCGAGCCAGAGTGGACCAAGGAGCGATGGCAATAAAGAAGTACTCTGCATTCCTCAAAGCTCTGGCATTACTGGAACCTCACCATCAGATTGTTTAGTGTCATATCTAGGACACTCGTTGGGGGGGGTCTTAACCCTCTGCAGAGGTGTAGTCGGTGTATTCTACAGCCCCAGCCAACTGTATTTGAATTATGGTTTTGATTGGTATCTTTATAGTTATAGTATACAACAGAAGGAGTAATTACAATTAATGAGTATCTACCTAACCAACACAGCTCGAGAACATAAGCTTCACCATCCGGTTCTCAAAAACCATTCAAGCAATATTGACAAAACACACAGGGCACTGCTAGAGAGGCAAGGACGAAATCAAAAGCGATGTTCTCTTATGGACTCCTACACATGGGTATACCAGTGTTGGCTGACCAGCTCAGAATTACATCAGCTCTGTACGGACACAGTATGATTTCTAAAAGACTTGCCAGGAGGGATGGTGAGTGAGAGTCAGGGAGTTCCGTACTGTGAGCGTGAATTGGAGATGATGATGAGATATGAGTAGGGAATAAAAAAAATACGATCATGTAAAAATTTATAAGAATTGGATAGGAATACTGTTGTATACCGTAATACAAATACAAGTGGAAACATAATCATACATGATTTACGAACTTCAATGAACGAACGAACACACTTCTTTATAAAAAATATATCTCTCACACTTTATTCTCGAAAAGGTTGATGTTTCTGTCGTGTGTGAGAGATGGGGGAGAGAAGCATATAATCAGAGAGAGGACTTCTTCTTCTCTTATCTTCTTCCAGGAGCCAGGGGGTGCCAACGCTTGCACCCCCTTGCAAGCTCGTCAGAGGCGCCTCTGATCGGCTGCATGTCCCTCGCTCGACTGCAATTCTCTGCACTCTGTCTAAATCTGACCGCGTGGCTCTCATCACGTGAACCCCTTCCGGTTACTCACCTGTTCGACTTGAGCGCCCTGACGCGCCGTCATCTTCCTGTTTATTAATGAAAATGTAACAGCTTACCAAAGTACACGGGGTCACCAGGAATGAACCGAAAATCCATGTCATATGTTATATAACAATACTTCAAATGATACAACAGTGCGTAAATTATTTGTATAGGATAAGAATACTTGAAACCATATAACTGAGTGCAAATAAATGATTATGGACTAATAAAAAGAAGAATCTTTTAAAAACTGTGAATATAAATATTTATGATCACAATCAAATATTTACAAATGAATCCAATTTCGAAATTGAGTAACCCATAAGGAGTTGATATGCCATTAAACAAAGAAACCAAACCAAACATATTCATTCTTATGATCACAATCAAATATATATCAATAATTCCAATCTTGGCATTGAATACCCCATAAGGAGTTGATATGCCATTAAACAAAGAAACCAAACCAAACATATACATTCTTAGGATCAGAATTATATATATATCAATAAATCCAATTTCGGCTTTGAACAAGACATCAGGAGTTGATATGCCGTTAAAAAAATAAACCGAACTAAACATATGAATTCTTATGATCACAATCAAATATATACCAATAAATCCAATTTTGGCACTGAATAACCCATAAGAAGTTGGCATATCGTTAGACAAATAACCCAAACCAAACATAGAAATACTTATGATTACAATCCAACATCTACTGATATCGGGATTAAATAAGCCATAAGGATTTGGCATGCCGTCAAACAAACTGAACAAAGCAGAGGAACGAGAGAATGAAAAACAGAAACAGAAAGAATGAATGGCAGATGGTATGTCGGTGAATGGTAATAAATGGAAGGAAGACGGAATAGTTGGAAGCGTAATGAAGAATGTTAGTAGGAAAAATGCTGTTTCCTCTCAAGAATAAATATTAGAACAACTTACAATTAACAACAATATATTTTATTGCTTAAGCAAACAAAATAGAAAGAACACAAAACGAGTAAATGTAAAAAAGTTTAGGTAAAAATGTCCTTAACGTATATACGTCTATATTCCAGAGGGATATTAAAGTTTCTGAGAGACTTACATATTTGAGAAGTGTTCCTTTGTTAGTCAATTAATTAATCAATTAAATATGCCTGCTTGGTTTAGCTTGATTCCTTTGTTTAATGGAAAATCAACATTCGTGGGTTACTAAGTGCCAAAGTATTCTGGTAGAAGAAAAGATGTAGTATCATCTAACTGATAGCGAGGGGGGGGAGGGTTCATTATATTCCGAAGGACATTAGACCGAAAGTGAGTGCAATAGCGTGAATAGAGTTCGAACTTACGACGATTCCGCGTCTAAAACGTTTGCTACTACCCAACAAGTCATCATCATCATCATGTCCTACCGCTAGCATGGATATCCCTGACCCTCTCTCGCCACTTCTCTCTATCATTCATCGCATCTGGCAGGTCTTCAGGGCTACATCCCGTATCCTCACATAGCTGCTGTATGTATGTTCGAGCTGGTCGTCCTGCTTTTGCTTGGCCATATGCGGGGGTCCACAGGAGTACATCACTTATGAGCTCGTCCCTGCTTCTCCAGCAGTGTCCTGCATGTCTGGTTCGTCTAGCTTGGATAGTTTTCGTGATGGGAGGCAGGTGGCCGTAGAGTTGGTGCCTTGTGGGGTGTTGCCGCCAGGACTTCCAAAATATGCCTGTCTGTAAGCCAGTAAGGTTTGAGCACTGCAAGCCGTGATCTATTCTGTTTTGTAATGTTTAATGTGACACGTGGTTGTAACAGTTCTCACACGGCAGGTGGTTATTGATTGTCTGTCCATCTTGCAAGGATCCCGTTGTTAAATCGTACACCCGGTTGAGTGGGCTTTTCACAAGTCAAAAAAAAATTATATTATTATACTGTATTTGGCCTAGTGGGTAGAGTGTTCGCCAATGGTCCGGGAGACCAGGGTTCAATCCCAGGTCGAGTCATACCAAAGACTCAAAAAATGGTACTTGATGCCTCCTTGCTTAACACTCAGCATTATAAGGTACGTATTAAGGGTAAAGTGGAGCAATCCAAGGAAAGGAGTAGCGCCTTCCCCTACACCTCGGTGTAGTAGCAACTGAAAAGAGAGCCCTCGGGTCACCCTCGACTACAGTTGACAGTATTAATTTAGAGGGCTATTGCGATACGAAATTGAGGGCCATTGTAATGTGAAATAATAATGATTTCAGTCTAATTAATTTCAAAGTAAAAAACTTCATCGTCAGAGACTTTTAAAAAAAATGAACATGATGTTGGATGTTCAATTTTTCTTGGACGTTGTAAACATGGTGTCACAGGGGTTGTTAGAACACCAAGTTGGGTGCTGTAACCATGGTGCCATGTGGGGTGTTTAAACGTGAATTGACGTGACTTCAGTTGTCCTAATCAATTTCATTTGATTTTATTTCATTTTATTTTTATCTTATTTTTATTTTCTTTAAACCTAAAGCCAGATTAACAAAGGCAAGAATTACATACTGATTATATTATTAATTAACATTCGTTGTAAATTTTTATCCTGGAATTACGGGTTTTTAAGTTTTTTAATTTCATATATATATATATATATATATATATATATGTATATATATATATATACGTATATGTATATATGTATGTATGTATATATATATATATATATATATATATATGCATATTATTGTGCCACGTGGTGTAATGGTTATCGTCGCAGGATATGGACACGGCGACACGAGTTCAAATCCTGGACCTGACTGATTGCATTTCACATAGCACTAATACCTTTGGGAAAAGTATGAATCCAAATATGGGTAAATAGTAGGGCAGACTTGGTTCTTTAGCCTTGGTGAGGCAACTAGTCTAGGAGAAGGAAAACTTTGAATTCAAACCTGTTAAACTCCGCTTAAAAATTGACCTTGTGTCATATCCTGCCCGAGCGGAGGGGTTGGTAAATATGATTATTGTGCCACAAGATGAATTGGACAGACCTCGCCTCTTAAACATTATGCTGCTTACCTATATCTAAAGGGGAGTGGACAGATACTCGTGCTTTTCCCAAGGGCAATAGCACAACGTGAAACGCCAGCCATTTGAAGTCATATCAGCAATTCTATTTGCCACGGTGATAATCGTTACGCCCAGCGCATAGGACCTGGTATATTCTACACTATTATGTGGTCAGTGTTTAATGCGACTTGTGTTTAGCTGGGATGAAAAGTCAGGTCAAGTGTTATCTCTACGAGAAAGAATACAATATGTTTTTGCCTTTTTCTTATATAGTGCTTTGACAGCGTCATCTTATGCTCATTAGTGGAAATTCTTTGACAGACAAAGGAAGTAATTCTAGAAGAGAATGAAAGAACTTAGGCATCGTTTGGTTTGATTTGGCTTGGTTTGGTTTTATGGCCTATCTACTAGTGGGGGTTATTTAATGCCAAATCAATTTTTATACATATAAACAGTTCTAATTCAAACAATTCAGTTTAGCATCAGAACACAGTTTAAACGTCAAAAACAGTTCTATTTCAAACAACTGAGTTTAACAAAAGTACACAGTTTAAACGTCAAAAACACTTCTATTTCAAACAATTCAGTTTAACAAAAGTACACTGTTTAGTTCTATTAAACCCGTAGATAGGAACTTATCAGTTGCTACCATTCCGGGCCAGAGTGGACCTGGGAGCGATGGCAATGAAGGAGTCCTCCACATTCCCCAAAGCTCCTGCATTACGGGAGTTTTACCATCAGATTGTTTAGTATCGTATCCAGGACACTCGTTAGTGGTGGTGGTGGTGGTGGGGGGTCTTAACCCTCTGCAGAGGTATAGTCGGTTTATTCTGTAGCCCCAGCTGACTGGGCCAAAAGACATTGTGGAAGAAGAGACTGAAAGAAAGAAAGAACGAAAGAAAATAATGGTACAAAGAAGATATAGAAATAAAATTGGTCTATTTGTTTAATGGCATATCAAATTTCATGGATTATTTAATGTCAAGCCTTCATTGAAGAAGAAGAGCAGTGATACGATTTAACACGTAGCTTATGGGGATATAAGGTGAAATTAAAGGGAAAAGACTGCGAGAAAGATAGAAACAGAAAATAGTAGAAAGAAAGATAAATTGTATAAAAAGTCAGTTATGGAGAAAAGCGACGGAAGAAAGAGAATTTCAGAGAAAATAGAAGAAAAGGGGATTTATAGTAAGAAAAAAAAATGGAAGACAAAAAATAGCTGCGAAATATTTTCGAAGGCGGCAAAATGAAAGATAGAAAAGGAAAGAAAGAATGATTCAAATGATTCAAAAGAGGAAACGGAAGGAAGGATTCCCTGCTATCATTCTACAAATATTTATTCATTTCTTTCTTTTTCAAATTTTTTCTTTTTTTTTTTTTTTTTTTTTTTTTTTTTGCTTTTTGTTTTTTTACTGAATCTACAGTACATATGTACTCTACTTTTTTGCTGTTTTCTTGGCCAGATAGCAAAAACTGCTTAGCCTACACACTTTCTGGGGTCAAACTGCCGACGATACGGCCAGATAGACAGTTAATATCAGACATAGACCTGCAGCCCCTCCAACGTACATCTGACCCACATACCCGAACTGCTGATACAAACACGGATATGCGGGTAGACAGAATCTCCTGTTTTTATTTTAGAGGAACGTTTAAATTACTGTGTCGGGCGCAAGGTAAATTCTTTCTTTAGCAAAAGAGCACTTAGAAAGAAAAAAAGAAAGAAAGAAAGAAAGAAAGAAAGAAAGAAAAAAGAAAGAAAGAAAGTGAAGGCAAAACAGAAAGAAAGAAAGAGGGACGAAGGAAAAATACGGAAAGAAAGAAAGAAAGAAAGAAAGAAAGAAAGAAAGAAAGAAAGAATGGTCAAGTTAAGAAAGAAAGAAAGAAAGAAAGAAAGAAAGAAAGAAAGAAAAGTGAATGCAAAGAAAGAAAGAAAGAAAGAAAGAAAGAAAGAAAGAAAGAAAGAAAGAAAGAAAGAAAGGTCAAGTTAAGAAAGAAGAAAAAAGAAAGAGAGAAAGAAAACCGAAGGCAAAAATGGAAAGAAAGAAAGAAAGAAAGAAAGAAAGAAAGAAAGAAAGAATGGTCAAGTTAAGAAAGAAAGAAAGAAAGAAAGAAAGAAAGAAAGAAAGAAAGAAAGAAAGGAAGAAAGAATGGTCAAGTTAAGAAAGAAAGAAAGAAAGAAAAGTGAAGGCAAAGAAAGAAAGAAAGAAAGAAAGGCGAAGGCAAAAATGGAAAGAAAGAAAGAAAGAAAGAAAGAAAGAATGGTCAAAGAAAGAAAGAAAGAAAGAAAGAAAGAAAGAAAGAAAGAAAGAAAAGTGAAGGCAAAAATGGAAAGAAAGAAAGAAAGAATGGCCAAAGAAAGAAAGAAAGAAAGAAAAGTGAAAGCAAAAATGGAAAGAAAGAAAGAAAGAAAGAAAGAGGGAGGAAAAATACAGAAAGAAAGAAAAGAAAGACAGAAAGATATGTCAAGAATATAGAATTAGTAAATATTGATCTTGTGATTATGATTTGAATTACAATGATTGTGCTTTGAAATTAATCTCTCCCGTTTACTTTCATGGAAACTATAACACATTAAACAACGTTGGATAGAGTAAGTTTTCAGCTACAAAATGCTAATTTGTCCTCATATTAATCTATGAACTTTTGAACTTATTCTAAAGGCCCCCACGTAGAGAGTATGATTGTTACATAAGTGAGAATTCTCTCAGCTTTAATTAACGAATATTGTAGTGTAGGAATGAAGAATACGGAGATTTCGTCTTTCGTATGCAGTTGAGGACGAATGACCTTGATAATGGGACGGTGCCTATTGTCAAGGGTCAACAAGAGAGGTACCAAAGATGATAAGGGAATTGACCCAGAACGTCTTTCCCAAGGGAATTAGTCCGAAAGTGACTGTAATAGTGTGATGGAGTTGGAACATGCTTACTCCGATGTTGTAGACCAGTATGTTAGCCACTACGCTACAAGTATCCTCCTTTAGGGTCTCGTCAATGATACAAACCTATTCGTATTAAATAAGACGAAGTGCGAAAAGAATAAATCTAAAAAAAACTACAACTTAAAAATGTAAAAAGAAGAAAATCAAATTAACATGATTCCCTAACCTCTTGGATTAAAATAGATTAGTTGACATGTCATTAAAATCAATAAACCAATTAATCAAGAAAATCTATATTTACGACGCTTACTATTCTCACGGTATCTTTCAATGAAACTAGCTCTTCTAATTATTTCCCTGTTAAAAGGCTAGAAGCAGATAAAACTATTACAAACGCAGTCGACGCAGATGATCAACGACTTCTCACAAATACACCTTCCCAAGCCGAATCCCTACTGCACAACCTTGAGCAAGTAGCTGAAAACATTGGCTTTTGCGTGAACGCAAATAAAACAAAGTTCATATGTTTTAAACCAAAAGGAGTCATCTTCATTTTACGTGGCAAGTCAGTAGAAAAGTTCTCATTCCTCGGTAGCAGTATCTTATCATTTGAAAATGTCTACATACGCTTAACAAAGGTGTGAACCGCAACTGACAGGTTGTCGATCATACAGAAATGTGATCTCTCCAATAAAATATGATAGGTTGATTTGGTTTTATGGCATATCATTCATTGGTTATTTAATAGCAAATCCTGTTTTACATATATATTAAATATATGACTTGTAAATATATTTTGAAGATACAAACAGTTAAAGGATCAAGCAGTTTCATTTCTAACAATCCAATTTAGTTTTTTATCATTAAAGGTTTTCGGACTATTGTCTTCATCTTTATTGTTATTTCCACAACGTTTTAGCCGATATGTCCTCCGGCCTTCTTCAGGTGTTTGTCGAACTCAGGAACCTTCACGGAACTTCGAACTACGTCCTTTACTGAAACCATGCGGGTCGCCTGTTCTGATTCCGTTAGCCATAACCGGGTACAAGTGTTAAGTATTCCTGTATTGTTACTAGCCTGCAGTCAGAATTGAACCCGCAACCTCCAGATGATTGTCTCCTTTGAAGCTTAGGGAACCAACGTCTATAACCGTTACGCTAATATATATATATATATATATATATAATGCTCTATAAGTATCGATAGTAAAATAGGTTTTGGAGTTGGCTGCATAAGACAAAGACACTTAACAGCAACAACAATATAATAATAACAATAATACGTGATAGTCAACGGAAAAAACAACTTCTTGAATTGTGGACCTTGACGTCCCGGCAGACAATTGAGTAAAATTAAAAGAAAGCGAAAAGAGAGATAAGTGATCTAGCTAGACAACAAAAAGTATGGAATATGAAGGTAACGGTGACGGTGATACCTATAGTAATTGTTGCACCCGGTTCGATCCCCAAAAGAATTGGTAAAGGGACCGGAAAACTGGCAAATAAGAAGACGAGTGGAGACCATCCAAACTACAGCATAATAAAGATCGGCCAGAATATTGAGAAGAGTCCTGGAGACTTGAGAAGACTTGCTGTCACTCATACTTCAGACAGAAGCCATCGGCTAACGCTGATGTGAAAAACTATCGAAGGATTGATAATAATAATAATAATAATAATAATAATAATAATAATAATAATAATAATATGCAGCAAATTAGCGCAGAAGGAATATAAGACTAGACACAACTGGGTCGGCAAAGAGATCCACTGGGAGATTGCAAGAAATTTAAATTTGACCATACCAACAAATGGTATAAGCACAACCCAGCACCTGTCCTAGATAATAACACACATAAACTCCTTTGGGACTTTGACATACACACGGATCACTTCTCGGCCAGAAGACCAGACCTAATAGTTATCAACAAAGAAAAGAGAACTGGCAAAATTGTCGACTTTCCTGTGCCGGCTGACCACAGAATAAAACTGAAAGAATGTGAAAAGAAGGAAAAGTACCTCGACCTTGCTAGAGAATTGAAAAAAACTATGTAACATTCAGGTGACAATTATACCAATTGTAATTGGTGCGTTTGGAACAGTAACTAAAGGATTACTAAAGGGACAGGACTTGGAAGTTGGCGGACGAGTGGAGACCACCCAAACTACTGCATTGTGGAGAACGGCTAAAATACTGCGAAGAGTCATGGAGACTTGGGGAGACTTGCTCTCACCCAAATTCCAGGGAAAGACCATTGGCTAACGCTGATGTGAAAAACTCTAATGAGTAAATAATAATAATAAAGCGAAAATTATACGCAACTAAATAGTAAGTGTATGTTATGTGGAAAAAGAGATGAAATGATTAATCACATAATAAGCGATTGCAACGAACTGGTACAAAAGAAGTACAAGACTTGGCACGAATCGGTGGGAAAGGTGATCAACAGGGAATTATGCAAGAGATTAGATTTTGACCATACCATCAAATCGTATATGCACAAACTAGGATCTGTCCTTGTGAGTGAGACGCAGAAAATCGTCTATTATTTATAAATACAAACAGATCACTTTATCGGAGCTAAAATAGAAAACCTTGGATTATTCAAGAAGAAAAGAAAAACTTTCCACCTTGTGAATTTTGCCGTTTCATCCCTGAGTGAAAGTTAATGAAAGTGAAAAGAGGTAAGTATTTGGAGCTTGCCAAAGATGTGAAAAAGCAGATGAACATGAGGTTGACGGTAATACCAATTGGATTTGATATCTCTAGAACAGTTCCGAAAGGCTAGGAGAAAAAACTGGAAGAGTTGGAAATCAAAGGAAGAATCAAGACAATTCAGATTGCAGCATTATTAAGATCGGCTAGAATACTTTGTTCGTTTGAGTTTTATGGTATCTCAACCTTTGTCGGTTATTTAATGCCAAATCCCATTATATATAGTCTTCTAAGTATTCTTTGCCCAGACGGCTAGTCTGGAGAATATACCGACCCCCACTCCAACAAATGTCCTGTTTACGACACTAAAACAATCTGATGGTGAGGTTCCAATGATACTGGAGCTTTGGGGAATGCTAAGTACCACTTCATTGCCATCGCTCCCAGGTCCACTCTGGTCCGCAGTAGTAGCACCTTATAGGGTCCTATGTCTGGGTCAAATAGAACTAAACTGGGTGATTATGCTAAACTGAATTGTTCGAAATAGAACTGTTTTGACATTTAACTGTGTTTAAACAAAAACTATATTTATACAAAACTGTTTGGATTAGAACTGTTTGACAAAACTGAATAGCTTGAAATAGAAATATTTTTGACAATTAAACTGTGTACTTATGTGAAATTGAATTGTTTGAAATAAGTAAAGTTGGTGATTGTAGTCGAGGGCGACCAAAAGGCTCCTTTTTCAATAGCTACTACACTGAGGTGTTGGGGTGATACTCCTTTCTCTGGATTGCTCCACTTTACCCTTGATACGTACCTTATATTGCTGAGTGTTAAGCAAGGAGGTATCAAGTAAAATTTTTAAAGTCTTTGGTATGACGCGACCTGGGATTGAACCCAGGTCTCCTGGACCATTGGCGAACACTCTTCCCACTAGCCAATATATATATATATATATATATATAAGTAAATACGGAAATAAACCCGACAGTGTGAAGAAACGTTAAAAAAACAAATAATTCACAATTTGATGAATTTATAAGTCGCCGTTGAACATTTGAATAGTAATAAACTTCATCGAATCTTTCACTTTATGAAAAATGTTGTTAAAATAGCAATGCCTGTTTGTTGAAATAACAGAAGAAAAGAAAGTGTGTTTAAAAAGAAAGATTCAAAACAGCAATGAATGAAATTTCGACAGGGCACATCAGCGTAAGTTCGAAAAATATGAAGATCTGCGAGAACAATGTGTCAGAAATGGCTGGATAACGAATGTATTTCCTATCGAAGTCGGATGCAGAGGTTTTATTGCCAACTCAACCTCCGTTTTCTTAACTAATCTCGGACTTCCTCAATCGGACAAGAGAAAATACATGGAAAAGATCCAAGATAAGGCTCTAACGGCATCAGCGTGGATCTGGCAATCCCACAGAGCGACAACAATCTGACAAAGTCTGGTAGTGTCGTACGATACTGCTGGGGCGCTCTGGGTTAGTGGTAATGATGCTTCTGTCCCGAAACCATGCCTGAACCCAGAGTCATCATCTGATGAAGGCTTTGTTAGAAGCAATGCTGTTGTATAAACATCAGTTATTGTATGATACCTGGCATATTCAGCGTTCTCATTTTTGAAAATATTATTCGTTGTTGTCACGCGGACTGATGTTAGAATTTGTTGGGTTTCTAAGGGATATAACGGAAGATGATAAAAACAAAGATAGAATATTTTGGGAAAAAAATGGAGGAAAGGAAAAGAAAATAGGTATGAACGTATTGTTCATGATGATAAATTTGAATATAACTTTTTTCAAAAATATTCTATCATTGTTTTAACAAAGAGAAATTGAATCTCTTTTTCAATAGTAGCCCAAAATAATACCATATGGACAATGTCAAAGCAAAAATTAATTATTCACAGAGGAATAGCAAGCTTTGGTTATGGGTTGGCAGAGATGAAACAGTTGGTCCCCCGCGGACTTTCTCGAAACCTATGTATGGCACTAGACCTTGGTGTCTAGTTCAAGCCATAACCTGGCATACGTGCCCGGACCCACATTTGGGTTCGTGAAACTGCTTGCCTCATCAGGCTCACATTGCCCTAAGTGAGCCGATGAGCAGCATAGACCAGCAGGGTTCGAGTCTCGGCTCGTTCCCGACGTTCCCCACTCTTTTATCCCCATTTTAATCGGCCTTCGGGCTTTTGACCATGTGTCAAGTCGTGTCTGGTGGGAGGCAGCGAGAAATAAACAGAGATGAAACGGTTGGTTGATTGGTTGGTTGGGTTTTATGGCATATCAACCCTTGTAGGTCATTCAACGCCAAATTCTGTCCATATATGCATACATATTCAACCAAAGATTTCAAAACGAATTTTAAGGTAGGTAGAATTTTCTATTAGCAGGATTTCATTTGTTTGCACAAGATTAACCAGTTTTAAGTTGTCATATTTTTTGGTACCACTCTGTCTCTCTCAAGAAGGACAGAATGTCATCTATTTTGACGTTCTCGAACAGATCGGTTAAGTTATTTACTTTGAAAAATCGCTCTCTGATAACAGCGAAAGTTCTACATTCTATAAGAATATGTTTAAACGTGCAAGTTGTCTGGCAGGTTAAACACTGTGGTTGTGGTTCCTAGTTCAAAACGAAAGAGTGAGTAAGCCTTGTATGATTCGCAATCGGGATATAACAACTTGTTCTCTTCTTAATTTTCTCGATGAAACAGTTAATCCCATTAGTAAATGCAGCAAAATTGCTCAAAAGGAATACAAGAGTAGGTATGACGGGGCAGAAAAGGTAAATCACTGGGAATTGTGCAAAAGATTAAAACTTGACCATTCCGACAAATTTTATGTGTGCAAATTTATCCTACAAACTGAGAAACATTAAATTCTTTAGAACATTGAGATATATACTGATCATCAAATCCTGGCTAGAAGTCGAAACCCAGAATCAATAAACAAGCGGAAAAAGATTTTATCAGTTGAATTTTACCGTTCCCACAGACGATAGAATGAAACTGAAGGAAAGTGATAAGCTGGATGAAGAGCTAGAACTTGCCAGAGGGAAGAAAAAGCTATTGGGCATAAAGGTGGTGGTAGTGATACCATCCGGAGATACTACTCTGACAACGGTCCCAAAAGTCCTGAAAAAAAAAATGACAGGAGCAACTGGAAATTGGATGAAAAAATAAAGACCACAGCATTGTTAAAATCGAAATAATTAGAAGAGTTCTGGAGACCCGAGGAAACTTGCACATATATAAGTCCTATTCCGTCAGTTTTATGGTATCAAGTATTCCTATTTAAGACAACTAATTTGCAAGCAGATCTATTTGACACATAAAAGGAACCTTAAAAGGTACTTCCGCTCCGGAACAGAGTAGATATGGGAGTAATGGCAATAAAGTGTTACCCATAGATGCAGTTTTGTGTCGTACTTGCGCATATATAATAGCCCTATTCTGTCAGTTATATGGCATCAAGTATTCCTATTTAAGACAATTAATTTGCAAGCAGATCTATTTGATACATAAAATGAACCGTAAAAGGTACTTCCGCTCCGGAACAGAGTAAGTCAAAGCGTAATGGCAATAAAGAGGAATCCTGAGATGCAGTTTAGTATCGTACTCAGAACAACCATCTTTTTGGGGAGTGGGGGAAGGTCTTTCTCCTCTGCACGGAATACAGGTAGCCTATTCTAATCACCGCGACCAGGGCTCACATTTGTGGAAGGTTATATTGTGTTTTTGATATTTAATTTCCATTTTTGTAGTGGTATATTTAACAAGTCCTGGCAGCAACACCCCACAAGACACCAACTGTATGGCCGCCTGCCCCCTATCACAAAAACTATTCAAGTTAGACGAACCAGACATGCAGGACACTGCTGGAGAAGCAGAGATGAACTCATAAGAGATGTACTCTTATGGATCCCCACACATGGCCGCGCAAAAGCAGGGCGACCAGCTCGAACGTACATTCAGCAGCTATGTGAGGATACAGGATGTTGTCCTGAAGACCTACCTAGGGCGATGAACGATAGGGAGGAGTGGCGAGAGAGGGTCAGGGATATCCGTGCTACCAGCACGATATGATGATGATGATGATGATGATATTTAATTTGTTTTTATATATGGTTGAGTGTTCTCAGAAATAGGAAGGTCGCCATTTATAGCGATGGGGATAACATTATTATTATTATTATTATTGGGTTTTTAGGTTTAAGGTTTAAGTTGGTTTTACGTTGGTTGCGTTGGTATTTCGTTGGTTGCTATCCCCTCGCTAAATGTTGATGGAAAATAAAGGTGGTGGAGAAGAACGAAGGTGTCGTTAGGTTTTAAATCAAGGTTTTAATAGCAGCATGAAGTAAAGGAGTTTACATTGGTATGCTGCGAGGTCTCGTAGTAAGGAAAGAAGGTAGGAAGTGGTTAAAGTGTATCATCTACTTTGTTTTTAACTAGAATCCCTTGGTCTAGAAGAATAGACCCAAGGAATCCATAAACTAGATGGCTCTCCTCATAATGGTTGATGCTAGGAAATATGGTTCGGGCTGAATAGGACAGGTCATCCTGATTGGGTGAAAATGTTCGGCGACAATAACGGTCAAATTAAATTAGGCGCCAAACAAAAATTCAAGTTTTCTTTCTGCTACACATTTTAATAGTAAAATAATACTCAACACAGTTCTTAATCATAATGATCTTCAAAGGTTTTCTGTCTTTGATTAAAATTTCAGTAAAAAAAAAAAAAAAGAATTTGAATCGAAAATTTTTAATGACTCAATAAGATGCTGATTTTCAAGGAAGGTTAGCTCATCCAGCTACCTGCTTCAAGGTTTGCGCTACATAGTCTTTCAACTCTGCATTTCAGCTGTCTAACTCTTCTCCAGCTGTGACCAAATTGGAGAGTAAATTGTGCTGTTTAACCTTGGTATGGCAACTGGCCTAGGAGAAGGAAAACTCTTAATTCAGATCAGTTATATTCCGATGAAAAATTGACCTTGTGTCACTCGTAGGTCATGTAGAGGGAATGGTTAAAGTAATACATACACATATAATGGCTCTAGTTTTTTTTTTCCGAAATGGATTGGTTAGTTTTCTTTGTTTAATGGCACATAAAACTTTCTGGGTTATTTAATGCTAAAACCATGTTTGAAAAAAAAATAGTTGCAGTACTATTTTACGTATAGCTGGGGTTAGCAATGCTTTTTTTTAACTATACAGAATGCTGATTTTCAAGGAAGACTGCCATATCCTGACACTTGGTTCAAGAAAATTTGCGCGACATAGTCCTTCAACACCGCATTTCCCTAGTCAAGCTATGTAGAGGAGGTGTTTGAGAGAACATACAATAGACGTCCATAAAAAAACACGTTCCAATGAATATTTCAAGTAAATCATTTTAATTCCTCCCATCTTTAAAATTTGCAAGGTATTTCTATATCACAAATTACGTAAACAGAAGAAGAAGAAGAAGAAGAATATGGTGGTGGTGGTGGCGGCAATGGTGGTGGTGGTGGTGGTGGTGGTGGTGGTGGTTGAGTTTGCACATTCTACCAAAGTCTGATAACACAGGAGACGTCAAAAGTTGCGTCAGACAGATAACTGCTCAATGAAAAGGTCACATTGAAATGGTAGGGCGAAACATTTGGGGAATTTTCACTCTTCGGGGCTGCTATCTTTTCTTTCAGCAATGGCCAGCCCGTGGGTAGCTGTAGAAAGTCGGGTAGGCATAGGGGGAAAAGAACAAAAAAGAAAGACGAAAGGGGAAGGTAAAGAACTCAAGGACAAAAAAAAAGGGCCTGCATTGGTTGGCAGAAATTTGGCGACCGGGTCAGACTGATAAGACACTGTATCTCTATCTCTCTCTCTCTCTCTCTCTCTCTCTCTCTCTCTGCCACACCTTCCAACTCACTCTCTCTCTCTCTCTCTCTCTCTCTCATCTTGATCTCTCTTTATCTCTATCTCTATCTCACATTTTCTTTCAAGTTCTCCTTCCGTAGGAAGCAAAAGACATACCTTTTGCTTTCTCTCGATTTTGATCTACAGATAGATAGATAGACAGATAAAAATGCCTTTTGTTTTCTCTTAATTTTGATAGATAGATAGATAGATAGATGCTGAGATACATATATACAAAAAAAGGTGGCCAGGAATCGTAGAAAGTGAAATGACCTCAGATAAAATGAGAAAAGGGAACATCGACAATGAGAAAGAAAGAAAGAATGAATGAATGAATGAATGAATGGCCTTAGAAAACGCAAACAAGTAGAGACTAATTTAGAAGAAAGAACGGATACAAAACAAATGAGAAATAAGAACAGCAGAAAGGAAGAGGAAAAAGGAAAAAACGCATGCGTAGAACGAAAACCAGGGTAAGAAAAAGAATAGAAGAAATAGAATTCAGATAAGAAATTAAATAAAAAAGAAGGCTATGTAAAAAGATAAAATTGTAAAGAAAGAAAGAAAGAAACAAACAAACCAAATATGATAGTGTACAAAAAATGATGTACAGTCGACAAAAGGAAGAAAAGAACAAAAGAAAAAGATGAAAGAAAGAAAGAAAAAAAAAACAAACAAACAAAGCAAAAGAAAGAAAGAAAGAAAGAAAGAAAGAAAGAAAGAAAAAAAAAGAAAAGACGAATGAATGAAGTAAAGAAAGAATAAAATGAAAAAACGAACAAAGAAAATATAGTGTAAAAAATACTGCAGAAAAGAAACAAAAAAAAACAAAAAAAAAAACAAACAAACAAACAAATAAACAAACAGAGGATAAGAGAGTAGAAAATTGAAAAAAGGTTGCGAGAAAAGAAAGAAAGAAAGAAAGAAAGAAAGAAAGAAAGAAAGAAAGAAAGAAAAAGAAAAGACAAATGAATGAAGTAAAGAAAGAATAAAATGAAAAAACGAACAAAGAAAATATAGTGTAAAAAATACTGCAGAAAAGAAAGAAACAAAAAAACAAACAAAAAAACAAAGAAACAAACAAATAAACAAACAGAGGATAAGAGAGTAGAAAATTGAAAAAATGGTTGCGAAAAAAGAAAGAAAGAAAGAAAGAAAGAAAGAAAGAAAGAAAGAAAATACATCAGCCAGAAAAATGGGAATTTTGCGGATAGAAAAAATAGTTTATAACAAAAGAAATCTGTAACAAGAAGGAAGAAATATATGGGAAGAAGATGAATGGTATAGTAAAGAAAGAAAAACATTTAGAACAAGAAGGAAAGGAAGGAATGCTATGTAGAATGAAAGACAAAATGGAGGGTAAAAAGGTAGAAAGGAACAAATATTGTAGGAGGAAAGGGAGAAACAAACAAAATATGAGAGTATAGAAAAAAGAAATACTGTAGAGTAAACCAAGAGAAAGAAAGAAAGAAACAAACAAACAAGCAAAGCATATTAGATGAAATAAAGAGAAGGAAAGAAAACAATAAAGAAAGAAAGAAAAAGGACAAAAAATGAAGGAAAGAAAAAATAAATTAAAAACAGACGAGCAAAATATAATAGTGTAAAAAAGAAATACTTTACAGTAGAAACAAAGAAAGAAACAAAGAAAGAAACAAAGAAAGAAACAAAGAAACAAAGAAATATTTTGAAAAAGAAAGAAACGAAACGAAACGAATGAAGATAGAAAGAAAGAAAGAATGAAAGAAATATTTTAAGAAAGAAAGAAAGAAAGAAAGAAAGAAAGAAACTAAACGAAAAGAATGAAGAAAGAAAGAAAGAAAGAAAAATTTATAGTAGAAAGAAAGAAAAAAAAACATGCTGACAGTTGAGAAGAAAATCGAAAAGGTAAAGTGTATAGGAGAGAGAAGGAATCGATGCAAAACAGTAAAAATATGTTTAATAAGAAAGAAGGGAGCAAAAAATGAAGTACCTCTTCATGGCCATTGCTCCCGGGTCCACTCTGGCATGGAGTGGTAGCACCAGATAGGGCCCTATCTATAGGTCAAATAAAACTAAACTGCGTACTTATGCTAAACTGAATTATTTGAAATAGAACGGCTTTTGACATTGAATCTATACTTACGCTAAACTGAATTGTTTGAATTAGAACTGTTTGACTCAACCGAAAAGCTTGAAATAGAAATATTTTTGACAAATAAAATGTGTACGTACATTTAAACTGAGTACTTATGCTAAACTGAATTGTTTGAAATGGGACTGTTTTTGACATTGAAACTGTACTTACGCTAAAGTAAATTGTTCGAAATAGAACTGATTATTTGTATAAAATGGATTCGGCACTAAATAACCTACAAAGTTTGATATGCCATAGAACCCAAACAACCAACATTTTGTTGATAACATCATTTTTAAATGAGCCTGAGCCCATTTTTTCTTTGTAGGCCGTTAAATTGTTTCAAGTATTGCAATCTAATACGAATTCTTCAATTTATTATTAATCATTTATTTACGCATAGTTAAATGGTTCCAAGTATTGCAATGTATAAGTAACAATTCAATTAAACATCAGTCCTTTATTTACACTCAGTTTAAATATTAGTTCTATTTGACCTATAGATAGGACCCAATCAGATGCAACCATTCCGGGTCAGAGTGAACTGGGAATGAAGGGGTACTCTGCATTCCCCAAAGTTCCAGCATTCCTCGAGCTTCACAATCGGATTGTTTTGTCTGATATTCAGGACACTCGTTGTGTGTGTGTGTGTGTGTGTGTGTGTGTGTGTGTGTGTGTGTGTGTGTGTGTGTGTGTGTGTGTGTGTGTGTCGAGGGGATCTTACCCCCCTGCTGAGATATAGTCGATGTCTTCTACCGTCCCAGCTGACTGGGCTAAGAAAGAACGGATATAATTCAGTAAGGACGAAAAAATAAGTAAGTATGTAAGTAAGTAAGTATGAAGAAAGAAAGAAAGAAGTAAGTAAGAAAGAAGTAAGTAAGTATGAAGAAAGAAAGAAGTAAGTAAGAAAGAAGTAAGTTAGTATGAAGAAAGAAAGAAAGAAAGAAAGAAAGAAAGAAAGAAAGAAAGAAAGAGAAGTATATAAAAGAACGAAGAACGATAGAATAAAAAAAAGACTGAAGAAACGAACGAAACAATAATAAGACGAAAAGTAAATTATTGTGGATTAAAAGAGAAAAAAATGAATGAAAAATATGAAAGAGTAAATGAAGAAAGAAAAAAGAAGAATGATTGCTGAAAAAAATTACTGATTAGCCGAAACAAGTAAAAAGGTAGGCGGGTAGTAAATTAAGGGGTTTAAAATTTCTTGGATACATATAAAATTTCTTGGGTACATATAAACGCGAAAAAAAAATCGAGATAGGCTAAACCTTTATATTTCCTTTTCTCTCTCTCTCTCTCTCTCTCTCTCTCTCTCTCTCTCTCTCTCTCTCTCTTGAGAAGACACTTCCTTCTCACCAACCTGACGTAAGTTTTAGCCCTCTTACGCCATAAACACCTTTTCCAGCGGGCGTATCTGATTGGTTATTCCTGCTCACACCTTCGGTATTCCGACTGGCCTAGAAAACAACTTATTACATCAGTTTTCTATCTTCACCTTTTTTTTTTCTTTTTTAAAATTCTTTTTCTTTCATTTTTCTTTTCTCTTTTTTCTTTTTTCTTTTTCCTTTTTTTCTTTGTCTTTTTTCTTTTTATTTTTTCAATTTTTATTCTGACCTTCATTTTCTTGGAAAATGTTTAGATTACGTCAAAAAAATAAAAAATGAAAAATAAATAAATAAATAGATTTAAAAAAAAAGTGAATAAATAGATAAAAAGTTTTTCTCGTTGGTGTAAATATTTCGTGCATAAACGATTGGTGTATAAAACAAAAAAAAAATGTACATTTGAAAAGTGGGGTCTGATTCGCTAAAAAAAACAACAAAAAAAAAAAACCGTACGAATTTCGCTTGGTTTCCCCATTCATAAACCGGCAACTTTACTCATTTGTTTTGGTTTGTTTTGTTTTGTTTTTTACTTGTATCTTTCTTTTTCAATTTTTTTTTTCTTGAAGGGGAGGGATAAATATTTTCCTTCTTTTGTTTTCGCTTTTTTTTTCCATATGTATGATGCATGCAATTCGTTCATTGCTTGACATATTACCTGCTTTCATGTAAACCTCCCTATGACGTTATTTTTGCCATTTCCGCCAGGTAAGAAAACTATTTGTTCTGGGTGGATGTGGGTACCTTATCTACCAACGTCATGAAAATGCGGTTAGAAGATTATCGAACTATAGGTTGTAGTTGTTAAAGTGCTCCACAACCGGCCATTTTAGATTGCTCTGGTGTGTGCTGTGGATTTTCATCAGCTCATTCGCTACGGGAGAAAAAAGAGTGAAAGAAACAGAATTTATAAGGGTTTTTATGATGAGAAAGAAAGAAAGAAAGAAAGAAAGAAAGAAAGAAAGAAAGAAAGAAAGAAGAAAAGAAAATGAATGAATGAAAAGAAGTGTGTAAAGCAGAAAGAAACAAACAAACAAATATTGTGTGAAAGAAAGAAAGAACATATTACTGAGCAGAAAAAAGGAGAACGAATGAATGAATGAATGAATGAATGAAAACAAAGTGTATTGAATAGAAAGGAAAAAAAAAGAAACTAAACAAACAAATGAATAAATAAACAATTATAAAAGAAAGAAAGAAAGAAAGAAAGAATATATTACAGAGCAGAAAAAAGGAAAAAGAATGAATGAAAAAAGGAACGAATGAATGAAGTAATAAATGAAAACAAAGTGTATAGAGTAAAAAGGAGGGAAAGTATATATATATATATATATATATATATATATATATGTATTTAACAGGCATCTGATTTCTTCTTTTTTTTTTTGTGAATAGTGAACCCTTAAGATGCCGAGGACTCCATAAGAAATTGCATACGTAGTGGAACCAGACTTTGTTTGCCAAGTGTAGGCTTGTATATTGCAAAAGCGATACAACCTTTGCAAGTAAATTACAACTTTACATCAATAATGGCGTTCCCTAACTACATTGTTGATGAACAAAATAACGGTGCAATTAAAAATGTTAGCCAACAAAATAAACACTGCATCACTCAACCCAATAAACAAGTATTTATCAAACTTTTTTTTTTACCGCAACGAAATGCATAATTCTAAATTAGATGAAAATATTTTACCAACTTTGATTCAAAGAAACATACTCCACACTGATCCTAAAATAGAAATAAATGATAGATAAAAATTATCCAATACTATAATAAATCTAAAACCACTAAGATGGTTATTAAAGATTCCTCCCTCTCAATTGGAGTTTTGCAAAAGACAAACCTAATATATCAATTTAAATGTCTTTTAGAAGATTGTATCTCTGAAAACAAAAATATAAACGTTGGTTCAACTTCATCTAACATATCGAGGCGACTCACCATGCATCTTTCTGAGACCAGTTCAATGGCCCAACATATAAAAAAAAATTCCTGCCCTATAACTGAATTTTAGGAGGTGCTCGTGGTGTAATGGTTATCGTGCTAGGAAATGGACACGGCGACACGAGTTCAAATCCTGGACGAGACTGATTGCATTTCACATAGCACTAATACCCTTGGGAAAATTATGAATCCAATTATTCTCCCTACAGTTATGGGTAAATAGTAGGGCAGACTGTGTTCTTGAGGCAACTATTCTAGGAGAAGGAAAACTCAGAATTAAAACCTTTTAAACTCCGCTTAAAAAGTGACTTTGTGTCATATCCTGCTCGAGTGGAGGGGTTGGTAAATATGATAACTGAATTTTAAAAAATTCTTACTGATAACACAACAATATTAGAACATAAAAAAAGATTAGATTCTTTAAGCCCTACTTATTAGAAGTAAAAATCCTACCCACAATGAAATTAATTTTGAATCCAATACTAATGTACTCAAATATCTTTAGCTACTGCTGCTATTTATTCAACTAAATTTAAAAAAACGAACACTACAACATAACACCAGAATAAACAATAAACGCTGAATTCTTACAAAGTTGTAGTGTACTTGCAAAGGTTGTATCGCTTTGGCAATATACAACCCCGCTGATGATGGCCCAAGTTTAGTCCGAGAGTACTTGGGAACCAATTAATGACGAAAGTTTTATTCGCCAATTCCGGACGGATATTATAACAACCATACGGCAACTTAAAAGGATCAAAATGACAATATTTAAACCAAAGATGTCTAAAATGTTTAATCAAATATATCTCCACGAAGATATGCCGCCGAAATGCACATTATATATATATATATATATATATATATATATATATATATATATATATATATGAGTCGTGTATTCATTAAGTTTCCAGACTTTTTTGTACAGGCATTTAAAATTGTCGCAGACTCTTGAAAAATCACTATGTTATTGCTATACATCTTATGAGATGACTGACCAATTTTTATGATTTCAGGTTCAAAGAAACAGTTACAGCAGCAATTGGAATACACCCAACTAAATCCTGATTGTCAGAGCTGGTGAATTTCAAAAATGCAATCGGGACGTGAGAACGATATACAATAAAATATTGTTTTAAACTTACAATAAATGCCACAGAAACGTATGGAATGCTTCTGACTGCTATTCGACCATCTTGCATGAATCGAGTATCAGTTTTTGAGTGGCATAAGAGATTCAATGAAGGCAGGGAGTCTGTGAAGGATGATGAGAGGTGTGCGAGGAGTAAGGAAGTCAATACACCAGAGTTGATTGGCCAAAGGGTTAGGCTTAGGGTTACTATGGTGAGGTTTTAAGGGAGTTCAGGAAGATATTCCGTCGGAAAAGGCCAGCACTCTTCAAATCAGGTCAGTGGTATTTCCACCAGGACAATGCACCTATCCACAACTCCATCCTTGTCACGGACTATTTGACCAAGATGGGCATCAAGACAGTTCCTCGCCCTCCCTATAGTCTAGACCCTGTTCCCTGTGACTTTTGGTTATTCCCTAAGCTCAGAGGCTGTCGTAATGAGACAATTTTGGAGATGAATGAGGCTGTGACAAAGGTCATTGACACGCTGATGCAAGAGGACTTCCATGTGGTCTTCCAGAAGTTGTTGGAACGGTACAACAAGTGCATTGCAGCCGGAGGAGATTACTTCGAAGGGGACTTGAGTTTCATGTGTGTACCATCAATAAAAGTGCCCATACGCAAAAAGTCTGGAAACTTATTCAATGATCCTTGTCACGGACATATATATATATATATATATATATATTAGTAAATACGTTTAAATCAAACGTGATTTTTTAGTACTAACCCAGGCAAAAATTATTTTGAGGATGTTAACTATTTGTACGCAATAAATAAACTTATAAAAAATCAAACGCAAAACATTTTTAATTAACGGCTGAACGTTCTAGCTTCATAAAAATATTATTTAAAAAAAATGAAATTATCTAAATTAATAGTATGATTGTTTCCCTAGTCATACTGTGAAAAATATTATGGAACAACCAACGTTTTTTACTATGCTTCTTCTGTTATGTTTTGACCTTCGACCCGGCCCAAAAAATGCTATTCCAAGGTGATGCACCGGAAGGAAGTGACACATTCCAATGGCCAGTAATCGAAAGAGATCGCGTGGGCAGATTAAGGCTTATAATATGGGACAAGGTGAAGGTCCCACTGTGCCAATACAGACTGATGCACCAGAAGAGAGTGACCTCTGAACTGCATGACAGTTATTTCCGCTTGATGACAATTAAACACCCGATTTCAAAGATCCAGTGGGCGATCGTGTGGGCGTTGAATTATTATTTAACTCAGTTGAGTTCGAGTCCAAAAAGCAGTTGCCAGTAGAATTCCAGACTGTTGGAGACGAGATGTGGTTCGGAAAGCCACACCCGACCGAAGGGGCCCTCGGAAAACCCCCGATGGCGTTTGGGGACCAGAGAAGATGCTGATAAGATGCAATGAAGAAAGCCAGCATCCGGTTGGGCAGCCCTAGAAAACAAGAAAGACACAACGTGACGGTCATAACAGTGGGGTCAAGATATTACAGTTTATGTTCGGTCTCCAGCTCCCTCTCACATGCAACCCTTGAACAACCATTTCGAACCCTTGCAATAAAGTGAGAGGTAATATATTGTTGAAGAAGTCTTCCTGCGTCTTCCTTCCTGCGTCTTTGTCATTGCATCTGTCTCTGTCACTTCATGCGTCATTTATTACTGCGTCTTTGTCCTTGCGTCTGTTTAATTATTGTGTCGTTGTGATGCTGTAGATGAGTATATAACATTGTCTGATTTGGTGCCTGTACCAGGCGAGTTTTTCAAGGACTCAGAACGAACCTAGTTACCGTAAACGGCAGTCTTAAGCATCACAACACGACATCAACGAAAAGGACAAAGAAAAATGCTGAAATTGAAAGAAGTAAAAAGAAAAAAACAAGAACAAACCTGCAACAATAAGAGGAACGGACCGACGCGAAAAAGAGAAGAAAAAAAAATTGTAAGTAGATTGCTGCATTCATAATACTTCTATCTCTCTGTCGATTAATTTGGGTATGATAGTGAAAGATTAGTTTTAATGACAAGGGCCTTTCTAGAAGCATAAAATTGGAAATAATTTTTTTTTTTAAATGTGTGATCCCAAGATAAAAATTGGGATTACTGCTATGTGTAATATTGTATCGAAGTGAGGGAGGAAAAAAGAAGGGAACAAAGATGACTATGGGACAGTTATTGTCCGTTTTTTGATAGACAGTAATAATACACAATACATTTTATGAATGGGATTTTTATCGTAAATAGCTCTTTGTGAGTAAAAATTCGTAGTAACTTTTCATTGGTCCAGACAAGTGGTGATTGAAAATTAGAATTTCAGTCCAAGATCTGGAATCCCGCATATCTGTAGTTAAGACTTTTGGGCAGGTTTTCATGTTTGGAATTTGTGGATTGGAAATGAGAATTTTAATCCGAGAAATGGAATCCTGGGAGCATTAATGGGATTGTCCAAGAATTTCGCACATTGGTGGTTTGTCTGAAGAATGCGCATGTACTTTTTCGATATTTATGAAGTTGGGAGAATCGATATTTTCGGCGCTTGTAGAAGCAGGTCGGTTGTTTTGCTGTGGAAATTGTTCATATCAATTATTGAAGACATAGGTAATGTCTAGAAAACGGTCTTGCCGTGGAGGCAGAGTAACTAAGAGACAGATGTTTTTTTTTGTGTGTCTGACGAGGCAGACAGGTATTTTGTGAGTTCCCCTGGAGTGAAGCTTTGAGATTGTTATTGGGGAAGATATTTTGAAACAGGGTTTTGGATGTAATTAAGAGATGCACAGAATTTTAACGGAACCAAGTGTGGCGAAGATTCGCATATTCGGAAATATTTTGAAAAGGGAAATGTTGGCAGAATTTATAAAAGTTTGGGTTGTTTAGAAAAAAAAAACGCGGGATATTTTGTGAAAAGAAAAATAAAAAAAAGAAGAAGAATGCTCGTAAGCTATTGAAAAAGTTGTATTATAAATCAGGCTTAATTTATGGTACTGTAGACTGAAATTGAATAAACTGGGAAGTGAACCTATAGTTATCGTGTTAAGGTAAAGACAGAGAGGTAGATATAAGGTTGAAAAAAAAAGGGACATTGAATGAAAAAAAAGAAAAAAACGAAAACAGAAAAAAACAAAAAGAAAAAAATCTACAGGACAGTGAAGAAAGAAAAAGAAGAGAAACTTGAACATTGTTAAACACAGCATATGAAAAAAAAAGAAAGAAAGAACGAACATTTTTTTTTAATAGACAGTACATAGATTGAAAAAAGAAGAAAAGAAAACTGAACATTTTTGAACTGTGATTGTAATATTGTTTTGACTAGTTGTAAAGTGAAACTTTTTGAGTTTTTTTAGTTTAAAGGCGACATTAAAAAAAATTTTTTTCCTGTTCATATTATGAAATTTGACGAAAACCATTAACAGAAGATTTTATACTAGGTTTACTAATAATTGTAATTATATTGATTCTAAATTTTTTTTAGAATTTGGGTTTTCGTGGAATAGGAAATTTTTTTTTTTCGGGGTTTCTGTTTTTGAGAAAATCGGTGGCTGACGCGAGAATAGGACAGACATTCATCCAATTGGTTTCAGATTGTTGTTGGGTAGACGGCAAAGAAAGCAATTCTATCGAAGAATTCGCCGGCCCATGAAGCTGTTCTATTTTTAGATTGGAGTTCCAAGGATGGAATAAAAGAAAAATGGCGTGGCCTACTCCAATATTTTGTGGATGATGTCTGAGTCCTTCAGTCACGATGGTGTTTTGGATTCGTGTGTGATTTGGCGAAACGAAGCGAATCTGGGAAAGGCGGGGTGCCTATATATTGGTGGCCACGAGGGTTCCTGATTAAATTGAAAAGAAACCCGGCGCGGGTTTGATCAGGTAAAGCATGTTTCCTCAAGGGCTTGCAAACCAATGGGCATGGAAACAGAAACTTAATGAAAAAATGGGTAACACATTGCTAATTAGTATTTTGCGTGGACTATTTTAGGTGGTTTACAGCATGCGTGCCAGATTGTGATACATTCGAATGTATTGTGATACCTTGTTTTGGGCCATGATTTTTGTAGTTTATGAGGAATACTTTGGGCCATGAAGATAGTGTTTTAGTTTATGGAATTCTCCGGTTACTCCAGATAGTAACCTGTTGAGCAAAGAACTGGAGTGTGGTCACGAGGAATCCAGGCGAAATGTATTGCTGGAATGACCAGGGTCCCTAAGTTTGTGACCAGGAAATGGGACCAGAGTATGGTCCTTTTAGGGTTTTGAAATTTCTTCAAGGAATTATGGAGGGCCCGCTGTGTTAAGAGGATAAAAGATGCATCCGTATTGTACCATGATGCACACATGTCAAGATGGCCAACCACGCAAATATGGTACAGCAAAATTTAGATAATAATTAGCCGGGCAAGTGTTACATAGAGAGAAGGTCGCCTTCTAAGTAAGATTTTGTTTGCTGTGGTTCAAGTGATTCTTTTTGTATTTTCAACCATTTATTGTCCTTTGTAAATTATTCTGTAAAATATGTGTGAGGGTGATGGAGACGAACGTGAAGAAAATTCCACATGTGGAATTTTGAAAAATAATTAACGGATGATTGTTATGTTTTGACCTTCGACCCGGCCCAAAAAATGCTATTCCAAGGTGAAGCACCGGAATGGCCAGTAATCGAAAGAAATCGTGTGGGTGGATTAAGGCTTATAATATGAGACAAGGTGAAGGTGCCACTGATGCACCGGAAGAGAGTGACCTCTGAACTGCATGACAGTTATTCCCGCTTGATGACGATTAAACATCCGATTTCAAAGATCCAGTGGGCGATCGTGTGGGCGTTGAATTATTATTTAACTAGGTTGAGTTCGAGTCCAAGAAGCAGTTGCCTGGAGGGTTCCAGACAGCTAGAGACCAGATGCGGTAAGGTAAGCCACACCCGATGGTGTGGACCCCAGCATCAGGAGAACAAGAAAGACACAACGTGACGGTCATAACAGTGGGGTCAAGATATTACAGTTTATATTCGATCTCCAACTCCCTCTCACATGCAACCCTTGAACAACCCTTTCGAATCGTTGCAATAAATTGAGAGGTAAAATATTGTTAAAGAAGTCTTCCTGCGTCTTATCTTGCGTGCGTCTTTGTCACTGCGTCTGTTATCATTGTGTCAGCATGTATCCAGTATATATATGTATATGTGTATATAAGCATATTTATTATGTGAGTATATAACACTTCTCGACTGCCTTCGTAATCCCTTTACATTGTTTCAATTGAAAACCTTTCGTTGAAACCATGTTTCTTTTTTTTAATTAGATATGGCCAACCGCTTCTGAGGTTTGCAAGAAATATAGACTGATTTGCATAAGTCGGCTGGTATTTGTCTTAGGAATACAAATTACAAGAACATTCTTTTTTTTTTTCCTCTGAAAACCTTTGTGGGTTACCATTTATGAAAAAGAATTTTTTGCTTAATCACCTGAACAAGACATTGTTTCATATCATAAGTAGTTTGTGATCACAACGGTTGAAAGAGAGCAGGAAAAAATGAAAGTGTGGTTTTGTTAGAATGCTTGGTTTTGGTTTAGTTTCTTTCTTGAATGGCATATCAATTTCCGCGGGTTATTTAATGCCTTAAACCAACTTTACAGAATGACGCAAATGGTACTATATACTCTATAGCTGAATTCATAACTTTAACGAAGGTCTTTGTCCGAAAGTGATCGTAATAGTGCGATTAGAGCTGAAACTTTCTTCTTCTTCTTCTTCTTCTTCTTCTTCTTCTTCTTCTTCTTCTTCTCACTTTCTCTTTCTTCGACTACTTACCTTATTCTTCTCCTTAACTTTCTCCTCTCTTCTTCTTCTTCTTCTCACTTTCTCTTTCTTCGACTACTTACCTTCTTCTTCTCCTTAACTTTCTCCTCTCTTCTTCTTCTTCTTCTTCTCACTTTCTCTTTCTTCGACTACTTACCTTCTTCTTCTCCTTAACTTTCTCCTCTTTTCTTCTTCTTCTTCTTACTTTCTCTTTCTTCGACTACTTACCTTCTTCTTCTCCTTAACTTTCTCCTCTTTTCTTCTTCTTCTTCTTCTTCTTACTTTCTCTTTCTTCGACTACTTACCTTCTTCTACTCCTTAAATTTCTCCTCTTTTCTTCTTCTTCTTCTTCTTCTTCTTCTTCTCACTTTCTCTTTCTTCGACTACTTACCTTCTTCTTCTCCTTAACTTTCTCCTCTTTTCTTCTTCTTCTTCTTCTTCTTCTTCTTCTTCTTCTTCTTCTTCTTCTTCTCACTTTCTCTTTCTTCGACTACTTACCTTCTTCTTCTCCTTAACTTTCTCCTCTTTTCTTCTTCTTCTTCTTCTCCTCTCTTCTTCTTCTTCTTCTTAGTTTCTCTTTCTTCGACTACTTACCTTCTTTTTCTCCTTAACTTTCTCCTCTTTTCTTCTTCTTCTTCTTCTTCTTCTTCTTCTTCTTCTTCTTCTTCTTCCCACTTTCTCTTTCTTCGACTACTTACTTTCTTTTTCTCCTTAACTTTCTCCTCTTTTCTTCTTCTTCTTCTTACTTTCTCTTTCTTCGACTACTTACCTTCTTCTTCTCCTTAACTTTCTCCTCTTTTCTTCTTCTTCTTCTTCTTCTTCTTTCTTCTTCTTCTTCTCACTTTCTCTTTCTTCGACTACTTACCTTCTTCTTCTCCTTAACTTTCTCCTCTTTTCTTCATCTTCTTCTTCTCCTCTCTTCTTCTTCTTCTTAGTTTCTCTTTCTTCGACTACTTACCTTCTTTTTCTCCTTAACTTTTTCCTCTTTTCTTCTTCTTCTTCTTCTTCTTCTTCTTCTTCTTCTTCTTCTTCTTGTTCTTTTTCTTCCCACTTTCTCTTTCTTCGACTACTTACCTTCTTTTTCTCCTTAACTTTATCCTCTTCTTCTGCTTCTTCTTGTTTTTCTCACTCTTAATGTATATCTCCTTTTCACTCCTGACCTCTTTCTCTATTTCTTATAATTCTTATTAAAAATGTTCCTCCTCGTCATCGCCTATTTCACCTCCTCTCTCTCCTCTTCTGTTAAACGTTTCTTTTTTTTTCCCTCAATCCTCATTCTCTTTATTAAATTTCCGCTACTCACTTTAAATCATCCTCTCTCTCTCTCTCTCTCTCTCTCTCTCTCTCTCTCTCTCACAGCCTTCTTTCTACATTTTCTCCCACTCAATCTTTTAACACCTCTTATAACACTAATTCCTTTGTACGTCGAGCGTTTCTCATGACGTCAGCAGTTACCGTGACGTCATCCTCTTACGATCGGTATTGTTCAAGGAACTTCAAAGAAAAGAAGGTGTCGTTGAACTGTGAAATTATCACACATGTATGTGGTACGGTGTACGTCACAATAGACATTTCCCTGAACTTTTCTTTTTTTACTGTTGGTTTGTTGAAGATGTTTCTTCTGGTTCATGTGGAAACAAAACTACACCAATCCTTCAATTATTAAAAAAATGTAATTATAAGTTCATATACTGACTGATGTTTTTACTGCAGCATTTCTTCCAACAAAGCTTTCATCAGATGATGACTCTCGGTTCAGACATGGTTTCGGGTTCGAAGCATCCTTACCACTTGCCCAGAGTGCCCCAGCAGTATCTCACGATACCCCAAAACTTTGTTGGATTATCGTCACTCTAGGGAATTGCTATATCCACGCTGATGCAGTTACATCCTTTTCTTGGATCTTTTTTATGTATTTCCTCTAGTCTGATGAAAGAAGTCCAAGATTAGTCAAGATATATATATATATATATATATATTAATTCTGATATAGAGGTAGTTAATTAAACCAGCATATATATATATATATATATGAAAACTATATATATATATATAAACTATCCAAGTTAGAAGAACAAGACACGCAGGACACTGCTGGAGTAGCAGAGACGAGCTCAGAAGTGGTGTACTCCTATGGACCCTGTCATATGGCCGAGCAAAAGTAGGACGACCAGCTAGAACATACATACAGCAGCTCTGTGAGGATACGAGATGTAACCCTGAAGACCTGCCAGAGGCGATGAATAATAGGGAAAAGTGGCGAGAGAGGGTCAGGGATATCTGTGCTAGCGGCGCATGATGATGATATATATATATATATATATATATATATATATATATATATATGTGTGTGTGTGTGTGTGTGTGTGTGCTTGTTTGTATGTGTGTGTGTGCTTGTTTGTATGTGTGTGTGTATGTGTCATTATTAAGTCATGGTGACATCGTGGAGTTCCTTGACTCTCTCTCTCTCTCTATCTATCTCTGCATCTATAGCTGTCATCTATTACTCCGGACAGGGCCTCTAGACTGCATCCAGTGTCCGCACAATGAGGGTGTATATAAGTCCTAGTTAGTCCACCAACATTGGCGTATAAATTCGCCGTTACTTTTCCTGCAGTGCCCAGGATTTCTTGTTCGTCTTACTTGGATAGTTTGTGAGATGAGAGGTTAGTGGCCGCACAGCTGTTATTTCGGAAGTTCTCTCTCTCTCTCTCTCTCTATATATATATATATATATATATATGTTTGTGTGTGTGTGTCTGTGTGTATGTGTGCTTGTGTTTGTGTGTTTGTGTAGATATAAATATATCTACATATATATATATATATATATACAAGGTAAGTTGACCGACCTTGGTCGAGGGCGACCTGAAGGCTCTTTTTTCAATAGCTTCTATACCAGGGTATACAAGAGGGCACTACTCCTTTCCTTGTATTGATCCACTTACCCTTGACCTGTACCTTATAATACTGAGTGTTAAGCAAGGAGGCATCAAGCACCATTTTTTGAGTCTTTGTTATGACTCAACCTGGGATTGAACCGTGGTCTCCCGGGCCATTAACAAACACTTAAATCATTATGCCAATGGCATGAAGAGCCAAGAAATTGGTGTTGATCAAAATTTGTCAGAAATTTTGAAACACTCAATTATCCACATTTATGACATGTCAAACGCCAATAGGAAAAGTTGAATGAAAACCTCAATACCAAATTTTGGGCAATCATCTTTAAAAGAGTATTCTTATCATCATCTTGTCGTGCCACTAGCACGGATATCCCTGACCCTCTATCGCCACTTCTCCCTATCGTTCATCACCTCTGGCAGATCTTCAGGGCTACATCCTGTATCCTCACATAGCTGCTGAATGTATCTTCTGGCTGGTCGTCCAGCTTTTGCTCGGCCATATGTGGGGGTCCATAGGAGTACATCACTTATGAGCTCGTCCCTGCTTCTCCAGCAGTGTCCTGCGTATCTGGTTCGTCTAACTTGGATAGTTTTCGTGATGGGATGTAGGTGGCCGTATAGTTGGTGTATTGCCGCCAGGACTTGTTCAATATTGCTCGCAGCATTCTTGTGTAATTGCCGTCTAGCTTCTTCTCCAACCGTTTTGTTAGCGTCCAAGTAGTGCATCCATACAGCAGTATCGATACGACCGCTGCCTGGAAGAAACTGCGTTTTATTTTATCTGTTAGGTCTGATTTCCATATGATTGATAGCCTATTGATAGCTGTCCATGCCTTCGTTAGCCGCGTGTCGATGTCCTTTTCGGTTGATGAGACGCTGCTTCCTAGGTAAGTGAATTTGTCTACTAGTTTAAGAGGGGTTCCTTCTAGAGTGGAGATGTCACCTGTGTGATTATAGCACATATATTCCGTTTTGTGTGCATTGACATTGAGGCCTATGCCTGCGGCTGCTCGTTCCAAACTATGCAGTAGTGTTTCGGCTTGGTTGGGTGTATTTACCAGTCATCGGCGTAGTCGGCGTCGCTAATTGAATCGAGACCATAGAAACTACGGCATTGTTAAAATTGGCCAGAATACTCAGGGGAGGTCAGGAAATCTGCAGCCACTCACACTCCTTTAAAATAAATACAAATCAAAATTGGTAAATAAAATCCGCAAGAAATGAAATAATGATAATAATAATGGATCATTAATCTCGGCCAGATGAACAGACCTTGTGATAATCAACAAAAAAAAGAGAATTTGCAGAATTGTGGACTTACCTGTCCCGGCTGACCCCAGAGTAAAATTGAAAGAAAGTGAAAAGAAGGATAAGTACCTGGACCTTGCTAGGGAATTGAAAAAAACTACGGAATATGGAAGTGACGGTTATACCAATTTTAATTGGTGCTTTTGGTACAGTTACTGAAGGATTGGTAAAAAGACCAGAAGATTTGTAAATAAGAGGAGACCATCCAAATTACAGCGTGTTAAGAGCGGCTAGAATACCCAGAAGAGTCCTGGAAACTTGAGGAGACTTATTGTCACTCAAATTCCATAGAACGACCATCGGCAAACACAGAGAGTGAAAATCAAAGAAAACGAAGAGGTAGACAAATACTAAGATCTTGCCAGAGATTTCAGAAAACTTTGGAACCTCAGGATAACGGTGATACCAATTTTGGTTGTTGTGCTTAGAATAGTCCCCAAAGGTTTAAAAAAAAAGACCGCCGGATGAACGAGAAAAAGAATTGAGACCATCCTAACCAAAATATTGGTAAAATTGGCTAGAATACTGAGAAGAGTACTAGAGACCTGGGGAAACTTGCTGCTACGATAACTCCTGTGAAAAATTCACCAGCTGTGCAATAAGTAAAAGTAAAGTTGACGAACGTAGTCGAGGGCAACCCGAAGGCTTCCTTTTCAATAGCTACTACACTAGAGTGTAAAGGAAGGTGCTACTCCTTTCCCTGGATTGCTTCACTTACCCCGGATCCGTTCCTTATGATGCTGAGTGTTAAGCAAATAGCCATCCAGTACCATTTTTTTGAGTCTTTGGTATAGCAACCGGTGATTGAACTGCGGCCTTCCGAACCATTAGTCAACTCAAAGAACTAGTTATATGAAAGCAAAAATTGATATTACACAGGAGAATAGCAAGTGAATGTAGCAACTTTAAACAAAAGGAATATGAAGAACAAACATGACTTGATGGGAAGGAAGATTTACTGGGAACTGTGCAAGAGATTAAAATTTGACCGTACTACCAAATGATATATGGACTAACCAGAACCTATCTTAGAAAATGAGACTTATAAAATTCTCTGGGACTTTGAAATAGAAATAAAGACAGACCTAGAGTTAATTAATAAGAAAAGAATTTGTCATCTGGGGTATTTTACCAAATAAACAGACCACACTGTGAAAGTAAACGATGACGAGGAGTTGGACATGCCCCAAGATTATCCTCTGTTTGTTAGCCGAGTTGGGGTAGGTGGTTTCGTCGCGTGAAGTTTTCTCTTGGTGGTTTGGAGTCGGTCGAAACTGCTTGATGCGGGTGTTGTGGACGCTTAACATTCGCGTCTCACGGGCAAGATCGACAAACTCTTTTAGCCACCCGTTCCCCCACGCTCTAACCCACTTCGGTGGGGCTAGGTTTATCCCCAGGCGCCCCTTTAGAAAAAGGCCGACGGGGCCCGAGGCATTTTTTGGGACTGCTGGACGAGTGAGGGCTACGGCTCTACGTCCGGTGCTCATATTAAAAAAGGCCTTGTTCCGTATTCTGGCGTATGTGGGGCGTCCGATAAGTACCTATACCAGGAACTTGGTCGCGAGCTAAAAAAAAAACTGTGGTCAGACATAGGAGTCGTAGTCGGGCCCTTGGAACCGTCCTAAATAACCTAAAAAAGGATTCGATTAACTTAAAATGTGAGGAAGATCTGAAATTATCAAGATCCTGGTACTAGGATAGTTCCAAGAGACCTGGAAACCTGAGGAGACTTGCTGTCACTTACACACGTGTGAAAACAATCAGAATTGATATGAAAAACTCCAATTATAATTCAATTGAGACAAATTCCTAAGGTATAAGATAAAAACACACTGCTTGTCCTTCATAGTCTTGCCTGAGACCTAAAAAAAGAAAATGTGAAGCACAAACATAACGTTAATAGCAAACGCTATTAGTTCACTTGGAACGGTTCCTTAAAACCTGTATGATGGGGGGTGTCCTCGTGGTGTAATGGTTAAAGCGATGAACTGCGGAATCGTAGTACGCGAGTTCGTACTCCAGTCGCGCTATTACGTTCACTTTCGGGCAAATACCCTTGGGAAAGGTATGAACCCCCTTATTCTCCCTCCAGCTATGGGTAAATAGTAGGACGGACTAGGTTCTTCAGCCTTGGTGAGGCAACTAGTCTAGGAGAAGGAAAACTCTGAATTAAAACCTGTTAAACTCCGCTTAAAAATTAACCTTGTGTCATATCCTGCCCGAGCGGAGGGGTTGGTAAATATGATTATTGTGCCACAAGATGAATTGGACAGACCTCGCCTCTTAAACATTATGCTGCTTACCTATATCTAAAGGGGAGTGGACAGATACTCGTGCTTTTCCCAAGGGCAATAGCACAACGTGAAACGCCAGCCATTTGAAGTCATATCAGCAATTCATATCAGCGGAGAGGTTGGTAAATAGTACCTGTATGATCGGCTGGTTGAACTTGCGATCGGAGAAAGAACCGATATTACCAAGACCACTGCACTAAAAAATAAATAGAATTCTAAAAAGAGTCCAGGTGACTTCTCATTTAAACTTCAGTTAAAGCTGATCTGAAAAACTTGCAACAGCCGACATGATACTATTTACCAACCCCTCCGCTCGGTCAAGGTCAATTTTTAAGCGGAGTTTAACGGGTTGAATTCAGAGATTTCCTTCTCTTAGACTAGTTGCCTCACCAAGGCTGAAGAACCTAGTCTGTCCTCCTATTTACTATTTACCCATAGCTGGAGGGAGAATAATTGGATTCATACCTTTCCCAAGGGTATTAGTGCTATGTGAAATGCAATCAGTCTCGTCCAGGATTTGAACTCGCGTCGCCATGTCCATTTCCTACGACGATAACGACTACACCACGGTCACCTCCGACTTGATAATACTAATAATAATTGAATGATTATAGAGGCTGTATCCCTCGTTAGATATTCAGGACCCTTTTTGATGTGGACCAGAGAAGAACCTAAGCAAATGAACCGAAGAACAAGAAAACTAATGACTATGCATAAGGCATTACACCCTAGAGACGACGTTGACAGACTATATGTATCAAGAAAGGAGGGAGGAAGTGGACCTGCCAGGATTGAAGACAACGTTAACGCATCGATACAACGACTCAAGGACTAAATAGAAAAACATGAAGGAGGACTGATTACAGCTATCAGTTACGATACTGACAACACGATTGATAATAGAATGACAATAACTAGGAAACAAAAATGGGAAGAAAAACTCTATGGGCATTTTAAACGAGTAATAAACAACATCTCACACAAGAAAACCTGGACGTGGCTAAGAAAAGGAAACTTTAAGAGAGAAATATATAATATTATAATCTTAATGTGACTGGTTTTTGTTTTTATTAAATATATATATATATATATATATATGTGTGTGTGTGTGTGTGTGTGTGTGTGTGTGTGTGATATTCAGATTGATTGATAGATAGATATGTAGATGTGTGTATGTAATGTGTATATACAGGATTTGGTATTAAATGAATCACAAGGGTTAACTTGCCACAAAGTAAAATTATACCAAACCAATTTCAAATACAAAATAGTTTATAACAAATCACGGCTATAATTAAAAATCTGTTATTTTTAAGTACATTAACAGTATTTCTCACATTCATTAAATTACCTCGTTATTGAAAATAATGTTTTGTTTAGTTTTTTTTTTTGGGGGGGGGGGTATTTTGTTTTGTTTTAGTTTTGTTTTATTCCCATTATCATTTATTCTTTTGCTTTTAAAATGTGTGTGTCTGTGTGTGTCTGTGTGTGTGTTTATTTGTTTTGTTGCTGTTTATTTTTTTAGAAATAAGTCTAGACTGTTTGTATTAGATTTGCTCTGACTGCTTTGTTTAATGGCATCTCAACCTTCAAAGGTTATTTAATGCTAAAGTTGAGGGGATAAAATGCATTTTTTCAGAAGGCATTAGTCCAAAAGTGAATGTAATAGTTTTGTATAATGAAAATTGTTAGCGTTCAGTACACATTATATTTTAAATGGTTTGCATTTCACATAGCACTAATACCCTTGGGAAAGGTATGAATTCAATTATTCTCCCTCCAGCTATGGGTAAATAGTAGGACAGACTCGGTTCTTCAGCCTTGGTTAGGCAACTAGTCAAGGAGAAGGAAAACTCTGAATTCAAACCTGTTAAACTCCGCTTAAAAAATTGACCTTGTGTCATATCATGCCCGAGTGGAGGGGTTGGTAAATAGTATATTTCAAATGGGGAGGTAATAAAAAAAGCCAAAGTAATCGTGTGTGGTTTACAATCACACAAAACACACCCCTACATAAAACATCTTCATATATATACATTGTTATCCACCGTCAAATTGATAAGTTGCATCACAATTCTTCAGTGAGGCTAGACATGTAGGACGCTGGGATCGAAAGCCGCCCAACATTACGTTAGACTTAGTATCATACCGCTCAGCCATCAAGTGAACCACATCAACGCAGGAATTATAAGGCATCGAGTAGTAGCTTTCGTTTGTTTACATTTTTGCCTTAACGGATACCAGAGTGCTCAATTCATTCGAAGAGATTTGCACTCTGCGAGTGGCAGCCGTTAATTCCTTCGCTAGAGTGTTCGACTTCCGTGCGGGGAGCGTATATATTATCATCCACAGACAGATTGCTTCGTTGTATCACAACTCTTCAGTGTGGCTAGACACGTACATGCAGGCAAGCTTATGTATATATATATATATATATATATATATATATATATATATAAATATAAACATAAATATTATGTATTATATATATATATATATATATATAAATATAAACATAAATATTATGTATTATATATATATATATATATATACATATATATATATATAAGACGTGTATAAGCATATTAAACTTACACACACACGTACACACACGCATATATATATATTTACACACATATATATATATATGTGTGTGTTTGTGTGTGTGTATGTGTGTGTGTGTGTGTGTGTAAATATGAATTAAATCACGCACACACATACACATATATACATAAGATATATGTATATATTAATCATATAAATGCATATACGTATATATATATATATATATATATATATATATATATATATATATATATATATATATATATATACATGTCTGTCTATCTGTGTGTGTGTGTGTATGTGTGTGTGTGTGTGGGTGTGAATGTTAAAAACACATTCACACACACACACACACACACACACACACACACAGATATATATATATAAATGTATATTACTTAGATTCATATTAAACATATACATTAAACGTATATATATATATATATATATATATATATATATACGTATGTTAAACAGATATATATTCATACATACTAAGCATATGCATGTATGAACATATCTTCAAACATATGTTTTAGACACACACACACACACACGCATATATATATATATATATATATATATATATATATATATATATATATATATATATATAATACAACAGGTTTAATTGTCCTGCTTGGAATTGTTCCCAACTCTGAATGTACTGGCATAAATACTGTCTCATATATATATATATATATATATATATATATATATATATATATATATATATATATATATATATATAAACTGGTTTCATTAAATAAAATCGAATCCTTGTTGTTTTGATTGTTTTTTTCTTTCAAGAGTCGCTAAATTTTTTGTATTTTACCATCTTGAAATTTCTTGATAATTTCACCAAAGGAGCCATTTGTGTTATACCGAGTACTTTCGTTTCTCGTCAGAACAATTATCAAGGAAATATATGTGCTATTTTTAGATTATACTTGTTTAGTATTCAAACTAAAATTATTATTTCATTTTTGTTTTTCTAAAGTTAGGCTCGTTTTTATCAGCAAGGAGATGCTAAGCGGTAATGGGAGTTTATTTTTGAACATTTCTATTACGTGAAGTAGAATAAAATTTGTTCTATCTTTTTTCATATGGATTGTTCCATTTTAAACATTTAAGAATATTATCACTAGTTTCAAAGTTAATTCTGTTAATAGTAGATTGTCTCCATTTTTAAATATAAGCCTTCTATGATATATATATATATATATATATATATATATATATATATATATATATATATATATATATATATATATATATATAAGATTTCCACTACAGCACAATGCACTTTTGGAGTGCTGCACAAGGTATTTTGGGACGGCCCAGAGACGAGACATGTTTTTGTGAGCTGGTCACATCACAAACTGGTAAAAATGCACCAAATTTAGAGATACTCATCCGTCAGGATTAACATCAGACGGTTTGTGATATAATTAATGTTGAATCAGCCGATTGTTCATGACATTTTTACCAAGGACCTTAGCATGCAGAAAATATACGTCCTTCAGAAATAAAGTGTCACACATCATTCTAAAATATTATAATGGTTATATTTCTTCCATTGTCTATCATAAGGATTCATCTCCTTTGTGTGAAGAGGTTGTTTCCGTGGTTCTGTGGCAAACGTATTGGGCTGTTAATTCGTAGGAAGCGAGTTCGAGCTCCAGTTGCGCTATTATGTTCACTTTCGGACTGATACCCTTGAGAAAGTTATGAACACACTTAACCCCCACCCTCAGCTATGAATTAATAGTACCACTACTGTTCTTCTTTAAGAATGACTTTGGCATTGAATAATGAAACTAAACCAGATTATATATCTGAAAGATTAGTATATCAGTACATAAATTATTAGATAATATTCACCTATCCAATAAATAAAATCGTTTCTCTGAGGTTTGAGATACATCTAGTATATCAGTACGTAAATTATTAAATAATATTCATCTATCCAATAAATAAAATCGTTTCTCTGAAGTTTGAGAGACATCAACTCTCTTCGGGTCTCCAGGACTCTCCTCAGTATTCTTGCCGATCTTAACAATGTTGCGTCAGACATAGTTAATATTTGCAAATTATTATTTGTCTCCATAGCTCTTCCTATCTTTTTTTCTCATTTACTGTAATCTTCATTTCTTTAAAGATTTCCTTCCAACCATTCTTATCAGGCTGTTACACAATTTTTCTATCATTACCTTCATCTGACGCTGTACATTCTTACATCTTTCTTTTTCCTTCCTATCTAAGCCATAATTCTGTTTTTCTTTTCTGTTTTTTTCTGTTTTTTTTTTTTGTTTCTTCAAAACCTCACTGGAGACTTTCTTCAAACACAAACTAATGTCCCCACACGGCAAAACATTGGCACCAATTCTAGAAAAAAATGAATAAATAAATAAATGAATTAGCGACAACTGATACACAGTGCTTTGATGGTCTCGGCAGGGTTAATGAGGCTTACGTATTCTCAATTATCTACTTACACTGAAGACAAAACTCCTTAGTCGACAAAGAACACTAGTAGGGCAAATAGGATTTGAAAGCGGTTATCTGGCTGACAGTCGCCCGTGCTAAATGAGAAGCAAGACAACGATGACGATAAACGGCGAGCTGTAGATACAGAACGATATCTATCATATTTGAAATAGATGTTCATTATATTCGTCTGGCTCGCACTCGTCACAATTACCTGAATAAAGAAAACAAAATAACACATTCAAAAATGAACACCTTTATCTGGTTTGGTTGATGAAGATGAATAAAATTGGAGTGATGGAGATGTCAGTGGGACTATCAATCATTTACTGTTCTTCTCATATCCTAGATTCCCTCGAAAGACAATGATATAAAGAAGCAAGAGTGATATTAACAGACGCTGGAAAAAGTGTAAAGTTTAATGTGTATTAGAAAATCGACAACTTTTACTCGTCATTTGCTATAACTGTATAAAAACGAATCATTTTTATTATTATTATTATACTCATTAGAATTTTTCACATCAGCTAACGCTGATGGTTTTCCACTGGAGTTTGAGTGACAGCAAGTCTCCTCTAGTCTCCAGGACTCGTCTCAGGATTCTGGCCGTTCTTAGCAATGCTGTCATTTGGATTGTCTCTACCCGTCCGCCAACTTCCAAGTCCTCCAGGCCTTTTAATAATCCTTTTGTTATTGTTTCAATCACAATTGGCACAATCGTTACTTTCATGTTCCACAGCTTTTTCAATTCTCTAGCAAGGTCGAGGTACTTATCCTTCTTTTCCCTCTTCTTCAGATTTATTCTGTGGTCCGCCGGAACAGCAAAGTCGACAATTTTGTAGATTCTCTTTTTTTTTTCTTTTTTTTTTTTTGTTGTTGATTATTATGAGGTCAGGTCTTTTGGCCGGGATTAGGTGATCCGTTTGTATATTAAAGTCCAATAGGAGTTTATGCGTGTCATTTTCTAGGACAAGTGCTGGGTTGTGCATATACCATTTGTTTGTATGGTCGAATTGAAATTTCCTGCACATTTCCCAGTGGATCACCTTGCCGACCCAGGCGTGTCTCGCCTTATACTCCTTCTGTGCTGATTTGCTGCATTCACTTATTATGTGATTGATCGTTTCGTCTCTGTCACCGCATAGCCTACATTTACAGTTTTGTTGCGTCTTATCTATTCTCGCTTTGATATGATTGGTTCTTATGGCGTTGTCCTGTGCTGCTATTAGGAGGGATTCTGTTTCTCTCTTTAGGTTTCCTTTTCTTAGCCAGTATTATTATTATTATTCACTCATTAAGAGTTTTTCACATCCGTTTTATCTGATGGTTTTTCACTGGAGTTTGAGTGACAGAAAGAGTCCTCAAGTCTCCAGGACTCTTTTCAGTATTCTGGCAGTTCTCAACAATGCTGTCGTTTGGATGGTCTCAACTCGTCCGCCAACTTCCAAGTCCTCCAGTCCCTTTTATAATCCTTTCGTTAGTGTACCAAAAGCATCAATCACGATTGGTACAATTGTCACCTTTCTGTTCCATAGTTTTTTCAATTCCCTAGCAAGGTCGAGGTACTTATCCTTCTTTTCACATTCTTTCAGTTTTATTCTGTGGTCAGCCAGAACAGCAAAGTCAACAATTTTGCAGATTCTCTTCTTTTTTTTTTTTTTGTTGATTATTATAAGGTCTGGTCTTCTGGCCGAGATTAGGTGATCCGTGTGTATGTCAAAGTCCCATAGGAGTTTATGAGTGTCATTTTCTAGGACAGATGCTGGGTTATAGCATTTGTTGGTATGGTCAAATTTAAATTTCTTGCACATCTCCCAGTGGATCACCTTGCCGACCCAGTCGTGTCTAGTCTTATACTCCTTCTGTGGTGCATTCGTTTATTATGTGATTGCTGGTTTCGTCTCTATCACCACATTTTGTTGCGTCTTATCTATTCTCGCTTTGATATGATTGGTTCTTATGGCGTTGTTTTGGGTTGCTATTAGGAGAGATTCTATTTCTCTCTTAAAGTTTCCTTTTCTTAGCTTGTGTAAGATGTTGTTTATTAGCCCTTCTTTTCATATTCTTTCAGTTTTATTCTGTGTTCAGCCGGGACAGCAAAGTCCACAATTTCGGAAATTCTCTTTTTTTTTTTGTTTTTGATTATTATAAGGTCTGGTCTTCTGGCCGAGATTAGGTGATCCGTGTGTATGTCAAAGTCCCATAGGAGTTTATGTGTGTCATTTTCTAGGACAGGTGCTGGGTTGTGCATATACCATTTGCTCGTATGGTCAAAGTTACATTTCTTGCACATTTCCCAGAGGATCACCTTGCCCACCAAGTCGTGTGTATATCATTATTATTATCATCATTATTATTGTTGTTACTCCCTTTCGAGTTTTCCTCACCTGCGTTAGCAGATGGTTTTTCACAGGAGTTTGAGTGTCAGCAAGTGTCCTCAAGTCTCCAGGACTCTTCCCACTATTCTTAATAATGCTGAAATTTGTATGGTCTCCACTCGTCTTCTTATTTCCAAGTCCTGCAGCCCATGTACCAAACCTTTGGTAACTTTACTAAGAGTGCCAATTACAATTGGTATAACTGTCACTTTCATATTCCACAGTTTTTCAATTCCTAAGCAAGGTTATGGTACTTATCCTTCTTTTCGCTTTCATTCAGTTTTTCGTTGAGGTCAGCCCGGTCGATAATGTCCACAATTCGGCAAGTTCTCTTTTTTTTATTATTTCAAGGTCTGGTCGTCTGGCCGAGATTAGGTGATCCGTTTGTATCTCAAAATCCCAGGGGAGTTTGTACGTCTCATTCTTCAGGAGAGATTCTGGGTTGTGCATATACCATTCGTTTGCATAGTCAAACTCCAATTTTTTGCACAATTCCCAATGGACCACCTTGCCCATACAGTCGTGTTAGAGTCTAATACTATTTCTGTGCTAAGTTGCTGCATTCGCTTATTATCGTCTCTATCACCACAAAGCCTACATCTGCTGTTTTGTTGTGTTTTATCTATTCTTGCTTTAATATGATTAGTCCTTATGGCGTTTTTTATGCGGCTATTAGAATACACTCAGTTTTTACACCAGCATCAGCTGATGGTCAGCGTGATCACAAGTTTCTTAGGGTCTCCATGACTCTTCTCAGTATTCTAGCCAATCTTAACAATGCTGTAGTCTGGATTTTCAACTCTTCCAGAACCTTTTCCAAACCTTTGGGGACCGTTCCAAGCGCACCAACTACAATTGGCATTACTGTCAAACATGTTTTATAGCGTTTTTGTTCTCCAGCAAGGTCTAAGTGATTGTCTTCTTTTTTTTTTTTTTTCATTTTCTTCGATTTTTAAAGTCCACCGGGACAGCAAAGTCAACCATTCGGTTGGTTCTCTTTTTCTTTACTTGTTTTCTTTTCCGTTTTTTTTTTTCTTTTTTTTCTTTTTTTTTTTTTTGTTAATAGGTCTGGTCTTCTGGTCGGGATTCAGCGATCTGTTTGTATCTCAAAATCCCAGAGAAGTCGAGACGGATTCTGGTTTGTGCACATACCATTTGGTAGTATGGTCAAATTTTAATTTCTTCCACAAATCTCTGGTTATCACCTTCCCCACCAAGTCGTGCCTAGCCTTATACTCTTTTTACCCATGTTTGGTGCATTCGCTTATCATTTGATTAATCGTTTAATCTCTGCACCCTACAAGTGTCCTGGATATTGAGCTGCTATTAGAAATAGAACAGTTTGACTTTTTGACTGTGTGTAAAGAAATGACTGATTTTCATTTAAATTGTAAGTGATACATCCCAAAACTTGGAACAATTTGTATACTAACGAACGAGTAATGTTGAATAGAATTATTAGTGTTGATCAGCAATACTTGAAACTTGCTATTCTGTTGTGGTTTATCTATTTTCGCTTTAACATAGTTGGTCCTTATGGCGTTGTATTGCACTGCTATTAGAAGAGATTCATTTTCTCTCATGAGATTTCCATTTCGTATTATTATTATATAGTTACTTGAAATCACACAATTGTGTATTAATTGTTATGATTGGATAGGAATATTTGATACCATATGACTTTAAACCTTCCTGGGTTACATCCAAATAATGAAGTCCACGTAAAAAATACAAACAAGGATACAGGTTAGAAACGTGACAATTTTTTTTATACATATCGTATTTTGTATATAGCGGCTTTAACACTTCTCTTTACGATCCTTAAGGAGAGACAATGAAATAGGCCACATAGTTGTAAACGATAGAGTAGTGAGGCAAGTCTTTTGAGAAAGCGAAGATTTTGAGCTATACTCAGAATGTACGGCTCAAAGTCTTCGCTCTCTCTCTCTCTCTCTCTCTCTCTCTCTGGAATCACCAAGGAATCTCCTGACACCGACTCTCTCTCTGACTGTCTGAGATGTCAAAAACTCCAGCTTATACTGAGTCCGGCATCCAACCGGCATGGATATTGGCTGGTTTAGCTATTTACCCATCCTTCATGTCAGATTCAAATTCAATTTTCTTTAAAATAGCTTTTCCAATTTCGGAAAATTGTCTAACTCCGTTTTGATGGTTAGAGGGCTGGATCTACCCTCTCAACTCCTGATCCTAGTCGGCTTGGGATGTAGAATATACCGACTGCATCTCTACATAAGGATAAGACTCCTTACGAGTGTCCTTGATATGACACTGAACCATCTCATGGGGAGGCTTCAGCCCTAGAGCTCTGGGGAATGTGGAGTAACCATTCATTGCTATTGCTCCCAGGTCTACTCTGACCCGGAGAGGTAGCACCAGGCAAGGTCCTATTTATGGTTCAAATAGAACTGTTTTACATTTAAACTGTGTGAAAACAAAAGACTTATGTTAAATGGAATAGTTAGAAATAGAACTGTTTGACTTTTTCATTGTGTGTAAAGGAATTACTGATTTTTATTTGAATTGTAAGTGATACAAATCAAAACTTGAAACAATCTGTGTGCTAATGAATGAATAATGTTGAATAGAATTATTAGTGTTGATCAGCAATACTTGAAACTCTTTAACTGTGTGCCTAAACTGAATTGTTAAAGCTACACAACGATGCTTGAAACCATTAAACTGAGTGCAAATGAAACCATTTATGTTAGATAACAAAAGTTGAAACCATTTATAGTTTGGAACGAGCCACTGCAGGCATTGGCTTCCATGTCAATGCACATAAAACGGAATATATGTGCTATAATCACACAGGCGACATCTGCACACAAGACGGAACCTCTCTGAAACTAGTTGACAAATTCACCTATCTAGGAAGCAGCGTCTCATCAACCGAAAAAGACATCGACACACGGCTAACGAAGGCATGGACAGCTATCGATAGGCTATCGATTATATGGAAATCAGACCTGACTGATAAAATGAAACGCAGTTTCTTCCAAGCAGCGGTCGTATCGATACGGCTGTATGGATGCACTACTTGGACGCTAACTAAACGGCTGGAAAAGAAGATAGACGGCAATTACACGAGAATGCTGCGAGCAATATTGAACAAATCCTGGCGGCAACACCCCACAAGGCACCAACTATACGGCCACCTGCATCCCATCACAAAACTATCCAAGTTAGACGAACCAGACATGCAGGACACTGCTGGAGAAGCAGGGACGAGCTCAAAAGTGGTGTACTCCTATGGACCCCACATATGGCCGGGCAAAAGCAGGACGACCAGCTCGAACATACATTCAGCAGCTATGTGAGGATACGGGATGTAGCCCTGAAGACCTGCCAGAGGCGATGAACGAAGGGAGAAGTGGCGTGAGAGGGTCAGGGATATCCGTGTTAACGGCATGACTTGATGATGATGATGATGTCGGTGCAAACAAATGATTAATACTCAATAGAACTATTCGTGTTAGAATATTTTGAACCATTTCACTGTGTGCAAACAAAAGTTATACATGCGTGCACACAAATTAGCTCTGACTCATTTACAAATAAAGCTACCGACAAACTATTGGGTTACAAACCATATGTATAAACATTCGACTATATGCAAACAAACGAGCACTAGGTCGTTTAAAAATGTTATCAACAAACGTTTACTAATCATATATAATATGTATAAAGAGGATTTGGCCTTAAATGACCTACAAGGGTTGATTTGCCGTAAAACATAACCCAAACAAAGAAAACTTATCCTCTCAATTCCAAGATGCTTTCATTTGTATCTCTCATCCATAGCTGTTATCAGCGAGATCTTAGGACTCGCTTGTCCCTCCCACTCTCTCTATATTCAACTTGTGCAGGAAAAACTGTCTTTTTGTTCCGAATTATGCTTAGTAGAAGGAAAGTTTCAAATTTCGTAAACGGCCGAATTTTTCTTATTAGGTCGACCACCCAGACTTTTCATGATGCAAACAATCCTTTTCTTCCGTGACAATCTCAGAAATCAATCAAGCAAAATGTCTGGTTAGTTTTCCTAATTTCAACCTCTACTTATTTTCTGTGTCGAAATAATATAACCTCCGGGTCATTTTTTAAATGCAAACAAATCCGTCCCCTTTCTGATAATCTCAGAAATAATCAAGACTTCTTTTCGCCTGTACCTCTCTGCATTTCCAAGTCATCTAGTCTTGTGGATTTTCCATGTTTTCTTAGGTTAGTATTTTATATTTTCACTCATGTACGACCATACATCTTTCTACTAGGTCTGCTTACCCCCAAGTGATTAACACCCTTTCAAGTTCCAGCGACACATTAGTCGCTCAGTCTTTTGGGTTGCCAAATATTTTGTCATCGTCCAAATTATATTTACCCAATTAACATTCTTTCAAGAGTAAAACTTTTACTTCTTTCACATAGTTTGCTTTCAATTGATTGCTCTATTTCAAATTCCGGTGTCACATATCTGTGTACAAAAACTGATAATTATTAGTCGTATTGGTATTTTATTCTTTGCGTGTTTTTCACACCAGTATAAGCTAGTAGTATTTCAAAGGAGTTTGCATGACAATTAACCTTCTCCAACCTCCTGGACTCTCCTCAGTATTCCAACCGATCATAAAAATGCTGGATGATCTCGATTCTTCCTTTGATTTCCAATGCCCTAAATATACCCAAAATAATCTAATGGTAAGGCTAGAGCCAAGGATCTTTGAGAAATATGGAGTATCCCTTCATTGCCATGGCTACAAGGTTTACTCTGGCCTGGAGTGGTGGAACCTGATAGGGTCTTACCATCGGGTCAAATAGAACTGACTGACATTTAAACTGAGTGCAAACAAATGAATTATGCTTAACTGAACTGTTAGAAATGGAACTGATTGATCATTTAACTGTATGTAAACTAATGACTGTCATTGAATAAAGTTATTATTTGCAATACCTGAAATTAAATTGCTTGAAATAAAACTGTTTGATCTTTTAACTGAGTGTAAATAAATGACTGCTGTTTGATCAAAGTGTTAGTGATACATAGCAATACTTGGAACCATTTAACTTTGTTGACATGCTAAACTGAATTGTTTGAAATAGAAGTGTTTTATCATCTAACTTCATTTGTAAATGATACAAAGCAGTACTTGTAATTATTTAACTGTGAGCAAACAAATGAGTAATGTTGGATAGAATTATTACAGTTGAATAGCAATACTTGAAACTACGAGGTGCATACGATAAGTTTCCAGACTTTTTCCGTATGGGCACTTTTATTGATAGTACACACATGAAACTCTAGTACCCTTCGAAGTAATCTCCTCCGGCTGCAATGCACTTGTTGTACCGTTCCAATAACTTCTTCAAGGCCCCATGGAAGTCCTCTTGTGTCAGTGTGTCAATGACCATCGTCACAGTCTCTTTCATCTCCCCACTTGTCTCATAACGACAGCCTCTGGACTTAGGGAATAAACAAAAGTCACAGGGAGCAAGGTCTGGATTATAGGGAGGCTGAGGAACTGTCTTGATGCCCATCTTGGTCCAATCATTTGTGACAAGGATGGAGTTGTGGACTGGTGCATTATCCCGGTGGAAATGCCACTGACCCGATTTGAACAGTGTTGGCCTCTTCAGACTGAATCTCTTCCTGAATTCCCTTAAAACCTCAACTTAGTAACCCTCACCCTTTGGCCAATCAACTCTGGTGTATTGACTTTCTTACTCCTCCCACACCTCTCATCATCCCTCACAGACTCTCTGCCTTCCTTGAATCTCTTATGCAACTGATGCTTAATTCATGAAAGATGCTCCAAAAGCAGTCTGAAGCATTCCATACGTTTCTGTGACATTTATTCCAAGTTTAAAACACAATTTTATTGCATATCGTTCTTCGAAAGTGTCAGATTGCATTTTTGAAATTCACCAGCTGTGACAATCGGGCTTTAGTTGGGTGATTTCCAATTGCTGCTGTAGCTGTTTCTTTGAACCTGAAATCATAAAAATTAGTCAGTCATCTCATAACATGTATAGCAATAAGATACTGAATTTTCAAGAGTCTACGACAATTTTAAATGACCATAGAAAAAAATCTGGATACTTATCGTATGCACCTCGTATTTAACTATGTGCCGAAATTGAATTATTGGTATAACATAGCAATACTTACAACCATTTTACTGGGTGTAAATGAATGAATGGTGTTGAATAGAATAATAAGTGTTAAATAGCAATACTTACAACCATTTTACTGAGTGTAAATGAATGAACGGTGTTGAATAGAATAATAAGTGTTAAATAGCAATACTTACAACCATTTTACTGGGTGTAAATGAATGAATGGTGTTAAATAGAATAATAAGTGTTAAATAGCAATACTTACAACCATTTTACTGGGTGTAAATGAATGAACGGTGTTGAATAGAATAATAAGTGTTAAATAGCAATACTTACAACCATTTTACTGGGTGTAAATGAATGAACGGTGTTGAATAGAATAATAAGTGTTAAATAGCAATACTTACAACCATTTTACTGGGTGTAAATGAATGAACGGTGTTGAATAGAATAATAAGTGTTAAATAGCAATACTTACAACCATTTTACTGGGTGTAAATGAATGAATGGTGTTGAATAGAATAATAAGTGTTAAATAGCAATACTTACAACCATTTTACTGGGTGTAAATGAATGAATGGTGTTGAATAGAATAATAAGTGTTAAATAGCAATACTTGCAACTACTTCATCGGGTGCAAACAATTGATTAGTATTGATTAGAATTCTAAATGATTGATAGCAATAATTGAAACCATTTAACAGTACACAAACAATAGCAATATGAGTGTGCAAATAAATTAATTCTAACTCATTTATAACAAATGAATGTTAAATGGTTACCATAATATTGCAAACCGTTTAACTGTTTGGAAAAAAAAATAAACTCAAGCTCGTTTTAAAGTGTTACGTGCAAAATCTGTTTACAATTCATATATTTTATATGTATGTATAAAGAGGGTGTGGCATTCAATAGTTGATATGCTACGATTCCAACCAAACTAAATTCTATATATTTGATATATATGTATAAAGAAGATTTGTCATTAAGTAACCTACAATGGTTGATATGCCATAAAACCCAACCAAACAAAATCATGTATATTCAATATATATATATATATATATATATATATATATATATATATATATATATATATATAGGGTTTGGCATTAAATGAACTACAATGGCAGATATGTCATAACACCCAACCCAACCAAAACATACCTATTTAATATATATGTATAAACAGGATTTAGCATTAAATAACCTACAATGGTTGATATGCCATAAAACTTTAAGACCTCAATGCATTCAATGAAAGGCAAGCTTTCAACTGACCTTAAATTGTCAAATATACTAATTCGACACAATGGTTTCCTCTTATGTGACAACTGTTTTAAATCTTTTAAAACTATCTTTACGCGATGACAAATATAAGAATTTAATTTTCAACACACATCCAAAAAGTGTTACTGGCTCTACGCTAACTTTGCTTTCGCTATTAACAAATCATCGGTGAAGTTTATTTCGTAAACTTTGGATTAGTTGATATTTGTCATCGAATACGATAGAAGATTTTAAAACTTCTTTGTGCCACTACACACAGGTTTGGCTGTATGCAAAGGCATGAGTGTGTGTGTGTGTGTGTGTGTGTGTGTGTGTGTGTGTGTGTGTGTGTGTGTGTGTGTGCGTGCGAGAGTGTGCAGGTGTATGGTTGTGTGTTGGCCATAGGATGTTTGCCTCTTCATACATACAGATCAAACCGGGGACAATGCAGAGGTCAACCAGAGGAAAGTGAAAAGGAGGGAATCTGACACCGGAAGCGGAGGGAGATCGAGGCAGGGGGGGGGAGACGCAGAGGGGCCAGTCAGTCAGTTAGAGAAAGGATTCGAACAGAGCCAGATGGAAAGGACCCTCCAATCAAAAGACAGAAGAAATTAGTCGGCCGCGAGAGAGAGACAAGGGACGTGCTGAGAAAAATACAGAGACAGAAAATATGCAGAGTTTGGTAAAGCAACCAAAATGAAAACGATTACATTCTACTTTGTACCGACCCTGTGTCGCTTCCATCCAGTGGCTTGGGGGTTGGATACCCCTCGAACAAACCGACTCGTTTATTCCTCTCTCTCTTTCTCTCTCTCTGTCATACTCAAGCATACTCTTTCCTACTCTCTCCTTTTATATCCCTCGTACCTTTTATTTCTCTCTCTCTCTCTCTCTCTCTCTCTCTCTCTCTTTTCTCTTCTCTTTCCGTCTGTGCTCTCCTCTCTAAATACCTCTCTCTTTCTCTTATCCTCTGTTCTTTTCTTTCTCCCCACCACACACACTCTTTCCTTTCCCACCACTCTCTCTCTCTCTCCACACTTTTCCCTTTCTCTTACACTTTATTTATCTCTCTCTCTCTCTCTCTCTCTCTCTCTCTCTCTCTCTTTCTCTCTCTCTTCTCTTCTCTTTCCGTCCGTGCTCACCTCTCTAAATGTTTCTCTTTTTCTCTTATCTTCTATTCTTTTCTTTCTCTCTCTCTTTCTCAGACGCACACACACATACACACACACGCACACTCTTTCCTCTTCCACCTCTCCCTCTCTCCCCACACATCATCCCTCTCTCCTGCACTTAAATTCTCTCTCTCTCTTTCTCTCTTCTCACTTCGCCTGTGCTCTCCTCTATATATACTGTCCCATTCTCAACTTCTCCAGTTTTTCCCTCCTTCCATCCCTGTCTCTATCCTCTACTCTCATTTTCCATTTCGCTTCTTCCTTCTCTTACTTCCTCCCAAAGTATCTCCATCTCTCATAATCCTTTAATCTCCTCTCTCTCCCTCTTCTGATCTCTCTCTCTCTCTCTCTCTTGAAAGAAGATGGACGCAATCTATATTTATCATAGCAAGAAAATCCAACTATTATCTTTTTGTTTAGACTCGGAAAAAGAAATGAAAAGACGAAAAGTCGAAATGTTATCTCAGCCGACGCCAGCCGTGAGGTAGGGTAGCATTCTCCCGAGCCCAAATCGGGTGGGATGTCACAGACAGTTCGGGTAGAAGGTGTTGTCGGGTGGAAGAGGCTGTTACAAAAATAAGGAAATCTAATTATTTTGTAGAGTCGAGGAAGAAAAACTTTTTCCAGATCTTTTTTAGAAACTCCATTCTTTTTTATTCTCTTTCATACAAATATCTGATTAAAAGTTCTACCAGAACTCCCTGGTGCCTTGGCTTAAGATTGAGATCAAGTGACAACAAGTCCACCCAATATTCAAGCGCTCTTCTTTGGGGTTCTTGCAAAGTTCAATAATGCTCTTATCAGAGCGAAATTTGTCTCCTTTTCGTGTATGAGCAGAGTGTATTATCTGTCGGAATTTATCTGAGTTGGAGCTGGTCACGCTTTCGGACAGAGTGCCATTTTCTATTTAAGTAGCATGCTTTTGAAATGAGTTGACCAGTTTTCATACTTCGGTAGTAATATCTCACATACTGAAAGTGATGTCTACGTACGCTTTGTAAAGCATGAACTGCTTTTCACAGATTAATGACTATATGGAAATTTGATCTCTCTGATAAAATAAAACGGGAATTCTTCACAGTTTCACCAGTGTCAGTCATCATCATCATCATGTAATGCTGCCAGCACAGATCTCCTTGACCCTCTCTTGACACCCGTCTCTATTGTCCATCGCTCCTGGGAGGTCATCAAGGCTACATCCTGTATCGGCACAGAGCTGTTGTATATAGGTTTAGCTGGTCGTCCAACCTTTGCTCGTCCATGTGAAGGGGTCTACAGGAGTATATTGCCTACGAGTTCGCCCTTACTTCTCAAGCTGTGTCCCGCATGCCTGGTTCGTCTAACTTGGATAGTTTTCGTGATGAATTGTAGGTGGCCGTACAGCTGCTGTTTTGTAGGGTGTTGCCCCCAGGACTTGTTCAATATTGCTCGCAGCATTTTTGTGTAATTGCTGTCAAGCTTTTTCCCCATACGTTTAGTTAGCGTCTATGTAGTGCATCCATATTGCAGTATCGACTCGAACGCTGCTTTGAAAAAAATGCGTTTTATTTTATCGGCCAGGTCTGACTTCCATATGACCGATAGCTTTTGGATTTTAACGAAACGGTAGGTTGGAATTACACAAGGATCCTGCATACTGTTTTGAATAAATCCTGGAAGCAGCACTCAACAAAAAGGTATCTGTACGGCCACGTAGTTCCCATCTCACAAATCATCCCAGGAAGACGAGCAAATCATGCTGGATATTGCTGTTGAAGTAAGGGCCGATTGATAAACGACATTCCCATATAGACTACAACGTATGTTCACACGAATGTGGGCTGACCGTAAAAAAACTGACATTCATCAGCCCTGTGCGGGCACTGGATACTGTCTCAACGACTTGGGGATGAATGGCAGGAGAGAATCTAGGGACCTATCAGGAGACTTGCTGTCACTTGATCTCCTCTGAAACCGATCATTTACTAATAATTGTACATCTGATTGTGTAGGATTAATAAAAATAGATACAGAGGAGAGAAGAGAAATCATGAAGAGACTTGCAGTTATTTAATATCCAATAAAAGCTACCAAGTTATTAGTCTGAAAACTCTCAGCGACTACAATTATTGAAAAGGTACTGAGGAGAGTGCGGAAAAATTGCTGTCACTTGATCTCGCCTGAAAAACCATCAAGGTAAAAAAAATTGTACTCACTTTCTAATTAATACGTTAATTAAAATAATTATTTTCAAACAGATACTAAGGAGAACGCAGAAATGATTGCAAATGACTTACTGTTACTTGATCTGATTTGAAACCCACAATTTTCGAATTGACTGAAAAACTCAGTGCGTGGAATTAATGAAAAAAAAAAGATTCTGGGCATAGTGCGGGAATCATGAGATTTCTGACAATCTAAAAAAAAACTTGATCAGTTTAAAGAATACTGAGGAGAGTGGGGGTGTCTCAAAAAGACTTGCTGTCTCTTAATCTCCACTGAAAGCCACCAATTTCTGATGATCTGACATAAAAACTCGATCAATATAAAGAATACTGAGGAGAGTGCGGGTGTCACAACACTTGGTGTCTCTTGAGCTTCTCTGAAACTCACCAATTACAAATGTTCTAGAAAAAATAAATCAGTATTATTGGAAATAAGGAGTACTGAGGAGAGTTCTGGTGTCTCAAAAAGACTTGCTATCACTTGGTGTTTACCGAAAGCTTTTGATGTGAAATCTCAGTATCTACTGCTATCAATCGTATTACTACCTATAAGGGATAATTTCAAAATGAGACATTTTTCCAAATTGAAAGTAAGAATAAACAATTACGAATAAGCCAGAGGATGAAGCAGCAACGCCTCCAATGACAGAAGAGGTTACCCTGAGAATGTACCCTGACCGTGAAAGAAAATATTTTGAGAATTGGGTTATTCTATAAACTTGAAGGTGGCAAAGATTAGCTGTGATAATGAAGGCATTGAGAAAAAAAATGGATAAAAAAATTCTTTTGTAATAACAGGAATTTTTTTTTAATAAGAAATTTAAAAAAAAAAAAAAAACGGAAATAGAAACCTTGGGTTTGAAATAATATCATATTGTCAACAATATTATCGAGACAATGAACAAAAGATATATATATATATATATATATATATATAGAGAGAGAGAGAGAGAGAGAGAGAGAGAGAGAGGAGGGGTTTGAGGGCTGCATCGGTCAGGTGTTACACCGAAGGTGATATTTCGCTTAAAGTGCATTAATTACGTCACTGCGTCACGTGCACTTCAACATATCAGTAACGGACGGGTTCTTCTCAAAGAAAAATGCATCTCTATACAACAGCATACAGGTGTTAAAGTTCTTCAAATTTCTAAAGTAAAGCATTGTTACTATCGTTATCATAAGTGTAGTTTCTCCTTCACTTTTTCACTGCGGTCCAAATAACAGTATTGACTTTGCTTTGGTTTTATGGCATATCAACAATAGAAAGTTATTTAATGCCAAATCCTTTTTATACATATATATTAAATATATGATTAATATTTCTTAACAAGCGTATTTTTTTCACACTGTTAAATGGTTTCACTTATGTCTGATACGAATACACAGTTAGATATAAAAACAGTTCTATTTCAAACAATTCAGTTTAGCGTAAGTACACGGTTTAATTCTATTTGATCCATATATACGATCTTATCAGGTGCTACCACTCCGGGCCAGAGTGGAGCTGAGAGCAATGGCAATGAAGGGATACTCCACATTCTCCAAATCTCCAGCATCTGAAGCATCAGCATCAGATTGTTTAGTGTCATATCAGTATACTCATTGGGGAGGAGGTCTCCCAATCGCCTTACCATAAGAAACAGTTCAGTGTCGTACCCAGGACCCTATTTCTATTTGACCCATAGGTCCAGCATCTGAAGCCTCACCATCAGATTGTTTAGTGTCAAATCAGGACACTCATTTAAGAGGTGGTCTTACCCCTCAGCAGAGGTGCAGTCGGTGTATTCTACAACCTCGGCTAAATGAGCAAAGACTCTGTATACTTAACCCCACTAATAGAGTGGATCTACAATGTAAGTTTATCAATCATAACGACGTATCTCTTAACAAAGCAGCGGGGAGCTCCTGTGGTGTTGTGGCAAACGTTCCGGACGGTGATATCGTAGTTAGCGAGTTCGAACTCCAGTCACACAATTACATTTACTTTCAGACAAATATCATTGGGAAAGGCATGAACCCCTTATTCTTCCAGCTATGGATTAAATAGTACCATTAATGTACTTTTACAAGGATTGCTTTGACAATAAATAACCCACGAAGGTTGATATGCCATTAGACAAAGAACCTTAACAAAAAACAAAACATAGCTTAAATTTGGCACAAACCTGCATACTATAGATGCTGTCTTTGACACAAGACTGAATCTATAGTGAAGATTGAACTGACTAGGAAGTGGTCGGTAAGACGAGGTTGTTAACCATCATACTATAATAATGTAGTACGTTTTTAAGAATGTTAAAAAAAAGGAAAGTTGAAAAAAAATAAGCACAAAACAGGTAACCTAGTGAGAAACGAACCCACAATATAGCAGTATCTATTTACTAAACTTTACTTAGTTTTGTACTAGGTCACAAGTATGTGGTATCCAGTGTGGACCGAACTCACTATTAATGGTCTACGAGGTAGATTCCCTTTAAAGCATTGTCATTTTCAAAGCTTTGCTCTGAAGTCTCTGACGCCCAATAGAAATTGATTTCACTATTAATGATCTGCGAGGTATATGCTCTTCTAAGCAGTGTAGTCATTTTCAAAGCCTGACTATTGTTATTATTTGGTTTGGTTTGGTTTGGTTTGTTGGGTTTTATGGCATATCAACCTTTGTAGGTCATTTAACGCCAAATCTATTTTTATGTAAATAATCAGTTCTATTTAAAACAATTCAGCTTAGCATGAGTACACAGTTTAATTGTCAAAAACATTTCAATTTCAAACTATTCAAGCAGTTATATATAACAATTCAGTTTAGCGTAAGTACAGTTTCAATGTCAAAAATAGTTCAATTTCAAAACAATTCAGTTTCGCAAAAGCACGCAGTTTAAATGTAAGTACAGTTTAATTGTAAAAAAAAACATTTTTATTTCGAGCTATTTAGTTTAGTCAAGCGATTCTTCTTCAGCTAATTCAGTTTAGAAAAAATACAGATTTTGTTTACACACAGTTACATGTCGGAAAAGTTCTATGTTAAACAATTTAGTTTAGTGTGAATACAGTTTCAATGTCAAAAAACAGTTCTATTTGAAATAATTCAGTTTAGCACAAGCACGCAGTTAAATGCAAGCACGGTTCAATAGTCAAAAAACATTTCTATTTCAAGCTATTTAGTTTAGCATATGTATGCTGTAAGTTCTATTTAACCCATAGATAGGGCCCTATCGGGTGCTACCGCGCCGGGCCAGAGTGGACCTGGGCGCAATGGCAATGAAGGGGTGTTCCGTATTCCCCAAGGCCCCTGCATTACTGAGACCTCACCATTAGACTGTTTAGTGTCATATACAGGACACTCGTGGTGGGGGGTCTTACCCCTCTGCAGAGGTGCAGTCAGTATATTCTACAGCCCCAGCCGACTGGGTAACGTATAATCCATTTTTATTCAAATAAACAGTTCTATTTCAAACAATTCAGTTTAGCATAAGTACACAATTTAATTGTCAAAAATATTTCTACTTCAAGCTATTCAGTTAAGTCAAACAATTCTAATTCAAAACAATTTAGTTTAGTATAGTTATTTACCCAACCCCTCCGCTCGGACAGGATTGACACAAGGTCAATTTTTAAGCGGAGTTTAACAAGTTTGAATTCAGAGTTTTCCTTTTCCTAGACTAGTTGCCGCATCAAGACTTAAGAACCCAGTCTTCCCTACTATTTACCCATAGCTGGAGGGAGAATAATCGGATTCATACCTTTCCCAAGTGTATTAGTGCTATGTGAAATGCAATCAGTCACGTCCAGAATTTGAACTCGCGTCACTGTGTCCATTTCCTACGACGATAACCATTACACCACAGACACCTCCAATTTAGTTTAGGATAAATAATGTTCTTGTTTACTCAATTAAATGTAAAAACAGTTCTATTTCAAACAATTCAGGTTAGCATAAGTACGCAGATTTGTTCTACTTAACCCATACATAGGACTCTATCAAGTGCGACCACTCCGAGCTAGAGTGGACCTGGAAGCGATGGCAAAGAAGGGAGGCCTGCATTCTCCAAAGCTCCAGTATCACTGGAACCTCAGCATCAGATTGTTTAGTGTCATATTCAGGACACTCGTTGGAGGGTCTTAACCCTCTGGAGAGTAGATCAGTAGATGGGACCCTAACAGGTACTACCACTCCAGGGCAGAATGGACCAAGGAGTAATGGCAATGAAGGGGTACTCCATATTCCCCAAATCTCAAGCAGTTCAGTGTCATATCCAAAGAACTCGTTTTAGAGTCGAGTCTTACTCCTCTGCAGAGATGCAGTCGGTGCATTCTACAGCCCAAACCGAATAGATCAGCCAAACACGTTGCAGTGCTAGGAATATAAGTAGTAAACAGTATTCGTTGGGAGAATTGATAAAATGTAATCGTTCGTTTGCTGAAAAAGTGAGAAGGATAAAGGAATGAATGAAAGAAGAAATAGAGATGGGCGTGCGAGAAACACGGTTCCGATAACGCAAATGTTATAATTGAATACTGTACAACAAGAACAAAATGACATTTTATTATCCGAAATTGACGAGAGGAAATGGATCTGTTTAAACGGAAAAGAAAGGTTGTTCGTGAGTGATAGGGTGTGTGAATGAGAATGTCCTTGCAAAAGAAAAGTATAATAGAAGAATCTTATGGTTTAGGATGTTTTGTTTGATGTATTTTTGTATTGCTGTTTTTTAGGGAGGAATCTAGAGGGGGGGTGGTTTGTTAGTTCTGTTATTGCTTTTTGTGGGGAGGTGTTTTTCTTTTTCTTTTTTGCAGTATCATGGTTTGGTTTGGTTTGGTTTGGTTTGGCTTTATGGCATATCAACCATTGTAGGTTATTTAATGCCAAATCCATTTTTACACGTATAAACAGTTCTTTTTCAAACAACTCTGTTTAAGTACTACCACTCCTGGGCAGAATGGACCAAGGAGTAATGGCACTGTTTAGTTCTATTTGACCCATAGATAGAACCCTATTTTTACACGTATAAACAGTTCTATTTCAAACAACTCTGTTTAGTGATGGTCAAACAGGTACTACCACTCCAGGACAAAATGGACCAAGGAGTAATGGCACCGTTTAGTGCTATTTGACCCATAGATCGGACCCTAGCTGGGGCTACCACTCCGGGTCAGAGTGGACCTGAAAGCGATGGCAATGAAGAGGTACTCTGCATTCCCCAGTGTTCCAGCATTACTGGATCCTCACGATAAGACTTAGTGTCATATCGTTGGGGAAGTCTAACCCCTGTACAGAGATGCAGTCGGTGTCTTCTGTATCACGGAGTTACTTAGCGAAATCTTTGCTTTATTCTGGGATGGTTTAGTTTTTTTTGTTTAATGGCATATTAAACTTCGTGTGTTATTTAATGCCAAATTAATCCTCATTGAAGAACTACAGTTATACCATCTAATAAAGGATTTAGGGATAAGGGGATAGAATCAGTATATACAAAGCCCATTCGAAAAACCAAGGTGCCTGTTGGGGAAAATTTCCATGAATGTTTTTTTTATAGTAAGCCTGGTGGATAAATCTAGACTTTTGGGCTTTTCTTTTCGTGGTTGAAGCATTTATTTATTATTTGTTTGTTTTAACCACATGGTTTGTTTACAATTACGTCCGCATGGGTTTGATTTTTTGCTCCAAAAACTGGGGCCTGTGTATTTGGGGTTTATTGGTTTATTCTTTGACTTGGCGCATGATTTACTTTCATTGATTGATTTATTGATTTATCGATTTTATTTAACTTATATACACGAGTAATAAACGACCCCTAATATTTAGCCACAAAAAAGCTGCTTTTGTCACATATAGCGTTTAATTAACGATCCCTGAGTTTGAGCTACAAAAAAGTGTTCTGTCACATATTACGTGTAATAAACGACCCCCAGTTTTTAGTCACAAAAAGGCCTTTTTTTTCATCAATTGCTTGCAATTAATAATCCCAATATCTAGCCACAAACGTGTTTTTATCATCTATTGCATGAAATGAACGACCTCTAATTTTTAGCCACAAAAAGGTGATTCATAATATATTCCATGTAATGAACGACCCCTAATTTTTAGTCACAGAACGGTATTTTTATCATACAGTGAATGCAATGAACAAACCCGTTTTTTTAGTCACCGAACGGTGATTTTATCATATATTGCATGCAATAAACGACCCCTTATTTTTAGTAACCGAACGGTGATTTTATCATATATTGCATGCAATGAACGACCCCTTATCTTTAGTCACCGAACCGTATTTTTATAATATATTGCATGCAATGAACGACCCCTAAATCTGAGCAACAAAAAGGTGGTTTATCATATAAAGCATATAATGAATGACCTCTAATTTTTAGCCACAAAAAGTCTTTATATCATACTTTTGTGTGTGTGTATTTATCTAACTCCTCCACACGAGCAGGATGTGACACAAGAGCAATTTCTTAATGAAGTTTAACAGAGTTTTCCTTCTCCCTAGACCAATTACCATACCAATGTTAAAGAGCCCAATCTGACTTACTACTTTTTATAACTAGAAGAATACTTGAATTCATACCTTTCACAAGGGTTATTAGCGTAACGTGAAAAAAGCAGCCTCATCCAGGGTTTGAACTCGGGTCGCCATGTCAATTTCCAACGATGATAAACATTACACTACGACCTCATCATATCATGCGTGCAACGCAGGATTCCTATGTCAGCCTCTACTAAGAAACAAAAATATTTCTTCTCCATCCAATGACATCCAATATATTGACCCTCGACCGAGCCGTCAATCAAGAGATGCACCTGTGTAAATAAGCAGAAGAATAGCGGAAGCACGTGAACGTAAGACAATTATATAACCAGGTGCCTGAGACGGCTTAAGTCAGTTGGAGACAAGATGCCAGCGTGAGAGTCAGCTTGCAGACTGAGGGCTGGCAGCTTTCAGTGACCCACAGTTGAACAGCCCCAGCCAAGACGAGGAAGAAGTGCTGCTATGATTAGAAGAACTTGGTGTCAATATAACAGTCTGTCCCCGTCTCCAACTCATCTCTCACACACAACCAAGATCAACCCTTTCGAGAATAAAGTGTGAGAGGTATATTTTTAAAAAGATGTGTATTCGTTCGTTCATTGAAGTCGTCGTTGGGTTTGATTATATTTATATTTGTATACGTATACGTGCAGTTGCATTATGGATATAGAACACACTGATATGCCAATAAAAAAATGGAATACAAACAAATTCAATGCAATACACTAAATGAACAAGGTTGGTTGGTTGGTTCGGTTTTATGGCATATCAACCTTGGTAGGTTATTTAAAGCCAAATCCACTTTTATACAAATAAACAGTTCTATTTCAAATAATTGAGTTTAGTATAAGTACACAGTTTAGCAGCCAAAAACATTTCTATTTCAAGCTATTCAGTTTAATCAAACAGTTCTAATTCAACAATTCAGTTTAGTATAATTATAGTTTTTGTTTACCCAGAGTTAAATGTCAAAACTGTTCTATTTCGAACAATTCAGTTTAGCCTAAGTACAGTTTCAATGTCTAACTGTTCTATTTCAAGCAATTCAGTTTAGCATAAGTACACAGATTATTTCTGTTTGACCCATAAATAAGACCCTATGAAGTGCTACCACTCCGAGCCAGAGTGAACCTGGGATCGATGGCAATGAAGGGGTACTCCGCATTCCCCAAAACTCCAGCATTACTGGAACCTTGTTTAGTGTCATATCAGGACACTTGTTGGGGGTAGTCTCTACAGCCCTAAACGACTGACCAAATAAACAATGTAAATTGATGTCAACATAAATAAGTTTTTACAAAAATTTGTTGACTATTTATCGTATTTATACATATTATAAACACTGGGGTTATAAAAAGTAAACAATGTTAAGTATAGGCAATATACAGTTGCCCAGTCGGCAAACAAAATCACACACCGACTGCATCTCTGCAGAGGGGCAAAACCTCCCCAACGAGTGTCCTTGATATGACACTAAAACATCTCAGGTCAGTCAGCTGGGGCTGTAGAATACACCCAATGCTTCTCTGCAAAGGGTTAAGATCACTCTCAACGAGTGTCCTGGTATGACACTAAACAATCTAATGGTGAGGCTCAAGTAATGCTTGAGCTTTAGGGAATGCGAAGTACTCTCTAATTGATATGAGTCCAAGGTCACCTATGGCCTGGAGTGGGAGCACCTGTTAGGGGACCTATCTATGGGTCAAACAGAACTAAAATGTGTACTTGTGCTAAACTGGATAACTTGAAATAGAACTGTTTTGACAATTAAACTGTATACTTATGCTAAACTTAATTTGTTCGAAATGGAACTGTTTTTGATATTAAAACTGTACTTACGCTAAACTGAATTGTTTGAAATAGAACTTTTTAACTTAACTGAATTGCTTGAAATAGAAATGTTTTTGACAATTAAAATGTGTATTTATGCTAATCTGAATTGCTTGGGAAAGAACTGTCTCTTTGTATAAAAATAGATTTGGTATTAAATAATCTACAAAGGTTGATATGCCACAAACCCAAACAAACAATATATAGAAAATATGACTGAATTATTAGTAATAGTCGAACCTGCCCGATGTATAAGGGATGTAAGCGCAGAGGACCAGCTGAGTACCCTAAGAGAGCCTGATTGTATGTCTGTGTAACATGTGTCACGCATTATACTCAAGCTCTAAAAGTAACAATGTATATTGTAACAGCTCACTGTATATACTCGTGTACTGAACGACCCTTATTTTCACCTGCAAAAAAATTTTTTATCGTGTATTGAGTATAATAAACATTCTCAAACTTTTGACTATACTAACCTAGAAGAATATTTCTTCAACATTCAATGACATAAAGAGAAAATTGAATCACTTTCAAATATACCGTAAAACAATCACAATCAATGTAATACCGTAAATAAACAATGTAGTCTAGACCTTAATGTAGCCTACCGTGTTTACTTGGAAAACCCAACCACTTATACACAATAGTATTGATTATATAATAATTTTGTATATAGTTGATTAAGTACGCATTGTCTGCATTATTTACTTTTCATGTAAACAAAATCACTCAACGTCATCTCGGTAGTTCTAAAAGCTCAGTTGATAGTAAAGTCTTTTTATGTATCTTTGTTTAATATTTGTATATAAGTGGTGCCTTCAATAAGTTTCCAGCCTTTTTTTGTACAGGTATTTAAAATTGTCGTTGACTTTTGAAAATTCAGTATCTTATTGCTATACATCTTATGAGATGACTGACCAATTTTTATTGTTTCAGGTTCAAAGGAACAGCTACAGTAGCAATTGGAATACACCCTATTAAAGCCTGATTGTCACAGCTGGAGAATTTCAAAAATGCAATCTGACACTTTAGAAGAACAATGTGCAATAAAATTTGTTTTAAACTTGGAATAAATGCCACAGAAACGTATGGAATGCTTCACACTGCTTTTCGACCATTTTGCATGAATCGAGCATCAGTTTTTGAGTGGCATAAGAGATTCAAGGAAGGCAGGGAGTCTGTGAGGAATGATGAGAGGTGTGGGAGGAGTAAGGAAGTCAACACACCAGAATTGATTGGCCAAACGGTTTGGGTAAGGGTTACTATGTTGAGGTTTTTAAGGAGTTCAGGAAGAGATTCCGTCGGAAGAGGCCAGCCTTCTTCAAATCGGATCAGTGGCATTTCCACCAGGACAATACACCAGTCCACAACTCCAACCTTGTCACAAACGATTTAACCAAGATGGGCATCAAGACAGTTCCTCAGCCTCCCTATAATCCAGACCTTGCTCCCAGTGACTTTTGTTTATTCCCAAAGCCCAGAGGCTGTCGTTATGAGACAAGTGAGGAGATGAAAGAAACTGTGACAAAGGTCGTTGACACGCTGATACAAGAGGACTTCCATGGGGCCTTGAAGAAGTTGTTGGAACGGTACAACAGGTGCATTGCAGCCGGAGGAGATTACTTCGAAGGGTACTGGAGTTTCATATGTGTACTATCAATAAATTTGCCATACGAAAAAAGTCTGGACACTTATTTAATGATCCTCGTACGATGCGCACAGATGTTGTAAATAGTAAACTTAGTAAAAACTTTATCATCTTAATTAATAGCCTTTCTTTAGGTATAGACAATGCAAGGGACGTTTTGAATGAAAGTTAGGGCAAGGTTAGGCCCAAAAATAAGGTAAGCTTTAATATTTCAAAAGCATATCTTGTAAAAGTGAAAGTCTCGTTGTTTTTGAATTGGACAATTGGTTTCACAAGTATATATGGTAGATATTATATCGACCCTTATTTTCAGCTGCAAAAAAAATGTTTTTATCATGTATTGCGTATATTGAGCACTTTCAAACTTTTGACTATACTAACCTAGAAGAATATTTCTTCAGCATTCAATGACATAAAGAGAAATTGAAACACTTTCAAATTTACTGTAAAACAATCACAATCAATTTTTTTTCATCATACAACGTGTGAAAGCACGTGCGATACCATGTCCTCATCAGCCGCCATCCAGGGTAGATAACACAGTTTCGGTAGCTCAAAGGCGGTACTGGCAGCCCTGGCGCTACCAAGCAGCTTTTGCCACCGGACAAGGTATTAAGAGAATCATATATATATATATACATATACGCCAGATCAATTAAATGCAGAGACTACATTGGACGTTAATCTTCATTTTCTGAGTGCAGTTTGTGATTTAAAAAAACGCGTTTACTTTCGGCGGTTGATGTCATTACGCGTTTACAGTAACCGTTTCTTACGTAATCACACGGGAAAGGTGGTTCCGCGTGTATTTCCTTCATGCTGAAAACTTTCTCGCTTTCGACCAAATCCAACTTGATGCATATCGCGCCGTGGTCTGAAGACGATTTGAGGCAACTTTCAAACTGCGGCCAGTGATTCCTATTTTTGAAAGAAACGAAATGACTGAGTGCCCTATAAAACCACGACAACCAACCTCAATAGGAATCACATAGCATATTTCAAATTTACTGTAAAACAATCACAATCAATGTAATACCGTAAATAAACAATGTAGTCTAGACCTTAATGTAGCCTACCGTGTTTACTTGGAAAACCCCACCACTTATACACAATTGTATTGATAATATGATAATATTGCATATAGTTGATTAAGTACGCATTGGATGCATTATTTACTTGTTATGCAAACAAAATCACTCAACGTCGTCTCGGAAGTTCTAAAAGCTCAGTTCATAGTAAAGTCTTTTTATGTATCTTTGTTATAATTTGTATATATGATGCGCACGGATGTTGTAAATAGTAAACTAAGTTAAGTAAAAACTTTATCATCTTAATTAATAGCCTTTGTTTAGGTATAGACAATGCAAGGGACGTTTTGAATGGAAGTTAGGGCAAGGTTAGGCCCCAAAATAAGGCAAGCTTTAACATTTCAAAAACATATCTCGTAAAAATGAAAGACACGTTGTTTTTGAGACGAAAAGTTGGCCTTAAAAGATATTCATTACACGAGTATATTCGGTATTTATTTATTTGTTTATTTTATCTATTTATTTTTTTTTTATGAAGACCGACTCATAATCAGAAAACAAAAATCTAAAAATAAATATTCTTGTTAACTGTGCTCGGAAACCATAACCAAGTGACCCCCCCTTCTATTTCTCTCTCTCTCTCTCTCTAACACACACACACACATTCACTCTTTCCCCCCTCTCTCTCTCTCTCTCTCTGCCTCTTTCCCCTCTCTCTCTCTCTCTGTTTACGCAAGTCTAAAATATTGACAAATATGCGGCAAATAAAACAAAAAATAAATAAGCTTCTTCTTCTTCTTCTTCTTCTTCTTCTTCTTCTTCTTCTTCTTCTTCTTCTTCTTCTTCTTCTTTCTTGGTTCTTTTCTCGTTTCGTCTTGCCACATTTCAGCTTATTATTTTAGTCCTTTCAGAGTTTTTCACATCAGTGTTAGTGGATGGTTTTATGTGACAGCAAGTCTCCTCAAGTCTCCAGGACTCTTCTCAGTATCCTTGGCAATCTTAATAATGCTGTAATCTGGGTGGTCTTCACTCGAACTTTTATTTACAAGTCCTCCAGTCCCTGTACCAGTCCCTTGGTGACCATATGGAAAGCACCAATCACAGTTGATATCACTGTCGCTTTCATGTTCCTTTAGTTTTTTCCGTTCCCTAGCAAGGTCTTGGTACTTATCTCTCTTTTTGCTTTCTTTCAGTTTTACCCAGTGATCTGCTGGAACGGCAATGTTCAGAATTCGGTATGACTTTTTTTTTGTTTATTTGTCTTTTAGGGGTTTTTAGATAATTACTAGGTCTGGTCGTTTGTATTTCATAATTCCAGAGAACTTGGTGGGTCTCATTTTCTTGGACGGATTCTGGATTGTGCATATACCATTTGTTCGCATGATCAAATTTAATGGTTTGGTTTGGTTTGGTTTGTTGGGTTTTATGGCATATCAACCTTTGTAGGTTATTTAACGCCAAATCTATTTTTATGTAAATAACCAGTTCTACTTAAAACAATTCCGTTCAGAATGAGTACACAGTTTAATTGTCAAAACATTTCTATTTCAAACTATTCAAGCAGTTATATATAACAATTCAGTTTAGTGTAAGTACAGTTTCAGTGTCAAAAACAGTTCTATTTCAAATAATTTAGTTTAGCATAAGCACGCAGTTTAAATGTAAGTATAGTTTAATTGTGAAAAACATTTCTATTTCGAGCAATTCAGTTTAGTCAAGCAATTCTACTTCAGCTAATTCAGTTTAGTAAAAGTACAGATTTTGTTTACACACAGGTACATGTCAAAACAGTTCTAAGTTAAACAATTTAGTTTAGTGTGAATACAGTTTCAATGTCAAAAAACAGTTCTATTTGAAATAATTCAGTTTAGCACAAGTACACATTTCAAATGTAAGCACGGTTCAATTGTCAAAAATCATTTCTATTTCAAGATATTCAGTTTAGCATATGTATGCCGTTAGTTCTATTTAACCCATAGATAGGGCCCTATCAGGTACAACCACGCCGGGCCAGAGTGAACCAGGGAGCAATGGCAATGAAGTGGTGCTCCGTATTCCCCAAGGCCCCCGCATTACTGGGATCTCCCCATCTTACCCCTCTGCAGAGCTGCAGTCAGTATATTCTACAGCCCTAGCCGACTGGGCATATCAAATTTAAACTTGAACAGTTCCCAGTTGATCACCTTCCCCACTCACTCATTTCTACTCTTATCTTACACTCATTTTGAGCTAATTTACTGCATTCACTTATTGTATGATTGATCATTTCGTCTCTATCACGACATAATCTACAGATGTTATTTTGTTGTGTCTTATCTATTTTGGCTTTGACCAATTTGGACCTTCCTTATGGCGTTTTTTTAGCTGCTATTGGAAGAGATTCTGTTTCTCTCTTTCTCAGCCATATCTAAGTTCTCTTGTGTGAGATTTCACTTGTTTGTCGCTTAAAATATCCTTACAGTTGTTTTTCTCCCCATTTCCGTTTTCTGACTATTTTTTCTGTTGATGCTTTTGTCGTCTGTATTGTTTCTAGTCGCTGTAATAAGTCTTCCTCAGCACATTTTTATGTAGTCATTGAATCATGCTATCGATGTATCGACACTATCTTCAATGCTGAAAAGTCCTCTTCTTTCTTCTTTTCTCAACACATAGAGTCTGTCTACGTCATCTCAGGGATGTAAGGTCTTATGCATAGTCATGAGTTTTCTTGTTTTCTGGTTCATTTTTTCAAGTTCTTCCCTCGTCCTCTTCAAGAATAGTCCCGATTATCTTACAAAAAGGACAGCCCTGGCGTTTATCCTTTTGATGAGATTTCTGCTATATAGTTTGGTTTCAAGTAGTTTTCTCGTTTTCCTGAGATACTTTTTAAAAATTTATTTCTTCCATCACCACTTTTTTATGGTGTCCGCTTCCGGTATTCCCAAGTATTTGCAAGTTTCCTTTTCTTCGATCGTTTCTGGTTTGTACTCCTTGAGAGTTTTTTTAACACCAGCTTTAGTTGATTATCTTTCACAAGAGTTTGAGTGACAGCAAGTCTCCTCAGGTTTCCAGGATTCTTCTCAATATTCTGGCCAGTCTTAATAATGCTGCAATCTGGATGGTCTCCACTCGTCTTCGTATTTCCAAGTTCACCAGTCTCTTTATTAATTCTTCGGTGACTGTACCAAGATTCACCAATTACAAAATATATAAACGCCAATTTCATGATCCACAGTTTTTCAATACCCAAGCAAGGTCGTGGTACTTATCCTTCTTTTCATTTTCTTTCAGTTTTACTCTGTGGTCAGCCTGGAGAGTAAAGACCACAATTTTCCAAATCCTTTTTTTTTGTTGATTTTTTTAAGGTCTGGACGTCTGACCGAGATTAGGTAATCCATTTGTATATTAAAATTCCATAGTAATTTATGTCTCATTCTCCAGGACAGATGCTGGGTTGTGCATATGCCACTTATTCGTATGGTCAAATTTAAATTTCTTTATTCTTTACTCCTGTAAAGTTTTTCACATCAACGTTAGCTGATGGTCTTTCACTGGAGTTTGAGTGACAGCAAGTCTCCTCAAGTCTCCAGGACTCTTCTCACTATTCTGGCCGTTCTCAGCAATGCTGTCGTTCCGATATTATTATTATCATTATTATTATTACACCTTGCGAATTTTTCACACCAGCGTTTGCTGATGGTCTTCCACTTTAGTCTGAGTGAGAGCAAATATCCTCAAGTCTCCAGTGGGTGTCCTCGTGGTGTAATGGTTAAAGCGATGGACTGCGGAATAGAAGTAAGCGAGTTCGTATTCCAGTTGCGCTATTATGTTCACTTTCGGGCAAATACCCTTGGGAAAGGTATAAACCCCCTTATCCTCCCAGCTATGGGTTAAATAGTACCACCACTGTTTTTCTAGAATAGCTTTGGCATTAAGTAACCTACAAAGGTTGATATGCCATTAAACAAAAAACCCAAACCAAACCTCAAGTCTCCAGGACACTGCTTCGTATTCTGGCCGATCTGAGTTATGCTGTAGTTTGGATCGTTTCGCCTCGTCCTCCGATTTCCAGTTCTCCCCCCCTTACCAAACCTTTGGGAATCGTTATAAACGCGCTAATTACACTTGGTATCATTGTCACCTTCATGTTTCATAGCTTTTTTTTTTCGATTTCTTTTTTCTTGTTCTTGTTCTCCATTTATTTATTTTTCTTGGTTTTTATTCTTGGTTCGTTTTTCGTTTTTGTCTTGCCGTATTTCAGTTTTTTTGTTTTTTTTTTCTTGCATCTCATTTTTCTTTCTTGGTTCGTTTTTGTCTTGCCGCATTTTAGTTTTCAGCATTAGATTTTTTCAACCTTTTTTTTCTGTGGTGAATTAGAAATGGTCGGTGACATCTAATGATTTCTCATGGTCTGATGCTTTTTATGGGATACCTCAACACGGTTGGTTACTTTAACAACAGATTGGGTATCGGCACGTCGCGCTTGGCCAGTTCAGAATCTTGCCTTTCTCTTTTCCCTACTTTTCAGACTATTTTTCTATCTATTTATTTACTTTGCTATTTTTTTTTTTTTGCTTCTAATGAGTTTTTTCTTCTTTTTTAAAAATATTTTTCAACATTCCTCCTTCTTTTTCTTTATATCTAATTCTTTTTTTTTCTTTTAACTTGGGTGAATCAGAAGTTTTGCAATATTTTGGTAACGTAAGGCGTGATTTTAATCTAATAGAAAAAAATTAATCGAAGTTAAAGTTCATTATCCTCATCTGCATGTCGCACCATCAGCACGGATATCCCTGACCCTCTCCCCCCTCACTCCCTATCGACTATCGCCTCCTGCAGGCCCTCAGGTCTACATCTCGTATCTACACAGAGCAGCTGTATGTAGGTTCGAGCTGGTCGCCCTGCCTTTGCCTGGTTATGTGAAGGGGCCCACAAGAGTACATCACTTATAAGCTCGTCCCTACTTCTCCAGCCGGGTCCCGCATGTCTGGTTCGTCTAACTTTGATAGTTTTCGTGATGGGTAGTAGGTGACCGTATAGCTACTGCCTTGTGGGGTGTTGCATCCAGCACTTGTTCAATATTGCTCGTATCATTTTTATGTAGTTGATGTCAAGATTTTTCTCCATCCGTTTAGTTAGCGTTCATGTAGTGCATCCATATAGCAGTATCGACATGGCCGCTGCTTGGAAGAAACTATTTTTACATTCTGAGGACGGTTGGAGACCTTACCATGCAAAATGAATAGCCATTATCTCCTGTCATTTTTTCAATGGGACATGACTATTTCGGCAGTTTTGACTGTTGTGATTTTTTTTAAATGTTTTTTTTTTTTGTTATTATTATGGCCATGATATTTTGGTATTTGATGATGCGGCCTTCTAAATCGCGAGAAAAGAGAGAATTCTCTTCTTTTTTTTTTTTTTTGCTTTTTTACAAAGCATTATTGAGAACGCAAAAAATAAAATTCAGTTATCTGATCAAACCTTTGAATGTCTGATAAGTTTTTTGTTGTATCGTGGTAAGGAAAAGATACACAGTGAAATAGAGTTAATTATTCTTCAACTCAAGTGGTACAAGTCCGACTAAAATTATAAGTCTCGCGCTGTTGGTGTTAAGTCCGAAGTAGGTTTCTCTACTGACCAACGTCGTTTCAGAGCTGTCTCTCTGCTTCTCTTTCTGCTTCTGCTTCTGCTTCCCTGTGTTTACGAGACACGGCGTCTTTTAACCTTCTGCATTACCGGAAGTCAAGTGGCACGAGCCACTATACAACAGTTTTCTAACACCAAGTCCTGCTTCTAGGATGAGTCAAAAGTTTTGTAGTATTTTAGTACCTCGATGGACAATTCAACAGCTACGGCTGTTTTTGCTGAGATCACAAAGATGACGAACCATACTAGACTGTAAGATGCCAAACTCGCCTGATACTCTCCAATTTTAGGCCTACCTGACCTTGCTTGATCATCAAGATTCTTGCAATCAGAACGAAATTTCCTGAACTACCCGTTCAAACTCAGATCGAACTCGGAAAGCATAGTTTCCCGAATTAGTCTATGTTACACGTCACACATGGAGCGAAGTAATGCACAAAATGTCCGCACACTAACAACCATAACACTACCAACACACAGCTTTAATCACGTGTTGTGCGTGTCGCAAACTAGCACGTACTATAATATGGCAAAATTTTAACTCACCATAGTAAAACAATTTTTGTGTTAACCTATCAAATTTTTAATAATCTATCAATTTTTGTAATAACCTATCAATTTTTGGAATAACTATGTAATAACTCTATCAAATAGCAAAATGGATTTATAGAAAGAAAACCGACAAGCTGAGTTCAAATTCAGCTTTTTTTCCACCAAACATTAATCTCCCTAAGAAAAGGCTTGAAACCATTTCCTTTGACTCTGTCCTCTCGTCAGATAGCTTGACAAAAATGTTTTGTTACTAGCATGTTTGATGTGGAACGGAGTTGGTGATCGAGGATTTGAGAAAATCACTCCCCTATAATTACCGCCCAGATGGTAGTAACAAATACCCTTATATTGTATTGTCATCTCTTTTGATAGGGGTTCAATAATTCTTGCCGTTCAATCTTCTATCTTGCTGAGTTGACCTTAGCTTGACCTAATGGTTTTTCTGAGTCGTCATCATCATCATCATGTCACGCCACCAGCGCGGATCTCCCTGACCCTCTCCTGCCACCCTTCTCTATCGTCCATCGCTTCCAGTAGAATGCCTATTAGGATGCAAAGAACCATAAACAAGGACTTCGATGAAATTTAAAAAGAAAGTATTCATGGACTTTAAAACTTGATATTGACAGAAGCGGGAAATAAGAAGGGAAAAAATGTATTTCTTCGAAAGCCATGGGAAGCAGCATGGTGGATGTAAAGGCGAACGAATAAACTCTCTGACGGTTTAACGTAATGCCTAACCAGGTCCTTGGCGTATGAATCCTATGGTTCAACGGCCAGGATCAAATAGTTAGATCGGGGAATCACTGCTGTTCATCTATAAGGGTGGCTTCGATAAATGAGAATAAAAACAGCCATCGAAAGATTACCATGACCCACAATCTTCTAAGTATAACGGTTTAATTCTCTTCGAATAATCTACACTACGGCCAATCTATCATTCAACAGTTCAAAGTTCTTCTTTCTGGGATCGCAGTAAAGTATCTGTTCTAGGTTTAAGCCATATTCCCTTTTAGGGGTCGGAAAGCAGTGCAAGTTTAGGCTGGACGTAGAAGAATCTCCAAAAACTTCCACTCTCGGATTCTGGGGTAATACCTCCTCATTATAAATGTTACCTGTAGAACGGTGATAAGAAACTCAGCTTATCAAGAGACAGTCAAGGTTTCAGTGTTACCCCAAAGCAGCGCCGTGGTCTACTTTATTGGCGCCTCGTTTTAGCAAGCTAGTCAGAGAGAGGATTCTCACTGGATACCCCATAAATCTGGCCTTGTGCCAAAGTAGGTTCTACTCAATAAATTACAATGTCTACTCATTACACAAAAAAGAATAGTAGAAACCTTTGTAATATTTTTTGCACAATTTCTGGTTAATTTTTACCCTTTAACCCATCTTATTCTAGCGAAAACTAAAAATCAGATTCTACTTCTTTTTTTGTAAACAGCTTGAAAAATATCCTCAAGGAAGAAATTTCGAATAAAACCCCAATATTTTAAATTTAAAGAGAGGGATCATTTTTTTATATAAATTTAACGTAAGATGATCACACACTTTCGGACCTGCAAGTATTACTGACGACCACTGATAGCGGTAAAGGGACGTGTAATTTTTTTTTTTTTCATCTTTTTCATAAGGAAATCAGATGGAGAGGGTGAAGGTGTTAACTAAGCTTATTTGGGGAGGGGATTTTTTTCGCTAGATAAAGAAAAGGGGTGGAAACAATATTGGTGGATTTTTTTCTTTTTTGTTTTTGACCCCACCATATAGTTTGCTTTATTTTCTTTTTTTCTTCTGATGAAACGTGGGCGTTTCTTTAAGTCTTTTCATCACTTATAAAAAAATCCCACTCCAATATTGTCTCCACCCCTATTTTTATTTAGCGAAAAACATAAGCTTAGTTAACATCCCCCCATTCTAAAATATTGGGGTTTTATTCCAAATTTCTTCTTTGCGGATATGTTTTCAGGTTGTTTACATTTATTCGCCCCAAAAAAGTAGAATCTGGTTTTTAGTTTTCGCTAAACCCAATTTCTCGGACTATATGGTTGGAGAATCCGACTGTGCTGGAGGGCACAAAGCACCCAAAAGCCCACAAAAAATTTTTATTGTTGAAGTGGCTCCCAAATGCTCCACTGTGTTATAACGAAAATGTTTAACCATATTGATTGCAACAGTTTAATCAAAATTGTATCGCCCAAAATTTTTGAAATAAAAAGTTAAAGATCTTTTCAACCAAAGCTACCAGAATTTTATTATTTCTAACAAAACGGATATGATTAGGCATTATTCATTTCTAAATTCTATGGCATTGAAACTCTGTAAGAAAAGTATGAATATATATTTTTCCGAAAATAAGAAAACATATATATACAGTTTTATTTTTGGTTTGCTTTGGTTGCGTTTTATGGCGCATAAACTCTTATAGGGGGTGTCCTCGTGGTGTAATGGTTAAAGCGATGGACTGCGGAATCGTAGTACGCGAGTTCGTACTCCAGTTTCGCTATTACGTTCACTTTCGGGCAAATACCCTTGGGAAAGGTATGAACCCGCTTATCCTCCCAGCTATGGGTTAAATAGTAGAATAGCTTTGGCATTAAATAACCAACAAAGGTTGATATGGCATTAAACAAAGAAACCAAACCAAACCAATCAACTCTTATGGATTATTTGATGCTGGGTTCAATCCAGGTCGCGTAATACCAAAGATTTTTAAAATGGTATTTGATTCCTCCTTGCGTAACACTCAGCAATATAAGGTACGTATCAAGGGTAAAGTGGAGCAATCAAGGGAAAGGAGTAATGCCCTCACCTACACTTTGGTGTAGTATCTAATGAAAAGGGAGCCTTCGGGTCGCCCTCGACTACAGTCGCCAACTTTACTTATATATATATATATGTGTGTGTGTGTGTGTGTGATTCGTCAATGAATAGTTAGTCGGTACCAATATCTAAATGAGTTAGAGCTCATTTTTTTGTACACCGTGAAATGATTTTAAGAACTGCGATTTATTGTTTGCATACAGTGAAATGGTTTGGTCTGGCTCCTTTGTTTATCAAGCTAACATATCAACCTTCGTGGGTTATTCAATGCCAAAACCATCCTTCTAGAAGAACAGCAGTGATGCTATTCAACCCATAGATGGGAGGATAAGGCGGTTCATACCTTTCCCAAGGGTATTTGTCCGAAAGTGAACGTAATAGCACAGCTGGAATTCGAACTCGCTTACAACAATTTCGCAGTCCAATGGGTTTAATGGCATATCAATTCTTGGTTTGGTTTGGTTTGTTGGGTTTTATGGCATATCAATTCTTGGTTTGGTTTGGTTTGGTTTGTTGGGTTTAATGGCATATCAATTCTTGGTTTGGTTTGGTTTGTTGGGTTTAATGGCATATCAATTCTTGGTTTGGTTTTGTTTGTTGGGTTTTGTGACATATCAATTCTTAGTTTGGTTTGGTTTGTTGGGTTTAATGGCATATCAATTTTTGTTTTGGTTTGGTTTGTTGGGTTTTATGGCATATCAATTCTTGGTTTGGTTTGGTTTGGTTTGGTTTGTTGGGTTTTATGACTTATCAATTCTTGGTTTGGGTTGGTTTGGTTTGGTGGGTTTAATGGCATATCAACTCTTGGTTTGGTTAGGTTTGTTGGGTTTTATGGCATATCAATTCTTGGTTTAGTTTGGTTCGGTTTGTTGGGTTTAATGGCATATCAATTCTTGGTTTGGTTTGGTTTGTTGGGTTTTATGGCCTATCAATTCCAAGTTTGGTTTGGTTGGGTTTAATGACATATCAATTCTTGGTTTGGTATGGTTTGTTGGGTTTAATGGCATATCAACATTTGTGGGCTATTTAACACCAAATCCATTTTTATGTAAATAATCAGTTCTATTCAAAACAATTTAGTTTAATATGAGTATTCAGTTTAATTGTCAAAAAAATTTCCATTTCAAACTATTCGAGCAGTTATACATAACAATTCAGTTTAGTGTAAATACAGTTTCAATGTTAAAACAGTTCTATTTTAAACAATTCAGTTTAGTATAAATACGCAGTTTAAATGCAAAAAGCAGTATAGTGAAGGAAGCACGGTTTAATTCTATTTAACCCATAGATAGGACCCTTATCAGGTGCTACCACTCCGGGTCAGAGTGGACCTGGGAGCGATAGCAATAAAGGGGTACTCCGCTTTCCCCAAATCTTCAGCATCTTGGTTTGGTTTGGTTTGTTGGGTTTTATGGCATATCAATTCTTGGTTTAGTTTGGTTTGGTTTGGTTTGTTGGGTTTAATGGCATATCAATTCTTGGTTTGGTTTAGTGTTTAGTGTCATATACAGGACACTCGTTGGGGAGTGGGGGTCTTACCCCTCTGCAGAGGTGCAGTCGATGTATTCTACAGTACCAGCCAACTGGGCAAATCAACTCTTGATCGTCATTTAATGCTAAATCCTGTAAAAGGGAATAGTTTATAAGTTACTTCCTTTTTAAAAGAGTTATAGCCCATTTGTTTGCACACAGTTAAATTATTCCTAGTATTGCTATTTATTATTTGCACATAGTTAAATAGTTTCAAGTCTGGCCATTTAACACAAATCATTTTATTTAATATTTATAATAATCACTTGTAAAAGATTGAACAGTTCTATTCGATCCATAGATGGGACTCTTGCGAGTACAACTACTTCAGCTAAGAGTAGACCTGAGAGTAATGTTAATGAAAAGATACTTCACATTCCCTAAACTCAAAGATTGGAGCCTCACCCTTACATTCAGTTTAATTTCATACCCAGAACAAGTATTGCTACCAAACACGAATAATTCTATTCAACATTATTCATTCGTTTGCACTCAATAAATGGTTTCAAGAATATTAAATGATTAAATAGTTCCATTTAATCCATTGATGGGACCCCATTCCAGGTCAGATTAAACCAAGGAGCAATAACAGTTTCATTTGATTTGATTTGGGCGGGTTTAAGGCATATCAACCCTTAAAGATTATTAAATGCCAAATTCTTTATACATATTATTTGTAATCGCATAGTTCGTTGATAATATTCTTAATCAAGCCAGAGCTCATTCGTTTGCATACAGTTAAATGGCTCCAAGCATTGTTATGTATCATTAACAATTCGTTTATGGCCCTGTCAGCTGGAGCTGTAGAATGCACCGGCAGTACCTCTGGAGAGGGGTAAGATCCCCCCACTACGAATGACACTAAATAATTTAATAGTGAGGTTCCAGTAATGTTGGAGCTTTGGGTAATAAGGAGCACCCCTTCATTGCCATTGCTCCCAGGTCAACTCTGGCCCGGAGTGGTAGCCCTTGATAGGGTCGTATCTATGGGTCAAATAGAACTAAACTGCGTACTTATGTTAAACTGAACTGTTTGAAATAGAACTGTTTTGATATGTAAACTGCGTACTTAAGCTAAACTGAATTGTTTGAAAGGAAACTGTTTTGACATTTAACTGTGTGAAAAAAAATCTGTACTTGTACTAAACTGAATTGTTTGAATCAAAACTGTTTGACTAAACTGAATAGCTTGAAATAGAAATGTATTTGACAATTAAATTGTGTACTGATGATAAACAGGATTGTTTGAAATAGAACTGATTATTTGAATAAAAATGGATCTGGCATTAAATAACATAAAAAGGTTGATATGCCATAAAACCCAACCACCAATTCTTTTAAATATGAGTCATTCGTTTACACATAATTACGTTGCATCAGATTCAGTTTAATTTAATACCCATTACAGTAAATGGTTTTAAGTATTGCTACCTAACACTAATAATTTTATTCAGCGTCATTCATTCATTTACACACAGTTAAATAGTTTCAAGTATTGTAAATGGTTAAATTGAATTGTTAGAAATTCAATTTAGCATAAGTCATTTATTTGTTTGCATTCAGTTTAGATGTCAAACAGTTCTATTTGATCCAAAGATAGAACCTGGCCAGTGGACCTGGGGGTGATGGCAATGAAAGGATACTCCGCATTCCCTAAAGCTCCAACATTTCTAGAACCTCCTTATCAGATTGTTTAGTGTCATATAAAGAACATTCATTGAGGGTGGAGGGTCTTACCACTATGCAGATATGCAATCAGTGTGTTTTTTTCAGCCGCAGCAACAAGGCTGAACAAAGAAGGCGTAGTACATATTCTCCAAACTCGAAGACGAGAGTCTCACCATCAGATTGTTTAGTGTCATATAAAGGACATTCATTGAGGGTAGAGGATCTTACCTCTATGCAAATGTGCCGTCAGTGTATTTTGCAGCTCCAGCGACTGGACTGAACAATAAAGGGGTATTACATATTCTCTAAAATCGAAGACTGGAGTCTCACCATCAGATTGTTTAGTGTTATATAAAGGACATTTATTGAGGGTAGAGGGTCTTACCTCTATGTAGATATGCAGTCAGTGTATTTTGCAGCTCCAACGACTGGACTGAACAATGAAGGGGTACTCCAAATTCTCCAAACTCGAAGACGGGAGTCTCACCATCGTATTGTTTAGTGTTATATAAAGGACATTTATTGAGGGTAGAGGATCTTACCTCTATGCAGATGTGCAGTCAGTGTGTTTTTCTTCAGCCCCAGCAACAGGGCTGAACAATGAAGGGGTACTCCAAATTTTCCAAACTCGAAGACTGGAGTCTCACTATCAGATTGTTTAGTGTTATATAAAGGACATTTATTGAGAGAGGAGGGTCTTATCACTACACAGATATGCAATCAGGGGTATTCCATATTCTCCAAACTCGAAGACTGGAGTCTCACCATCACATGCAGTTAAGAAGCATAATCGGGACATTTTTATATTTGGAAATTGGTGTTGCAATTCACTTTGTAGCAAGACTTTTGGGAAATGCATGAAGAGTCTTATTCAAAGAATCTGTTGCACACCACTGTTATCAGCTCATCAATGTAAAAGAATGGTTGGTTCAACATCAGCTCTTGTCACTATAAATCATCATCATCATCATCTCTTGACGCTAGCGCGGATATCCCTGACCCTCTCTCGCCACTTCTCCCTATCGTTCATTGCCTCTGGCAGGTCTTTCATCACGAAAACTATACAAGTTAGACGAACCAGACACGCAGGACACTGCTGGAGAAGCAAGGACGAACTCATCAGGGATGTACTCTTATGGACCCCCGCACATGGCCAAGCAAAAGCAGGACGACCAGCTCGAACATACATACAGCATCTCTGTGATGATACGGGATGTAACCCTGAAGACGTGCCAAAAGCGATGAATGATAGGGAGAAGGGGCGAGAGAGGGTCAGGGATATCAGTGCTGTCGGCACGACTTGATGATGATGATACTATTTACCAACCCCTCCGCTCGGGCAGGATATGACACAAGGTCAGTTTTTAAGCGGAGTTTAACAGGTTTGAATTCAGAGTTTTCCTTCTCCTAGACTAGTTGCCTAACCAAGGTTGAAGAACCTAGTCTGTCCTACTATTTACCCATAGCTGGAGGGAGAATAATTGGATTCATACCTTTCCCAAGGGTATTAGACTTGATGATGATGATGATGATTAGTTTATCGGCAGGACCCATCATTCTAACCATTTCTAGTTCCTCGCCTTTTTTACTTTTTTACTCTCTTAAATTCTCTTTTAGGTTTTTTCCTTCCTTTTTTCATTCCTTCATCCTTTACTTCGGATTTTTTCTTGTATTTTATAAACGCGTTTATCTTCCTTTCATTTCTTCATCGCTTTTTTCCAAATCTTCTTTTCTACCTTTTTTTTTTTTTTTTTTGATGATTGTATTTGGTAGCTCTTTTGTAGTCTATTATATTTTCTTTTCTTTCTTTCTTTCTTTCTTTCTTTCTTCTTAAACTATTTTTCTTTCCCCTTTCTTTAAAAAATTCACTTTACTTTTTTCTCTTTCTTTCGTTCCATTCTTCTTTTTTTTTCTTTCTTTTTTCTTTCTAATTCTTCTTTTTTATTCTTTCCTGTATTCCATATTTACTTTTTATTTATTTCTTTCTTTTTCCTTACCTTTTATCTTTTATTTATTCCATCTTTCTCCTAACCTTTTTTTTTCTTTTTCGTTCTCTCTTCTTTCTTTCTTTCTTTCTTTCTTTCTTTCTTTTGTTTTCTCTCTTTTCTTAAGATTTATTTTCTTCTTTCTTTTTTCTTTCTTTTCCTCTTCTATTTTTTTTTTCTTAATTCCATCTGGACTGTTTACTTTCTATAACCAATTTTTTTCTTTTCCGTTTTTCCACTTTCTTTCTTTCTCTCTTTCTTTCTTTCTTTCTTTCTTTCTTTTCCTCCGTGTAACATTTCTATTTACCTCGTTCTTTCTCTCTTTTTTATTTATTTCATTCTTTCGCCTTTTCTTTCTTTCGTACTTTCTTTCTTTCTAGCTCTCATTTTTCTTTTTCTTTTTCTTGTTCTCTTCCCTCCCTTCTAAAATTTATAATTGCTACTTTCTTTCTTTCGCCCTTTCTTTCTTTCGTCTATTCATTGTTTTTTATTTCATCCAAATTTTACAGCTAATCCCCCTCTCCTTTTAATTTATTTTTTTGCTTTTCTTTCTTTCTTTCTTTCTTTCTTTCTTTCACACCCCTAAGTATTTTCTCCTCTCCTTCCTTCCTCCTTTTGTCTCTTTCTGCTCCCTTCTTTTGCTTAAAATTCCGTCGGTTTTTCTGTCTCCCATCTTCCAATAACACAAATTTCCTCCCTCCTCCACCTCTCTCTCTCTCTCTCTCTCTCTCGCTCTCTCTCTCTCTCTCTCTCTCTCTCTCTATCTCTCACACGCACACACGCACACACCTAGAAAACGAAGCTCATTTTTAAATAAATATTTTCAAGGGTTACCATATCACAAATCCACTACTTGATCAAAGAAGAAAAAGCAAAAACGAAAAATAATAAAAATAAAATAAAAGAAACGAAGAACGATCTTTTTTTTTTTTTTTTTTTTTTTTTTGGCAATATTTCAATCGTCTGGTCCTCATCAACACTGGCCGCTGGACCGTAAAAAAAGACGCAGGTAATTTAACCTATCATTCTGTTTTTGTTACCATTGCAAATAGCAAGTACCAATTACAAGAAAGTTCCACTCAACGACGTTCCTGGTAAACAAGGCTGTGAAGTCTCCACATCATAATACCAGAAAACTATTCGTCCTACAAGTGGCGGGGAACACCAAATATGTATTTACAAAACCCCTTAGCACGAGCAGGATGTGACACAAGGTCAATTTTTTAAGCTGAGTTTAACAGGCCTGAATTTAGAGCTTTTCTCCTATACTGGTTGCCATACCAAGGTTAAAAAGCCCAATCTGCTCTGAAGTTTCCTCATAGCTGAAGGGAAAGCAGATAAATGCATAGTTTTCTCCGTGGTATTAGCACTATGTGAAAAATGTAAAGAGCCTAGTCCAGGATTTGAACTCCGGTCGCCGTATCTATTTTCTTATGATGATAACCACATTACTACATACAAGGTGTGAGAGGTCTATAACGCTAATATCTCATTTTATCATATATATTAACCAAAATTGCATCAAGTTATCTTGAAATACTATAGATTTAATCTATTCCAAGAAATCGCCATTGGCTTCAACCACGACGACCTCGGAATCTTCTGTGAGCCTTTTCGACGGTCTTCCAGTTTGAATTAGAAAATACTCCAGTTATCCTTGCCTTCAGTTCATCTTTCGTGCAGCACATGACCATTGGCTTCAACCTCGGCGGAAAGACGACTTCGAAATCTCCAGCTAGACTTTTCGGCGGTCTCCTAGTTAGAATTAGTAAATACTGCTGATATCATTGCCTTCAGTTCATCTTTCGTGTTGCACATCACCACGGCTTTTAGACGACTTCGAAATCTCTCTTCCAACGGTCACATGGTTTGAATTTTGATGGGGTCGCAGAAATTTTCTAACAGTCAACAATTCTTTGACATTACTCTTAGTTCTGTTGCTGGATGTAAGCTCATCCAAAAGCCACCCTTTCGATCCCAGGCGGTATGTACCCTCTCCAGGCACTTGATGTAGGCCACGGCGAAGCCCCGGGGCCTGTTCTGGACTTCGGTCCGGAGCGTGGCCCTGGAAAAGGAACAATGGCAGACTTGGGGCCTTTAATTAGGCACCTAGTTTCGACTAGGCTACCTTCGAGTGGGCGAGCTGCATTTTTGTCTCCTTTGTCCTCCTTGCACGGCACTAGACCATGCGTCTAGTTTAAGCCGTAAACTGGCATACGTGCCCGGACCCACATTTGGGTTCGTGAAACTGTTTGCCTCATCAGGCTCACATTGCACTAAGTGAGCCGATGAGCAGCACAGACAAGCAGGGTTCGAGTCTCGGCTCGTTCCCGACCTCCCCTCCCCTTTATCCCCACTTTAATCGGCCTTCGGGCTTTTGACCTTGTGTCAAGTCGTGTCTGGTGGGAGGCAGCGACAAATATTGGCTATATAGAAAGATGAATGGAGGCATACCGTCACTATTGCTGGCAACCACCCCTAATATTTTGACAGGGACTGGGTTTTTCCTTTACATGAATATGAATCTAACCCCAGATTAACACTTAATCACAGGGCAATCTTCTTAAAGGAGCTTCTGTTGTGACTGCTCCGTATAACAGAATGCTGTTTCAACTTTCTGGAGAGGTGAATACGCCATGGTGCTAGTTTCCTCAAAGACAGTGCCCAACTATCTCTAATTTTCTGCACGGTAGGAAAAAAACCTGAAACAAATAGAGTGTTATATTCTCATATGCCATATCATAACGACACAATAAATAAACAGACGCAATGATAAAGACACACGCAGGAAGACTTCTTTAACAAAATATTTACCTCTCACTTTATTGTAAGGGCTCCAAAAGGGTTACTCAAGGTTTACGTGTGAGAGGGAGCTGGAGACCGAACAGAAACTGCAATATTTTGACCCCATTGTTATGACCGTCAACGTTGTGTCTTTCTCGTTCTCCTGATGCTCAACCGGAGGCCCAGAGGCCCACTCTGCAGGGTGATGGCTTTCTTTACTGCATCTTATCAGCAACTTCTCTGGTCCCCAAACTCTATCGGGGTTCCCGAGGGCCCCCTCGGCCGGGTGTGACTTTCCCTACCACATCTCGTCTATAACTCCACCTCCAGCTGTAACTGCAACTGTCTTGACTTCTGTCTTGACTGAGCTATATAATAGTTCAACGCCCACTCGATCACCTACTCGATCTTTGAAATCGCATGTTTAATCGTCATCAAGCGGAAATATATGTCATGCAGTTCAGAGGTCACTCTCTTCCGGTACGTCAGTCGATGAGAGTATCATGGGATTTTTTAGCTTGTCCGTTTTTGTTATCCAATTTCTGCCCACGCGATTTCCTCTCCCAATTGCCATTGGAATGTGTCACTTCCTTCCGGTACATCACCTTGAATGGCATTTTGGGCCGGGTCGAAGGTCAAAATACAACAAGAGCATATACGCGAAAATTAATAATTTGAAATAGTGACAATTCACCCACTGCGCCTAGTATATGTTTGTGTATAAGTCAGTCAAGAGTATAAATCGATTCATGGCATTTAATAGAGTTAGTTCAGTGAGTTGATGATTGTTTGAAGCACTTCAGAAATTTATTTTTCGTTATGGTGTGAAGTTGAGCCGTTGTATTTTGTTTGCAAAACTAATAAAAAGAGTAAAAGTTTACAGTTACATGGCAAGCTCAGATAAATTAGGATCAACTAATTTGCTTGACAAAAAAATGAGAAGGGATCTAATTAAAACTTTTAAAATAATTTATGGAATTTCTAATGATGATCGAAAATTTTTCAATATATGTCAGGAAAGTATGAATATGTTTTTTTCTGAAAATAAGAAAACATATATATACAGTTTTATTTTGGTTGCGTTTTATGGCGCATCAACTCTTATGGGGGGTGTCCTCGTGGTGTAATGGTTAAAGCGATGGACTGCGGAATCGTAGTATGCGAGTTCGTACTTCAGTCGCGCTATTATGTTCACTTTCAGGCAAATATCTTTGGGAAAGATATGAACCCCCTTATCCTCCCAGCTATGGGTTAAATAGCACCACTACTGTTCTTCTTGGAGAATAGCTTTGGCATTAAATAACCTACAAAGGTTGATATGCCATTAAACAAAGAAACCAAACCAAACCAATATTTCTCCCCGAAACTTATTGCCAATGCAGATTTCATTAAGACTTATTAACCAATTGGATATTTTTAAAAAGAGTAATATATTTTTGGATCAAATTGCTTCATCAGATCAAACACACTATAAGTTTAAAAAAAAATTAAATTGAATTGGAGCGTTTCAAAATTAAAGCTTTTGTATGTGTCTTTGTTTGTTTTACGGCATATGAACCTCGGTGGGCAATTTATTCCCGACAAAGTTTCGGAATACATTCGTTGTGATAGTTTTGCAGGTTTGGTTTGGTTTTATGGCATATCCACCATTGTGAGTTATTTAATGGTAAATCCTTTTCGTACATATATATTAGATATATATGATTTGGTTGGGTTGGGTTTTATTGCATATCAACTATTGTTGGTCATTTAATGCCAAATCATTTTAGTACAAATTTATTAAAAATATATGTTTTGGTTTGGTTGAGTTTTATGGCGTATCAACCATTGTAGGTTATTTAATGCCAATTTTTTTTTGTTCATATATATTACGTATATATGTTTTGGTTTCCTTGGGTTTTATGGCATATCAACCACTGTAGGTTGCTTAATACCAAATCCTTTTTGTGCATATATATTAAATAAATAATTTCTAAACACGTTTTGTTGATAACATTTTCAAACGAGCCTAAGATCATTTTTTCACTCAGTTAAATTGTTTGACTTATTTCAATCTAATACGAATAATTCTATTTACTATAAGTGATTTGTATGCATACAATTTAATGCTTTCAACTCTCAGGTGCAACCACTCTTGGCCAAAGTGAACCTGGGAGCGATGGCAAGGAAGGGGTACTCTGCCTTACCGAAAGCTCTAGCATTACTAGAGCCTCATCAACAGATTGTTTGATGTCATTTTCAGGACAATCATTTGGGGAATCTTACCCTGCTGCAGAGATACAGTCGATGTATTCTGCAGCCCCAGCCTACTGGACCAGGAAATAATGGAAAAAGAAAGAATTTAAGGGGACATTTTAAGAATGATTGGATGAATTACTTTACAAAATTTGATCCGTATGTATATATTGAATTAAATATCTAATTTGTTTAGTGTAAAGAATCTTTTTATGCCAGACATAAGAACATTGTAAAAAGAAGTGAAGCGGTTGGTTGGTTGGTTGGTTGGTTGGTTGGTTGGTTGGTTGGTTTTTATGGCATATCAACCTTTGTAGGTCATCAAACGCCAAATTCATTTTTATGCAAAAAGTTCGTTTTAAACAATTCAGTTTAGCATGAGTACACAGTTTAACTATCACAAACATTTCTATTTCAAGCTATTCAGTTTAGTCAAACAGTTCTAATTCAACTAATTCAGTTTATTACAAGTATAGATTTTATTTACACACAGTTAAATGTCAAAACAGTTCTATGTTAAACAATTCAGTTTAGCGTAAGCAGAGTTTCAATGTCAAAAACAGTTCTATTTCAAACAATTCACTTTAGCATAGCTACGCAATTTAAATTTAAGTACACAGTTGTTAAAAACAGTTCTATTTCAAGCTATTCAGTTTAGTCAAACAGTTCTAATTCAAACAATTCAGTTTAGCGTAAGTATGCAGTTTAGTTCTTTTTAACCCAAAGATAGGGCCCTAAAGAATGTTACCATTGGAGTGGACCTGAGAGCAATGGCAATGAAGAGGTGCTCTGCACCAGCATCACTGGAACCTCACTGTCAGATTGTTTAGTGTCATTTCTAGGATATTCTTTAAAGGGGACTTACCCCTCAGCAGAGGTGCAGTCGGTGTATTCTACAGCCCCAGCCGACTGAGCAAAGATGCCATAGTAGTCATAGCAAACAAATAATAAAAAAATATAATGTCTTCAAATATTACAATTAAGATGAATTACAGTTGTGACTATTATATTTTCATTAATATGTATATATATATATATATATATATATACGAGTTCTAAATCCTGGACGAGACTGCATTTCACATAGCACTAATACCCTTGGGAAAGGTATGAATCCAGTTATTATCCCCCCAGCTATGGGTAAATAGTAGGGCAGACTAGGTTCTTCAGCCTTGGTGAGGCAACTAGTCTAGGAGAAGGAAAACTCTGAATTCAAACCTGTTAAACTCCGCTTAAAAATTGACCTTGTGTCATATCCTGCCCGAGTGGAGGGGTTGGTAAATATATATATATATATGTGTGTGTGTGTGTGTGTGTGTGTGCGTGTAAACTTCATGTATTGGAAGAACCAAAGTGGCTTTCGGAGAAATCGATTCATGACATCACAAATTTTGACTATCCGTCGAATTCTGGGTGTCCGTGCAAAAAAATTCGAGACAACACATCTATTCATCGATTTTTCCAAGGCATTTGTCTCCAAACACAGAGGGAAGATGGAGCAAATACTTTTCGCCTACGACCTACCCAAAGAAATCGTCGCAGCCATTATAATGCTATATCAAAACACCAAAGTAAATGTCTGCTCACCGGATGGAGACACAGACTACTTCGACATTGTAGCAGATGTGCTGCAAGGAGACGCATTAGCCCTATACCTTTTTAGTATCTCCCAAGACTATGCGCTTAAAACGTCTATAGATTTAATGAAAGAAAACGGTTTCAACCTGGGAAAGGAAAGAAGCAGAAGATACCCCGCACAAACTATTACGGATGCTGATAACGCCGATGACATTGCACTTCTGGCAAATACACCCGCCCAAGCCGAAACCTTACTACATATTCTGGAATGAGCCGCTGGTGACATAGGTCGCCATGCCAATGCAGAAAAGACGGAATACGTGTGCTTTAATCAAAGAGGTGACATCTCCACACCAAAGGTGTTTCTCTGAAACTCGGGGACAAGTTCACCTACCTCGGAAGCAGTGTTTCATCAACCAAGAAAGACATCAACACACAACCAGCAAAGGCATGGACAGCTACCGATAGACTATCGGTCATATGGTAGTCAGACCAGACCGATAAAATAAAAAGCAGTTTTTTCCAATCAGCAGTCGTGTCGATACTGCTACATGGATGCACTACATGGATGCTAACTAAACGTATGGAGAAAAAGCTCGAAGGCAAATACAGAAGAATGTTGCGAGTAATATTGAACAAGTCTTGGAGGTAACACCCCGCAAAACAGCAGCTGTATGACCACCTATCACCCATCACGAAAACTATCCAAGTTAGACGAACTAGACATGCAAGACACTGCTGGAGATGAAAGGACAAACTCATAAGCGATATACTCCAGTTGACTCCTTCACATGAGCGAGCAAAAGCAGGGTGACTAGCTAGAACCTAAGAACAACACCTCTATGCCGACACAAGATTGTAGCCTGGAAGATCTGAGAGCGATGGATGATAGAGACGGGTGGCGAGATAGGGTCAGGGAGATCCGTGCTAGCAGCGTAACATGATGATGATGACGGTACAATATGAATTAAGGGTGTGAATAGACTTAAAAGGAACAATCCAGAGGGAATATATAGTATTAATATATTCAAATTGAGTGCTCAATGCATAACTATTATTATATTGATATATATTGATATATATACATAGATATATTTAAAAAAAACAATCATGCAGAACAGATATATCAATAATATCAGGTAAAACTTAACATATAAAATTCAGTATTAATTTATTTCAACAATCTTTTTAAAACGATTGATTATTCAGATGGAATACAAGGTTTGATTGAATTATCACCGCTACCTCGGGGAATACATTTTACATTAAGTTAGACATTCAGATAATTATAAATCAACACACACACACACACACACACACACACACACACACATATATATATATATTGCACTTGGTTCGACACAGACCCACAAAGTGATTTAACGACAACCAACACTAATATATATATATATATATATATATATATATATTGGCAGCATTTCTTCGTTAATACAAATTTCATTAAACATAATAGACATTTTATGTCTACATATTTTCTTCTAGATCCGTTCGATTTCCCGTATTACTTTGAACTTGTATCAGAAAGGGGCATTGTAAGTCTCCAAGTTCAATAGCTCAGCATTTAAAAAAAACATTAATGCCCAACAACACAATTACGGAAAATTCTCACCGACAACACAACAATATTAGAACATCAAAATAATAAACAAAAACTACAGATTCTCGAAGCACTACATATTAGAAACATGCAACAGACACTTAATAGAATTAATTTTCAAACCAGTGCTAATGTACTTAAATGTCTTTAGCTACTGACACTAATTATAGAAACCCATTTAAAAGCAAACGCCATAATCTTCAACGGTAAAGACGCTCTTACATCGTAGTAATATGCTAAAACAAAAGTTACATCACTTTTGTAATAGATACTCCCCTGATGGTGGCCCAAAGTCGGACAGAAAGTACTAGTGATACATACAACTATGGACAATACATAAATCAATTCCTCCCGAATACGATAAAAGTAATACCGGAATTCGAACAGATCCAGAAGAAAATATGTAGACATAAAATGTCTATTATGTTTAATGAAATTTGTATATATATATATATATATATATATAATTTTGCGAGGGATAAATTCATCTGGAACTATTCCTTAAAAATATTCCGTTTCCATCGAAAAATCAATTTGTTTTGTCTCTAACGGACAAAATCATTGATTTTATCAAAAGGATATGTTGGGGGATTTTTTTCCTTTAACCAGAACAAACGCAAGAAGGAAGAAATGGTCTAATTCAATTAAAATCTTTTAATTCTCTACCAAGCAATAAAATGCTGCATTCTTTTGAAGATGATCAACTTAAAATATTTGACAAAATAGAGTTTAGAAATATAAATAATGAATATCAAAAGAAACTAAAAAAAAGTTGAAGTTGATAGAAATAAATCTAATATCATTTGGACAAAACCTGCCAAATCACAGAATGTCTACAACATTTTTTTAAAGAAAAGTTAAGGATGAATCTCTCTATAACAATTGTAGGTCTGTTCTTTCGTTTTGCTTGCAAGGATAAAATTCCCAGGAATGCTCGACTTGATATAAGGAACAATATACAGTACAATATAAATTAAATCTGTAAATAAACTTAAAATGAAAAATCCATAAAAAATATATAGTATTAATATAGTCAAATAGAGTGATCAATGCACGGCTATTATTATTTAATATTATGTTAATATATATAAAAAAATATTTTTAAAGATTCACTGGCTGAGCAAATATTTCAGTAATATAAGGTAAAGCTTAACAGATAAGATATAATATAAATTTATTTCAACAATCCTTTATTAAAAAGATTGATTCTTCAGATGGAATACCAGGTTTGATTTTTGTCCTGTCACCTGGGAATTTAGAAGATACCGACAACTATTTTGCAGAGGGGTTTGACTCCACTCCACAACGAGTGTCCTGAAAATGACTCTAAACAATCTGATGGTGAGTTTCCAGTGATGCTGCTGCTTTGGAGAATGAGGATCACCCCCTTCATTTCAATCGCTCCCAATTCCACTCTGGCCCGGAGTGGTAGCAGCTGATAAGATCCTATCTATGAGTAAAAAAGAACTAAACTGTGTAGTTATGTTATACTGAAATGCTTGAAATAGAATTGTTTTAATATTGAAACTGCGTACTTGTGCTAAACTGAATTGTTTGAAATGGAACTGTTTTTGACATTCAAACTGTGTACTTGTGCTGAATGAATTGTTTGAAATAGAACTGTTTTGACATTTAACTATAAGTAAACAATAACTTTACTTATACAAAACTGAATTAGTTGAATTAGAACTGTTTGACTAAACTGAGTAGCTTAAAATAGAAATATTTTTGACACTTAAACTGTGTACTTATGGTAAACCGAATTGTTTGAAATGGATCTGTTTGTTTATATAAAAATAAATTTGGCATTAAATAACCTGCAAAGGTTAATATGCCATAAAACCCAAACAAACAAACAGACAAGGTTTGATTGAGTTATCACTGCTACTCCGGGGAATACATTTTATATCAAATTAGACATTCAGGTAATTATGAATCAACACACACACACACACACATATATATATATATATATATATATATATATATATATCGGGGGCGGAGATGGGACTAGTGCTACTCGTGCCCGGCACGACCAATAACTCGGTCAATGTTATTCAAAATGGATTAAATCATCCTTTAATTTCCAGCAAACATACTAAGTCTGATCTCAATTAAATTACGTATCTATTCAAGTTTCGATAACTAAGTAGCCAAAAGTTCATAAATATATCTGGGAATAATACAACGATGCTGTTTTGAACGGATGGTCTTTGTCCGGTCACCGTCAGATCCATTGAACATCCTACAAAATCGGCTATAATGTTGAATACGCGTAATCCGTGCCCAGCACAAGACCTTTATAATAACAGTAATGTTAGAGAAATCCGCTTTTGGCTGTAGCCAATAGCAAGAGCAACTCAAAACACCGTGCTCAAAAAAATTTGCACAATGTGACAGCTGACAGTAGTCTTGGGAGGAGGGAGAGGGACCGAGAGAGAGAGAAAGAGAGAGGGGGGACGACGTCATCATCATCGCTATGGTAAATGTTGGTTAAACGGCGTGTTTTAATTCGTTTTTTCACTAACAGATCTCTATTTCTTTAATGAATGTTGCATATATAACTGTATAACTGTAACTAAAATTTGTTTATTTGAATATATTTTCAACAAATAATCTTTGTCATCAATTTCTTTATTCTAATAAACATATTTTTCTCGTCATAGTAATGAACATCTCTTGTCTTCTATACTTTTGAAAGGAAAAAAATTATCTTATCTACTGTATTAACAAGACTGCAAATTATATAGTATCTTGATTGTTTACAAAAAAAAAAACACCATGCAAGGTACGTTAGTCAATCTGTGCTATACAATGGAGAATCACGCAATAGCAACTATGATGACTTCCTTTGGGTCCACGGACCACGGGTTGGGAACTGAAGTTGATAGAGGGGGGGCACGAGTAGCAAAAATAGGCTAGACTCGCCACTGATATATATATGTATATATATATATATATATATATATATATATATATACTAATATAGAGAGAAAAATTGATAACAATGTAATCCAAGTAGAAGGAGACATTTATTGAGAATCAAAAAAAATCTCTCCTTCTACTTGGATTACCTTGTTATTAATTTTTCTCTATATATTGTCGGATTACAATCCATTATTTACTTCCATCACTAAACTAACAGAATATATTAATCCAATATATTATAAATTAATATTTAGACACAGAATTTTTAAAAAATTTCGGAGTTGTTGATTCATATCAATGCTCTTAACAAGATGTAAATAAATTTATAATCCTCATGTGACCGAATTTTGTTGTTGTCCTGAAGACCTACCTAGGGCGATGAACGATAGGGAGGAGTGGCGAGAGAGGGTAGGGATATCCGTGCTGCAAGCACGATATGATGATGATTATGATGATATATATATATAAGCTTTTTGTTTGTATTTTGTTTTATGTTGTTTTTTGTTTGTTTGTTTTTCGTTTCTTTGTTTGTTTTCTTTTTTAGACCAAAATTAAGTTTTGAATGGGATCTTTTGTAGCCTTTTTTATTTACGTTTCTAACCCGAAATATCAATCTTTTATCAAATAGAAGTCAATCCTTCAACCTGGCAATAAATAAATAAATAAATAAATAAGCAAATAAATGAAACGAGATGAAATAAAATAACAATGTCATTTCCCGTAGATTGAGTGTAGAAATCAATCTTATCCAGGGTCAAGAATAGGCTAGGATTTCAAATTAGGGCCGAGGTTTCACTTGGACAAAACGTAACAGTTTAACATCTGAGGTGATTGAAACCAATGAACAGAAAAAAATGGATTGGATTTCAATGAAAGACATTATTGTCCATTATCCACTATTAATGTTGAAGGCATCAGTTACGTTAAATCGAAAAGAGTGTCTATCGTAGATAAAAGTACAAAAAGTAAGCGTTACATCTAGAAAAGTTGGGTGAGGAAAGTCATCCTGGCGTAATAGCTGACATACGAAACTGCGATATTTTAGTCAGTGAGTTCGAACTACAGTCACGCTATTCTGTTCACTTTCGGACCAATCTCTTTGGGAAAGGCATGAACCCCCTTATGGTTTAAACAGTACCATTGTTGTTGTTCTACAAAGCTGTCTTTGGTATTAAATATCCCTTGAAGGTTGATACGCCCTTAAAACAATAACTTCGTGAGCTATACACTTTTAAAACATCACTCCGAAAATCCGTTTTCACCGAGATATTTAAAATAAATATCTAGTTTGAATAGTGTCTGAATATTTCAAAACTGTGATCTAGGTTTCTAATTTTCTAGCTCGGGCATCAAGTTTTCCAGAATGTTTGGATCTGGGTTTCTAGATCTAGGATCCAGTTTTTCTCAATTTCTGAGATGTGGGATCTAATTTTCTGAGTTTCTAGAACTGGCATCTAGTTTTTCGGAATGTTTGGATCTGAGTTGCTTAATCTGGGATCTAGGTTTTCGGTACGCTTGGATCTGAGTTTCTAGATCTGGAATTCAGTTTTTCTCAATTTCTGAGATCTGGAAACTAGTTTTCTGAGTTTCTTGATCACGCACCTAGTTTTTTGGAATATGAGTTTCTAGATCAAGGATCTAGTTTTTCGGAATATTTGGATCCGAGTTGCTAGATCAAGGATCTAGTTTTTCAGAATATTTGGATCCGAGTTGCTATATCTGGGATCTAGGTTTTCGGAATGTTTGGATATGAGTTTCTAGATTATTGAGTTTCTAGATCTGTTTGGATCTGAGTTTCTAGATCTGGAATCTTCTGAATGTCTGGATTTGAGTTTCTAGACTGGGATCCAGTTTTAGTGAATATCTTAGATCTAGGATCGAGGTTTTTGAGTTTCAAGATCTAGGATCTAGATTTTCGGAATGTTTTAATCTGAGTTTCTGGATCTGCAACAGTTTTTCTGAATGCCTGAGATATGGGATCTAGATTTCTGACTTTCTAGATCTGGAATCTAGTTTTTCGGAAAGTTTGGATATGAGATTCTAGATCTGGGATCTTGGTTTTCTGAATGTCTAGATCTGAGATCAGTGTTTCTTGATATCGGATCTATTTTTTCTAAATGTCTGAGATCTGGCATCTAGGCTTTTTTAATTTCTAGATCAGAGATCTAAGTTTTCTAAATGTGTGAATCTGAGATCTTGGTTTCTGAGTTTCTAGATTTAGGGTCTACGTTTTTTGAATGTCTGAATCTGAGACCTGAGTTTCACGATCTGAGATCGAGATTTCTGAAATTCTAGATCTGAGATTTAAGTTTGATCTAAAGTAAATCAATATAGTCTATCTCCTCTTACATTTGAAACTCACCCAGTTTTATATATATATATATATATATATATATATATATATATATATATATATACGTGTGTGTGTTTTTGTGTACATGATGCTGTAGAAATGCTTCGCACATTGCAAATTGTTACCTGTGTGATGTAAGTAAACTTAGGCAACTACCAATGGCAGTTCTATCAAACTAAATTTTTACCTATTTCAGTTTTAAATAGAATCATTTTCAATCTTGGCTTGACCCAGTGTTTGATGTTAAAACTTTTTCTTTTATTCTACCAGCCTCACACTTGCGAACTAATACTCTTAGAAAAGGTACGAAAACCTTATCCCCCAAGCTATAGGTTAAATAGTTCCACTGTTATTGTTTTTCACACGGTTGGCTTTGGCATTAAATAACCCACAAACCAAATCAAACCAAACAGTTGTGTGACTTTTCTTCTATCACTTTCACTGCAAAACCCAACAACAATCTCCCACTACTACAGAATTGTATATTGTTATCTGAGAGCTTCACTGTATTGCGGTCTGTATAAGTGTATCTGGAGGCGGGAGTTCCCGTGGTTAACATACTTCGACTGCCACATAGTTGTGAGTTCGAACTCCTGTCGAGCTATTACAGTCACTCTTGAACTAATACCTTGGAGAAATTAAGTCCTTTATCCTTCCAGCTATGGGTTAGATAGTATCATTACTGTTCTTTTAAAGAAGATGGCTATAACATTATATAACCCACGAAGGTTGATATGCCCTTAAGCAAGAAAACCGAACTGGTCCAAAACGTTGAGCATTAAAGAATGTTAAATTTCTGAAAGCACCTGTTTGTTGTTGTTTGCTGGAGAAGAAATTTAAGAGATGAAATATTTTGATGAAATAACTGCTATAAGATATATATATATATATATATATATATATATATACTAAGTCTGGCATAAAGTTGGGTGGGTTTCGATCCCAGTTTGAGCATCCTGCATGTCTTGCCACACTGGAGAGTAGTGATACAACTGTGGATGACAATATATATATATATATATATATATATATATATACGTGGTGCATTCAATAAGTTTCCAGACCTTTTTTACAGGCATTTAGAATTGTCATAGACTCTTGAAAATTCAGTATGTTATTGCTATACATCTTATGAGATGACTGACTAATTTCAGGTTCAAATGAACAGCTACAGCAGGAATTAGAATACACCCTACTAAAGCCTGATTGCGTTCAATAAGTTTCCAGACCTTTTTGTACAGGCATTTAAAATTGTCGTAGACTCATGAAAATTCAGCCAATTTTAAATGCCTGTTCAAAAAGGTCGGGAAACTTTTGGAACAATCATCGATATTCTCAAATAGAATAATTCTCAACTCCTTCATCTTCTTTGGATTCTGGTATCCGGTAAGGCAAAAATGTAAACAAATGAAAGCTCCTACATAATGCCTTATAATTCCCAAGCTGATGTGGTTTAATTGTTGGCTGTGTGGCATGATACTATGTCTAATCGTAAAGTTGGGCGCGTTTCGATCCCAGCTTCCAGTGTCTAGCCATATTGAAGAATTGCGAAACAGTCTGTCTGTGGATAACTATATATATATATATATATATATACGGAGCAGCAGAATTACTGCCAACATTTTTAAGAATCACCAGAGTAAACTTAGGCAAGTGTTAATGGTAGTTCAATCTAGCTAACGTTGTATCATTTATATATATATATATATATATATATATAAGCATGTTTGGTTAAATAATAAAGATGCATTTTGTCTATATAATTTAATTATGATTCTTTATAGACAAAATGTGTCTTTATTATTTAATCAAACATGCTGAAATGAAAGATTACTGCCTAACTACACACACACACACACACACATATATATATATATATATATATGATCATAGATGATCATATCTAAATATATATATATTTATTTTGATACAATCATATCTTGGCCTGGTGCACACTGCATTTGACATAGAAACTTTATTTTTGCTTTTCGGTGGGGGGAGGTAGTGGTTGTTTTGTTTTGTTTTGTTTCTTCTTTTTTGTAAGACTAACAAATCTGCAATTACTACACGGAGAGCTTTCCGTAGTCATTCCCTGTTACGTCGGAACGATGCCATTCCAGATAAAATTTTAAACTATAACAATATCGATTTTCTCTCAGGAACAGCATTATTTCCACGTAATATGAAAGGAGCCCGAAAATATCTCCTTGTAACAATGATAGATCCGCCATTTTTAACAAACCTTTAAACAGCAAATGTTCGGTGTGCATCGGTCAAGTAATGATCGTAAAAAAACCATAAGCCATTTGCTAGATGGAGCTACCATTACCACTTGCCTATTTTCTTGTTCACCATATAGACTGCAGTTTAAAATAAGAGAGGTGTTTCTGTCGCACCCGATATATATATATATATATATATATATATATATATATATATATAATGTTGTGATGAAGTAGGCACAGAATCAACAACTTTTGGTGACCGTCTGTTTTACGCCAATACGATCATCATACTTAGATATTGCTTGGCATTGTTTAGTTTTGTTTGGTCATGCATTGGCCTAGTGGGTAGAGTGTTCGCCAATGGTCCGGGAGACCTGGGTTCAATCCCTTGTCGCGTCATACCAATGACTTTAAAAATAGTACTTGATATCTCCTTGCTTAACACTCAGCAATATAAAGTACATATCGAGGGTAAAGAGAAGCAATCCAGGGAAAGGAGCAGCATCCTCCCCTACACCTCAGTGTAGTAGCTATTGAAAAGGGAGCCTTCTGGTAGTCCTCGACTACGGTCGCTAACTTTATGGCATATCAACTCTTGTAGATTATACAATATCAAATCCTGTTTATATATATATATATATATATATATATATATGTGTGTGTGTGTGTGTGTGTGTGTGTGTGTGTGTGTGTTAAGCGAATACTTTTTATGTAACTTTTTTAAACGAGCGAGAGTTCATTTGCTTGCAAACAGTTAAATGGTTTCAAGTATTGCTACTCTAAAAATTCTATAAGATATTAATTATTTATTTGCACACTGTTAGATAATTTCTAATAAATGATTAAATATATAGAAGGGACTCTAACAAGTACCACCACTCGAGGTTAGAGTGGACCTGAGAGTAATTACATTGAAAGCGTACTCCTCATTCCTCAAAGCTCTAGAACTAGAAACTCACCATCAGATCCGGTTTAATGTCATGTCCAGGACATTCGTTGGATGGGTGGGTTCTTAAATCTCGAAAGAGATGCAGCCGGTGTATCTGGACCAACCAGGCAGCAACTTAGATATGGCACAAAGCTAAAATTATGAGGCACTTAGTAAAGAATTTACTAACAATAGTCTGCTAATGTTGCTCATTAACCATTACATTTCGTGAGCCCCCTAAATGCTTATATTTAGTTGTCCAATGGTAGTCTCATTATGACAATAGTGCAAAACGTGTTTCTTATTTTGTCTCAAATTTATTGTCAGAAAACGTTTTTTACGAATCATAAACATTTATTCTTATAAAAAAAAAGAAAGAAAATGCAATTCAGAAAAAATGCTTCAACGGTTTTTTTTTCTTTTAAATCTTGGTCAAAATTTTTCATAAATGATTTCCGTTGTAATTCAGACCAAATTCAAATGCATATTGGCTCTGGGGCAAAAAAAGCAGGTCAGTTAGAGAACGTATGTTTACTACTACGTTGTTTCTTTTTCGGTCACTTTGTCCCTGGCAATGCTAAGAATTTCTAGTTCATGTTTGTTTTTAGTTGTTTTGTTTTTTTGTTTGTTTTCGTTTTTTGTTTTTTTTTCATTTGAATCGTCGTCTTGTTGAGTCCAGTAAATGATAAATAAAAACAAGTTTATCCCCGTCATATTATCAAGATAAAAAGCAGACATCAAAATGAAAATTTGAAAAAATAATAACACGAAATACCTGCCAAACAGAAATTTACGTAGGCTTACAAAGTTTCGTCCCATCAGAAAATATAACGGCAATTTGTTAGAATGTTAATTCATTTTCTCGCTGACATTTACTTCTATCTTGTAAACAGGACTCCTCACGTAGTGCAATGGTTAGAATGCCTGATTAATAGATCATAGGTTGAGAGTTCGATTCTCACTGTGTGGCCCATTCTTCCGGCTTTGTGTTATATCAAAGATAAGCTTAATAAATAAATACATTTTGCGAATGGGACACCTCACTTGGTGTAATGGTTAGAAAGCCCGATTAACAGATCATAGACTGAGAGTTCGATTCTCACTGTGTGGCCCATACTTCTGGCTTTGTGTTATATCTGCAATAAGCCTCCTGAATAAATACATTTTATGAATAGGACGCCTCATTTAGTGTAATGATTAGTAAGCCAGATTAACAGATAATAGACTGAGAGTTCGATTCTCACTGTGTGGCCCATACTTCTGGCTTTGTGTTATATCTGCAATAAGCCTCCTGAATAAATACATTTTATGAATAGGACGCCTCAATTAGTGTAATGATTAGTAAGCCAGATTAACAGATCATTGGTTGTGAATTTGACTCTCACTAAGTGCTCCATACTTCTGGTTTTGTGCTACATCTAAGATAAGCTTGGTGAGTTACTGTTGTATAGCCACATAATACATATGCATGCAGAAATATAATGACGCACTGAAGGCGAACGGACACAGGTCTTTAGAAAAATATACCTCTCACTTTATTTGAAAGGGTTCGAAAGGGTTACTAAAGGTTTTACTGTGTGAGAGGTGAGTTGAAGACTGAACAGAAATGCAACATATTGACCCCCACTCTTATGGCCATAACAGCGTTTCTTTCCCGTTCTCCTGGCCTGCTCAACTGGGGGCCTGGGGGCCCAGGCTCTCTGGGACATGTTCCTCATTCCAGCATCTTTTCTCCAACTGACTTGAACTTCCTGTCGCCGGGGTTATATAATAATTTGACAACCACTCTTCTTCCTGCGAGCGTCACAATTTCGCACTCAATTCAACCCCTCGACAGTCAAGGTTATATCCTGATATTCCTCGACCGGATGCACCTGTTATTTACACAGGTGCATTTCCTATTTTGACAGCTTGGCCGGGTCGGAGGTCAATATACAAAATTACAATATCTTTTTCAACTTAACTCCAAGATATTATCATGGACCGGTGTTAAAAAGTGAATCTAATTTTTTACGAGTCCTCTTGTATATAAGTGAATCTGAAAGTGAGATTCCAGTTTTGGGAGTTTGGAGAATGTGGAGTACACTTTCGTTAACATTACTCTCAGGTTCACTCTGAAATGAAGTGATTGTTAGGATTGCATCAATGGAACAAATGATCCCATATAGGAATAAAATTGAACTGTTCAATTTTCTTGCAGGTGCTATTATTAATATCAAATGGAATTATTAGAGTTATATATTCATTGCAAGCTCTACTCAAACAGGCGACATTTCCACACTAGACGGAACCTCTCTGAAACTGGTAGACAAATTCACCGACCTAAGAAGCAGTGTCTCATCAACCGAAAAAGACATCAACACGCGGCTAACGAAGGCATGGACAGCTATCGATAAGCTATCGATTATATGGAAATCAGACCTGACCGATAAAATGAAACGCAGTTTCTTCCAGGCAGCGGTCGTATCGATACTGCTGTATGGATGCACGACTTGGACGCTAACAAAACGGCTGAAGAAGAAGCTAGACGGCAATTACACAAGAATGTTGCGAGCAATATTGAACAAGTCCTGGCGGCAACACCCCACAAGGCACCAACTATACGGCCACCTGCCTCCCATCACGAAAACTATCCAAGTTAGACGAACCAGACATGTAGGACACTACTGGAGAAGCAGGGGCGAGCTCATAAGTGATGTACTCCTATGGACCCCAACATATGGCCAAGCAAAAGCAGGTCGACCAGCTCGAACATACATACAGCAGCTATGTGAGGATACGGGATGTATCCCTGAAGACCTGCCGGAGGCGATGAACGAAGGGAGAAGTGGCGAGAGAGGGTCAGGGATATCCGTGCTAGCGGCACGACATGATGATGATGATGATGATTTATTGCAAATTCCTAAAGTCCCAATTGAGCACAAGGCCTTTTTAAATAGTTATTAGGATTGAATAACTATAATTGAAATTAATTACTTCTGTGGCACAGTCGCCTGGGGGTACTGAATACACCGATTGCCACCCTGCAGAGGGGTAAGACCCACTCCTCAATTAGTGTCCTGGGTATGACACTAAACAATCTGAGGGTGACTTTCCAGTAATGCTGGAGCTTAGTGGAATGTGGAGTAGTCCTTTATTACCATCGCTCTCAGCTCAACTCTGGCCCGGAGTGGTAGCACCCGATAGGGTCCTATCTATGGGTCAAATAGAACTAAACTGTGTACATATACTAAACTGAATTGCTTTAAATAGAACTGTTTTGACATTTAAACTGCGTACTTACGCTAAACTGAATTGCTTGAAAGAGAACTGTTTTTACATTTAATCGTGTGTAAACAAAAACTCTGCTCATGTATATTTGAAGACAGGAAGATCTTGGAACGTGCAAATTTTTATCAAATCGACTTAATTCGGCATTAAATGACACGGAAAGGGTTGATACGCCGTAAAACAAAACAACCAAACAAACGATCATTTAATTATGTTCGAAAAAATGATTTGTATTAAATGAGATAGGAAAACTTGATTATAGAATAGTAATTTACAAAGCTCTTTGCTTCGATGTGGAACAAGGCCGAATGAATGGGGCGCCCAATGAGACTCGAACTCACTCGTGTAGGTTTGCTAGTCTAGCTTGCAAACCGTTACACCACCAGAGGTGCCCCATAATTTACAAAGCTCTTTGCACCGATGTGGCACAAGGCCGAATGAATTGGGCACCCAATGAGAATCGAACTCACTCGTGTAGGTTTGCTAGTCAAGCTTGCTAACCGTTACACCACCAAAGGTGCCCGACTTGATTATAGAATAAATGGAATATCAATACTTAAAACCATTTAACTGTGTACAAACATATGAGCTCTGACTTGTTTAAAAATTAAGCTACCCAAAAACTATTCACTCAAAAATAATATATATATATATATATATATATATATATATATATATATATATATATAATGAAAATGAATAAATATACATTAGATTTATATATTTAATGCCATGGAAGTTTCTCTGCGACTTTTGGTTTCATTAAGTTTTTACAAACGACAATCTTCAGGCAGATATCGAATAGAAATGAAGAAATCGAAAATCGAAAAATAGTCAAAAACCGTTGGGATTGTGTTGAAATCTTTACGTGTGCTTGTGTGTGTGCTTGTGTGTGTGTGTGTGTGTGTGTGTGTGTGTGTGTGTGTGTGTGTGTGTGTTCGTGTGGGTTATAGTTGCGTATTATTGTGTGTATGTGTAAGTGGTGTATAGTGTATGTGTATGTGAAGCTACATGCACAGCGCGTTGTTTAACTGGATGGTTAAATGTCAATGTATCAAATATTGCTACAGTAAGGGCGGGAAAAATTCTTTATTCATTTCTATATGTGTAGGTGATTATAACTAAGAAACAAAACATCTTCATTGCATGTAGAGGGAAATAAATAATGATTTGATTTCGTTATTTGCCTGAAGATTGTTGTTTGTAAAAATTTCATGAAACCAAAGGCCGCAGACAAACTTCCAGAGCATTAAATATATAAAATTAATATACAATTATTTATTTATTTATTATTATTATTATTATTATTATTATTATTATTATTATTATTATATAATAGCTCTATCCTAGATATTGAGCACTGTATAAACTATATTGCAATTGGTTCGCAAAAAACCCACAAAGTGATTTAGTGACAACACTGTTACAATATATATATATATATATATATATATATATATATATATATAGACTAGCAGTCAAAAGTATTTGGTCACCCTTAAAAGTTTTTAATTATCAACCTAAAAGTGTTATTTCTAATTACGCAAGTTAGGTACCACAATGGTTTTATTTATTATACTAATTACAAGTCTTCCTGGGTCACATTAAATACAAATTAAACAAACATAAAAGTAGAAAAAAACTTCTTGAACTTTTGATCCATTAAAATGACCCCTTTTAACAGCTATCACTGCTTCACAGATACCTGGCATTCTTTTCGCCAATCACTGGTAATAGCCTGAAGACTGTTCTACCTAGATTTCCTACAAGAGTTGCCGGAGGTAAGCCTTTCATGTCGGTTGTTTAGCTCTGACTGTTCAATCAAGTTTATACCACATCACTTCAATGGGATTTAAGTCAATTGATTGCGCCGGCCAAGACATCTATTGAAGGGCGTGCTGTTCCACTTTGCTTTCAATGAACTTCTGATAGAGTCTACTTGTGTGCGTTGGGTCATCATCTTGCATGAGTTTTAATCATTGATCCACAAGCTGCGTTCTAGATGGGATCGCGTGATACTGCATGATGCTGCGATAGCTGGTCTGATTCAATTGGCCCTTCACCTGGTGTCCTCGTGGTGTAATGGTTAAAGCGATGAACTGCGGAATCGTAGTACGCGAGTTCGTACTCCAGTCGCGCTATTACGTTCACTTTCGGGCAAATACCCTTGGGAAAGGTATGAACCCCCTTATTCTCCCTCCAGCTATGGGTAAATAGTAGGACGGACTAGGTTCTTCAGCCTTGGTGAGGCAACTAGTCTAGGAGAAGGAAAACTCTGAATTAAAACCTGTTAAACTCCGCTTAAAAATTGACCTTGTGTCATATCCTGCCCGAGCGGAGGGGTTGGTAAATAGTACCTGGTACAAATCCCCGACTTTGCAATTGGCAAAAGTACCCTACACTATAACAGAGCCTCCGCCATGCTTTATGGTTGGTGTGATACGGGGGGGGGTAATAGCTCTTTCATCAACTCGACACTGCACATTGACCCTACTATTTAAGCCAAAGATTTCAAACTTTGATTCGTCAATCCAAAGGACTTTATTCAACTGATCTATCGTCTTGTCTTTTGACTTTGTTTTGCTTCCCCAAAAGTGTTTTTTGACAGTAATTCTACCATAAAGGCCAGTTTTAAAGTCTTCTCATCACAGTCAATGTTCACACATTTTTTCTCGACATTGATTCAGTTGTGCACTGATGTTTGGAGCAGCCAGCCTTCTCTCACGCAAGCCGGTGTCGCAGATGAAATAGTTCTCAGAGCTTTTTGGTCTACTCTTTAGTTTTGGTCTTGTTTTACCTCGTTTCCTGATGTATCCTTCATTAGAACTAAAGAAGTAAAATGCCTTCATATCAATTTTTCAAAAGATATCAGGTTATATACTTAGGTCAAAGTTATTGTGAAAGACTAGTATCTGGTTTGCCTAGGCGGCTGGAGCTGTAGAATACACCGACTGTACTTCTTCAGAGGAGTAAGACCCCCACCCAACGAGTGTCGTGGATATGACCCTTAACAATCTGATCGCAAGGTTCTAGTAATGCTGAAGTTTTGGGGAATGCGGAGTCCCCCTTCATTGCCGTCACTCCCAGATCCACTCTGGCCCGGAGTGGTAGCACCTGATAAGAGTCCTATATATGCGTTGAATAGAACTAAACCGTGGTTTGAGTTTGCTGCTTTTTGCATTTAAACTGCGTATTTATGCTAAACTGAATTGTTTAAAATAGAACTGTTTTAACATTTAAACTGCGTACTTATGCTGAACTGAATTATCTGAAATAGAACTGTTTTGACATTAATTCAGTATATTGTCCAGTCGGCTGGGGCTATGGAATACACCAACTGCAAGAGCCCTCCCAAAGAGTGTCCTGATATGACACTAAACAGTCTGATGGTGAGGTTCCAGTAATGCTGGAGCTTTGGAGAATGCGGAGCACCCCTTCATTGACATTGCTCCCTGGTCCACTCTGGCCCGGAGTGGTGGCAGCTGATAGGGCACTATCTATGGGTTAGATAAAACTAAAACTGCATACTTATTCTAAACTGAATTATTTGAATTAGAACTGTTTGACTAAACTGAATAGCTTGAAATAGAAATGTTTTTGACAATTAAACTGTGTACTCGAGCTATCTGAATTGTTTGAAATAGAACTGACTATTTGTATAAAAATTGATTTAGTGTTAAATAACCTTCAAAGTTTGATATGCCATAAAACCAAACCAACCAACCAACCAACATTTTTTTCTGGTATAATAAATAAAAACATTCTTGTGTTTAACGTTTCATTAAAAATAACACGGTGTTAGAAATAAAATTTGAGTGAGGCCAAATATTTCTGACTGTTACCTTTGATCGTTCCTTAATGCCAACTGATATATATATATATATATATATATATATATATATATATATATATATATATATATATATATATATATATATATATATGATTTGGCATTAAGTAACTATCAATGGTAGATAAGCCATTAAACTTAGTATAATGTATAGTTAAAATTTATGATTTTTACTAAACTTTCTGTTCTGTTCACATTTTGACTGGCGATTGAAATCTTTCTTACTTTGGAAGAATAGAGAGATTTTGGTGTAACACAGTCTTTCTTCAGCCTCTTTAAGCACCATGTGGGCCGGAACCATAAACTTTTTTACCCGAATTCGAACACCGACATCAATATACAAATATTTCAGTTTGGGTTTATTTCTTAAGCGGCATATCAACCTCCAAGACAAATATTTCAGACGCCAGACTGAATAAAGAAAGAGATGTTGAATGGAATGTCTAAAATGGTTATTTTTCATTAAAACAAAAAGAGAAGTCAAATTAAAATGCTACTATAGGAATAGAATAAAACGCAAAAATAAGAGATAAAAAAAAAAAAGAAAAGAAAGAAAAAAAAAAGCAACGAAAGAATAAGGGACGTGTTTGCCCACCCATAATCTCACGAGAGCTTCGAGAGAGTCTCGCTTCAGTCCCGGTAGAAATTGTGTTAAGTAATGTCGTCAGGCCCAAGAAGTGTATCGAGGCGAAACGTTGCCTCGCGTAAGAGGATCTTTTCACACCGGTCCTATTTATTTCGTTGTGTTGGTTATAGTTTAGCGTAATCCAAGGGGTTATCGTGCATCTGCTTTCGTCAGACCCGCCTTCTCGAATGATCTGTCTAGTAAGGCTATATTTACGGTCTATCAACATTTGCCTTATTTATTTATTTACTTATTATCTTCTTTGTTTTCTTACCTATCTGTCTTTCTGTCTGTCAAAAATTTCCCTTTAGATTTGACGGCAATTAAAAATTGTTCTCTTTTTCTTTGTTATTTTTCCCAAATGTTCATATTTTGACCACGCTTTGAAAACTTTATTTCAGTAATTCTCTTTCCTTTTTCTTTCATTTTATATATGTTTATATATTTATATCTCTTTAAACTGTTTCTTTCTTTCTGACTTCTCCACTCATTAAAATCTTTCTTTCTTTCTTTTCCAACCTGTCTACTCGTTAAAATATTTCTTTCTTTCTTTCTTGCAAGTTTTCTTTCTTTCTTTCTTTCATTCCAATCTGTCCACTCTTTAAAATATGTCTTTCTTTCTTATTAGTTTTCTTTCTTTATTTATTTATTTATTTATTTATTTATTTATTTATTTATTTACCGACCTGTCCACTCTTTAAAATCGTTTTTCTTTCTAGCTTTCTTTCTTTCCTCTCCCTGAACAATTATTAAAATATTTCTTTCTTTCTTTTTTTCCGACCTGTCCACACTTTAAAATAATTTTCTTCTTTTTTTTCGCTCTTTCTTTTTTCTTTCCGGCCTGTCCATTCTTTAAAATTATTCTTTCTCTCTTTCTTCCCCTTTCAATCTGTTTATATCAACAATATCTAATAGTGTTTTTTTTAAATCAAACTTTATTCAGAGATCATCATATTCCATTTTAAATAAATAGGATCTCAGTCTGTTCGTATTCATCATCTCTTTATATCTATCTATCAATCTATCTGTTCTCATCGATTTATTAATATCATCTATCTATCTATCTATCTATCTCAGTCTGTCCATATCTATCTATCTATCTATCTATCTATCTATCTATCTATCTATCTATCTCAGTCTGTCCATATCTATCTATCTATTTATCTCTTTATATCTATCAATCTATCTGTTCTCATCGATTTATTAATATCATCTATCTATCTATCTATCTATCTATCTATCTATCTCAGTCTGTTCATATCTATCTATCTATCTATCTATCTATCTATCTTATTCTGTCCATATCTATCTATCTATCTATCTATCTATCTATCTATCTATCTCAGTCTGTCCATATCTATCTATCTATCTATCTATCTCTATAAGTCTGTCCATATCTATCTATCTATCTATCTATCTATCTATCTATCTATCTATCTATCTATCTTATTCTGTCCATATCTATCTATCTATCTATCTCAGTCTGTTCATATCTATCTATCTATCTATCTATCTATCTCAGTCTGTCCATATCTATCTATCTATCTATCTATCTATCTATCAGTTGATTTCCATACTGAAAAAAAATAAAAAAGGGTTCATTTTTGTGCCAAAAATAAATTTAGGAAGCAGCATTTTTTAGCAGACGACCATTTCCGACTCGCCCTGAATAATTTGAAAGATAAAAACACCAAATAATATTTTAATTTTTCCCTCCAAAAATACTAAAAATATAATTTTTTAGCCAATCAACATCATAGATAAAACACTAACCTTTTTTTTTCTAATTTTGAACCTGCCTAAACTGTGAGAATAATGGAAGAAATAAATATTTCTTTAGTCAGTAATGAATTATTACTTTCTCAACTACTTTTCAGTTCATTTATTTTGAGTTAAAATCAACATTCTTTTCTTTAAAGAATGCATTTAGAACTGTTTTTGACATTGAAACTGTGCTCTTATGTTGAACTGAATTGTTTAAAATTGAACTGTTTTTGATATTGAAACTGTGCTCTTATGCTCAACTGAATTGTTTGAAATAGAACTGTTTTTTATATCGAAACTGTGCTCTGATGCTCAACTGATTTGTTTGAAATAGAACTGTTTTTGATATTGAAACTGTGCTCTTATGTTCAACTGAATTGTTTGAAATAGAACTGTTTTTATATCGAAACTGTGCTCTGATGCTCAACTGAATTGTTTGAAATAGAACTGTTGTTTATATTGAAACTGTGCTCTGAAGCTCAAATGAATTGTTTGAAATAGAACTGTTTTTGATATCGAAACTGTGTACTTATGCTAAAGTGGATTGTTTGAAATTGAACTGTTCATATTTATAAGATGGATTTGATATTATTAACCTACAATGGTTGATTAACTTAAAAACAATATATATATATATATATATATATATAGAGAGAGAGAGAGAGAGAGAGAGAGAGAGAGAGAGTAGCAGTAAAAAGTATTTGCCCACTCTTTAATGTTTTCATTAGTTAGGCGCCACAAAGGCTTTTTTTGTTATACTGAATACAAGACTTCCTGATTTATATTAAATATAAATTAGACAAAACATAAAAGTACAAAAAAACTTCTTAAACTTTTGATTCATTGAAATGACCCCCTTTAATAGCTATCACTGCTTCACAGATTCTCGGCATTCTTTTTGCCAATGCCTGGTGATTGACTGGAGATTGTTCTGCCTAGATTTCCTGTACGAATTGCCGTAGGTTGTGAGATGTTTAGCTCTGACTTTTCAGTCGAGTTCATCCCATATCAGCTCAATAGGATTGCGCCAGTCAAGACATCTGTTGAATGACGTGCTGTTCCTCTTAGCTTTTAACATACTTTTGGTAGAGTTTACTTGTAAAGCTTTGGGTCATTATCTTGCATGAATACGAATCCTTAAGCCACAAACCAAGTTCCAGATGGGTTCACGTAATGCTGCAGTAAGCTGTGATAGCCGGTGTGATTCAATTTGCCCTTCACTTGCTACAAATCCCCGAGTTTGCAATTGGCAAAAGTACCCCACGCTATAACAGAGCCCCCGACATGCTTTACGGTTGGTGTAATTCAGGGGGTAATATCCCTCTCACCAACTCTTCGCGGCACATAGACCATCCTATTTGAGCCAAAGATTTCAAACTTTAATCTGTCAATCTTAAGGATTTTATTCAATTGCACTATTGTCCGGTCTTTGTATGCCTTGGTCCAGTGGAGCTTTTACTAATTTGTTTTGGGTCATTATCTTGAATGTGGATAGATAGATAGATAGATAGATAGATATGGTTTGGTTTAGTCTCTTTGTTTAAGGACATTGTTTTTTACTGGTAACATAATCCAATACCATCTGCCATAAAGTATTGTTTTATACCCGACCTATGAACATTAATGGGTATGTCCCATTCCTCATAAATACGTTGGACATTATTCTGAGGGGGTGAAAATATACTAAGTAGTCACCACAAGCAGCGGTTACCTTCTTCACGCCGCTGGTAAGTATTGTATTTTTTTAATGTTATAAAGATTTCTATTACATTTTCAACCTCTGATTTAGTTATTTCTCATGGAGTAACCTTTCTGTTAGGTTACAATAGACATCAACCTTTGTGGATTATTTAATCCTAAAGCAACCCTTTAGGGTGAATAGGAGCGGTACCCATAGCTTGGTGGGGGGGGGTCATAACTTCCCCGAGAGTATTAGCCAGAAAGTGAACGTAATAGCGCGACTGGAATTTGAACTCGTTGATTACGATGTAGAAGACCTCCATGTTAGCAACTACATTACAAAAACTTCCCCGATGAACTAGTCTAGTTACATGGAAAGATATGAAAACACACACACACACACACACACACACACATATATATATATATATATATATATATATATAAAGAGAAAGAGAAGGAGAGAGAGAGAGTGAGAGAGAAATGAGACTGATGATAAATTACTGATCACTCTCTCTCTCTCTCTCTCTCTCTCTCTTTAGATTACGTTAATTTACAAAACAAAGAAAACTATTCACGTAAAAAAGAAAACGTGATCTTAATCTCAAGGAAGAAAAAAGTAAAGAGAAACTAAAAGTGGAAAACAAAACTCTAAATAAAGAAAAGATTTGGTTGAAAAGGAAGGAAGGAAGGAAGGAAGGAAGGAAGGAGTGTATAAAAAACCTAAAGAATCACAAATACTGAAAAACAAATGGGGAAGACAAAGAAAGAAAGAAAGAAAGAAAGAAAGAAAGAAAGAAAGAAAGAAAGAAAGAAAGAAAAATCTATTTGTGGACAAAGCTAGTAACAAATTGAAAAAACATAGGGAAGTCGAAAAGTAAGAAAGAAAGAAAGAAAGAAAGAAAGAAAGGAAAAAGAAAGAAAGAAAATAAGGATGCAGAGAAAGAAAGAAAGAAAGAAAGAAAGAAAGAAAGAAAGAAAGAAAGAAAAAAGAAAAATCTACACGTGGGCAAAGTTTAGTAACACGTAGGGAAGTCCACACAGAAAGAAAGAAAGAAAGAAAGAAAGAAAGAACAGCTAAAACAACAAAAACAGCAAAAAAGTAAGCAAAACAATGAAAGACGCCAGAAAATAAAAGAGACAGAAAAATTTGAAAAAGGAAAAAATGACTTCAAAGAAAAAGAAAATAAACTTCGAGATCAGATTAAAAAAATGGCTACACGTTTATATGTTTGTCTATTTACGACTGAGTCTATGTAATATTTACCACGGAACATTTGCACCCACAGACGAACGTTTTGCAAAGCGCGGCAACACACCTACGATAATTTCCTTAATTAGAGAAATTCCCAGGACAAATAGTATGCTACATTTAAACCATCAGACTGTTCTGGATCGTCAAACTCCTTGCTATCGCGATCCGCCATCATCTCCCCCCCTCTCTCTCTCTCTCTCTCTCTCTCTCTCTCTCTCTATATATATATATATATATATATATATATATATATATATATATGAGATCCAGCTATATATATAGTGGATAGTGTGTTCACTAATGGCCCAGGAGACCGGGGTTCAATCTCTGGTCGACTCATACCAAAAACTCAAAAAAATGGTACTTGATTAACATTTAGCATTATAGGGAACGTATCAAGGGTAAAGTGGATTATTACACAGCATATTTCTAAAGATTTGTTGGCTCCACACTGAATTCTAGCAACTTGTCTCGAAGATTATCTACAAATGAGTTATGAGTTCGATCCTCACAAGGTGCACAATGCTTTTGGTTTTGTGCTATATCTAAGCTTGATACCTCATTTGGTGAAATGCTGAGTATGCTAGATTAGCAGACTATCGTTAGTGACTTCACTTCTAACTGGGTGCCCGATTAGTTTGGTTTTGTGCAAATGATAACTTAATATTTAAGTTGTAATTTACTAAGCTTTTGCTTAGATGTGGCACAAGGCCGTATAAATGGGGCACCCGATGGGACTCGAACTCACTTGTGAAAGTTTGCTCGTCTAGTTTGCTAACCATTACTCAACTGGAAGCGCCCAACTTAATATTTATGTTCACAAGTTAGAATATTTTATAGATGTTGCCATTTTTTTTTTTTTGTAATTCTACAAATATTTGATTTTTTTTTTTTTTGTAATTTAATATTTTTGTATAATATTCTTTGAAATTTTTGCAATTCAAGATTTTCTAACTTAACATTTTTAAGTTAAGTTTTTTATAACTTGATGTTTTTGTAACTAAAGTTTCCTTAAAATTTTTTATAACCGATTATTTTGGTTAATTTTTTTAATAGATCTTTTGTGAATTAATTTCTTTCAATCTAATTTTATTTTATTTTATCTTATTATTATTTTGAAAATTATTTTTTTTGTGAATTATTCGTTTGACGAATTACAGTTTTCTGAATTATTTTTTGTAAATCAATTCTTTTAAATTGCCATTCATAAATTGATGTTTTGCAAATAGCTATTTTTGGATATTATTTTTATCTTTTTTTTTTTTTTTTTGTAAATTGATGTTTGTAAAATAATTTTTTGTGAATTGATTTTTTATAAATTAATGCTTTAGTTAGTTTATTTTTTAGAAGGGGGGGATATAAATTTTTTGCTACTTTCATTTTTTCATTTTGTAAATATCTTTTTTTATAAATTGATTTCTCGAAATTATTTTTGGCAGATTAATTTCAATCTAAAGTTTGATTTATTTGATCTTAAATTTTTTTTGTAAATTTATTTTTTAAATTAATTATTTGTAAATTAATTTTTTATTTGGATTTTTTAAATTAAATTTTTAATTTTTTAGATTGATTTTTTTAAGTACTCGTAAAATAATTTCTTTATTTTCCCTTTTTTTAAAATTAATTTTCAATTTTGTTAAAAAAATTTTTTCTCAGTTGACTTTTTGTAAATTAATCCTTTATAAAGTGTTTTTTTTTTGTAAATCATTTTTTTCTAAAGTTTTATGGAATTCAATTTTTGTAAATTAATGTTTTTATTTTGATGATTTTTAAAAACTTCTTTTTTTAAATATTTCTAATTTAATTTTTTTTTTATTCTTTTGTAAATAGTTTTTTTTATTAATACACTTTTTTTTTTGTTATTCAATTTTTTTCTAATTCTTTCTTTTGGTTAGATTTTTGTAAATTCCTTTTTTTATAAATATATTTTATTCATTTAGATTAAACTCAGTTTTTTTGTAAAATATTTTAGTTCTTTCTTTTATTTATTTTTTTTTATTTCTATTTATTATTATTATTATTATTATTATTATTATTATTATTATTATTATTATTATTATTATTATTTATTAGAATTTTTCAGTCAAATTTTCACTCAAACTCCAGTGAAAATTTTCACTCAAACTCCAGTGAAAAATTTTCACTCAAACTCCAGTGAAAGACCATCAGCGTAAGCTGATGGTCTTTCACTGGAGTTTGAGTCACAGCAAGTCTCCTCAAGTCTCCAGGACTCTTCTCAGTATTCTGGCCGTTTTCAATAATGCTGTTTTTGGATGGTCTCCACTCGATCCCCAACTTGTAAGTCTTCCAGGCCCTTTAATAATCACAATTGGTATAATTGTCACCTTCATGTTCCATAGTTTTTTCAGTTCTCTAGCAAGGTCAAGGTACTTATCTCTCTTTTCAGATTCTTTCAGTTTTATTCTGTGGTCTGCCGGGACAGCAATGTCGACAATTTTGTAGATTTTCCTTTTTTTGTTGATTATTATAAGGTCTGTTATTAGGGCCGAGATTAGGTGATCCGTTTGTATATCAAAGTCCCACAGGAGTTTGTGATTGTCATTTTCTAGGACAAGTGCTGGGTTGTGCATATACCATTTGTTGGCATGGTCAAATTTAAATTTCTTGCACATTTCCCAGTGAATCACCTTGCCGACCCAGTCATGTCTAGCCTTGTACTCCTTCTGTGCCAATTTGCTGCATTCGCTTATTATGTGATTGATGGTTTCATCTCTGTCACCGCATAGTCTGCACTTGCTGTTTTGTTGTGTCTTATCTATCCTCGCTTTGATATGATTGGTTATTATTATTATTATTATTATTATTATTATTATTATTATTATTTACACCTTGAGGGTTTTTCGCATCAGTTTTAGCTGATGGTCTTTCACTGGAGTTTGAGTGACAGCAAGTCTCCTTAAGTCTCCTGGACCCTTATCAGTATTTTGGCCGTTCTCCATAATGTAGTAGTTTTGGATGGTCTCCACTCGTCCTCTAACTTTCAAGTCTTCCTGTCCTTTTAATAATCCTTTGGTGACTGTAGTAAAAGCACCAATCACGGTTGTTATAATTGTCACCATCATGTTCCATAATTGTTTCAATTCCCTAGCAAGGTTCAGGTAATTATCCTTCTTTTCACTTTCCTTTAGATATATTCTGTGGTCAGCCGGGACGGCAAAGTCCACAATTTTGCTAATTATCATTATTATTTTTATTACTATTATTAAAACGTTGTCCAAATAAGTGGCTCGTCAATTATCAAAAAAAGATTTAACAAATATCCCGCTTATCAAAAATTTTATGATAAAAATATGATTTGTAAAAAATATTTCTCCGGTAGTGCTCCGGCTTTCTTCAATTTTACATTGCCCAATTTTCATATTAACATAGAAATATATGGAAACAATTTTGATCGTTTAAACGGGGGCATCTCAAAGTGTTCCATAAATAACCCTGCAATTGAATTTGAAAAATCTAGGTAATAAAAGTGTTCGTTTCCACAAGGTAATGAATTTAGAAGTTTGCTTGTGTAAATCCTTTACAACAGACCGAAAATCGTTGGATCACGTCAACAAATATCGTACAATTTGCAGAATGCCTGGTTGGGTGTGACGGCTACAAGTGATGTATCGTTCGCATATGACCAGTTCAAAACATACGGGTCATTTAAATGAACGAACGTTCTGGTTCTGAGTGAGAAGATCCTGGTCTTTTCAGCGTCTTTAACGATGCATATAATCATATTTTAACAAAGAAAAAAGAAAGAGTTGAATCAGTTTAGCCATGTGCATCAGTTACCACGCAAACAGAAGCTCTAACAAGGACTAACTATATATATATATATTGTTAGTCCTTGCTAGTGTCCCATCGATGGGTCAAATAGATTTATAAGAAATCTTTCGGATTTATTAGGAATACATGAAACTATGTAATTGTGTGCAAATTATTCGTATTTGATTGGAATAGTTGATTACATATAACTGTGCAATGGAATAGAATTTGATAGAAAAAGTTGATACTATATAACTGTGCAAAGGAATAGTGTTCTATAGGAATATTTGATAGGAAAACTTAATAGGAATAATTGATAGGAATAGTTGATACCGTATAACTGTGCAAAGAAATAGTATTTGATAGGAATACTCGATAGGAAAAGGTGATACTATATAACTGTGCAAAAGAATAGTATTCTATAGGAATACCTGATAAGAATAGTTGATAGGAATAGTTGATACCGTATAACTGTGCAAAGAAATAGTATTTGATAGGAATACTCGATAGGAAAAGGTGATACTATATAACTGTGCAAAAGAATAGTATTCTATAGGAATACCTGATAGGAATAGTTGATAGGAATAGTTGATACCATATAATTGTGCAAAAGAATAGTATTCGATAGGAATACTTGATAGGAATACTTGATACTATATAACTGTGCCAAAAACAGTATTCGATAGGAATACTTGACAGGAATAGTTGATACTCTATAACTGTCCAAAGGAATAGTATTCTATAGGAATACCTGAGAGGTATAGTTGATATTATATATCTGGGCAAAGGAATTGTATTCTATTGGAATACCTGATCAGAATACTTGATAGGAATAGTTGATAGGAATGCTTGATAGGAATAGTTGGTATTGTATAACAGTGCAAAAGAATAGTATTCGATATGAATACTTGATTGGATTACTTTATACTAAATAACTGTGCAAAGGAATAGTATTCTATTGGAATACTTGATAGGAAAAGTTGATCCTATATAACTCTGCAAAGGAATAGTATTCTATAAAAATACTTGGTTGGAATAGTTAATTCCGTATAACTGTGCAAAAGAATAGTATTCGATATGAATACTTGATAGGAATACTTGATAGAAAAAGTTGATCCTATATAACTGGGCAAAAGAATAGCATTCGATATGAATACTTGATAGAAAAAGTTGATCCTATATAACTGTGTAAAGGAATAGTATTCTACAGGAATACTTGGTAGGAATAGTTAATTCCGCATAACTGTGCAAAAGAATAGTATTTGATATGAATACTTGATAGAATATTTGATACAATATAACTGGGCAAGCAAATGATTATTAAACGATTTTGCTAGGAAGAATCAATAATAAAAGGAATTTCTAGGATTAATATCTAACGCTCAACGTTTGTAAACTTGTTCCTTTACTTATTGAATATCTTTAAGGAAGTTAACGTAACTTGGTTCTTTACAACCTCTTTTTTTTTCAACACATTTTTGTTCCTAATCTTATAAGTGCATTTTCCAGTCTCACTAATGTGAGCGTGTGCCCTACTTAGCTAGACTTACTAAATATCTCCACATCCGGATTATCAAATTAATTCGGTAAATGTCAACTGAAAGTTTTACGAGGAGTACACCTGAAGGAAAGGTAATGTGATCAGACCACATTCTTCTATCCACCATTTTTTTTTTATTTATTTAGAAAAAAAATGCAATAGATACGTTTCCTAGGTAAAAATACTTCATTTCAAAAGCTACTAATTTTGTATGACCCAGAATCGCCGATCATCGTAATAAATAGCACACACACACACACACACACACACACACACATATATATATATATATATATATATATATATATATATATACCTTTAAGAAAAACAAAAACCGGTCACATAAAAATTATAAATTTATTTCTATCCTGTTATGGGTATTGATATGAATCAATAACACCAAAAATAACAAGACTTCTTCAGATCTAATGGATAAAATAATTACATTCAGAATAGACACAGGAAGGAAGGGTGGGATGGGGTGTATATATATATATATTTATACACCCGTCAGAACAAAAAATCATTCAACTATGATCATCTAAATTTTCCTGGTAAAGAGCTCAATGTAACTGACATCACAGAGCAATAAACAAAAAACGGTCACATTAGGATTATAGATTTATTTCCATCCTGTTATGGGTATTGATATGAAAGGATGGAAGGGTATACCCCCTCCCACTCTTCCCTCCTGTGTCTATTCTGACTGTAATTATTTTATTCATTAGATCTGAAGAAGTCCTGTTATTTTTGGTGTTATTGATTCATATCAATACCCATAACAGGATGTAAAAAAAAATTATAATCCTAATGTGATCGGTTTTTGTTTGTGGAAGATGACCCGAAGGCTCCCTTTTCAATAGCTGCTACACCTAAGTGTTGTGGAGGACGCTACACCTTTCCCTGGATATCTCCACTTTACCCTTGATCCCTACCTTATAATGCAGAGTGTTAATCAAGGAAGCATCAAACACCATTTTTTGAGTCTTTGGTATGACTCAACCCGGGATTGAACCCTGGTCTCCAGAGCCATTGGCGAACACTCTACCCATTCTGTGTGTGTGTGAGAGAGAGAGAGAGACAGAGAGAGGAAGGAAGGAAGGAAGGAAGGAAGGAAGGAAGGAAGGAAGGAAGGAAGGAAGGAAGGAAATGAATCAAAAAGAATATATGCAGAAAAAAGGGAACAAACGAAAAAATATATTGATGTCGTTTTGATGATTTGTTTTATTGTTTATTTGTTTTGTTTATTTTTATGCCAACGCGTTTCGACTTCAAAAAAAAATTGTTTACTAAAACTGTAAAAAGCTGCAACCCTCTTTCAAAAAATTCCCCCAACGACGTAAGCATTTTCGAACATATTACCCGGTGTTTTTTCACTTTCATAAAAAACATTCTTTAACCTTGATGATGACTTCCAACTGGTATAAGAATTTATCTGTTATAATTATTCTCTTTCTCACGATTAAAATAATTTTGATAGAATGCTTTTTGTATTTAAAAATCTTGAAGTCGAAACGCGTTGGCATAAAAATAAACAAAGCAAACAATAAACAATTATCAAAACTACACCAATATATATTTTCGTTTGTTTGCTTATATATATATATATATATATTCCCTTAAGCTAAAACCAATATATTGCTCAGAAGAATACACCGACTACACCTCTGCAGAGGAGTAAGACCTCACCAACAAGTGTCCTAAACAATCTGATGGTGAGGCTCGAGTAATGCTAGAGCTTTGGGGAATGCAGAATACTCCTTCATTGTCGTCACCTCCAGGTCCACTCTGGCCCGGAGTGGTAGCACCTAGTAGGGTCCTGTCTATGAGTCAAATAAAAATAAACTATGTACTTACGCTAAACTGAATTGCTTGAAGTAGAATTGTTTTGACATTTAACTATGTGTAAACAAAAACTATATTCATACTAAACTGAATTGTTTGAAAGAGAAATGTTTGAATAAACTGAATAGCTTTAAATAGAAATGTTTTTGACAATGAAACTGTGTACTTATGCTAAACTGAATCGTTTGAAATAGAACTGTTTACTTGTTTAAAAATGGATTTGGCATTAAAAAAAACAAGAAAGGTTGATATGCCATAAAACCCAAACAAACAATAAAATCTATCTAAATGTTCAATTATGCAACAATCTCCAAATAATATAAAACACAAGTGTAGCGATCTGTGTGTACATCTGCCTGTCTATATACATAAGATTTTAAAAAGAAAGAAAGAAAGAACGAACGGAAGATGAGATGTCTGCCGTTTTTGTTGTAATCTTTAAAGAAAGAAAAAATTAAAGTGAAAAGAAAGAAAGAACGAAAGAAAGAATCGTGTGATTTGTAGCTTGCCACATCGAAAGAGAAAAGAAAAGAAAAGAGACAAGCTGTCAAGTCAGTCGTAGTAACAGCAGGCTGACTTGAAAACTAAAAAGAAAGAAAAAAAGAAAGAAAGGTAAGATCTCTGACGCTTTTGATGTAATATTTAAAGAAAGAAAAAATCAAAGTGAAAAAGAAAGAACGAAATAAAAGAAACAAACAAACAAACTAACCAAGAGCGGAAGGTGAAATCACTGACGTTTTTTGTTGTAATCTTTAAAGAAAGAAAAAATGAAAGTGGAATAGAAAGAAAGAAAGAAAGAAAGAAAGAAAGAAAGAAAGAAAGTACGAATCATGTGATTTGTGGCTTGCCCCTTCGAAAGAGAAATGAAATGAAAGCAGACAAATTGTCGGGAATGCAAGCCGACGTCCCAACGGAACGGTTTATTTAGTTTTTGAGTTGGTCTGCTTGCCAGTATATCTTTTGAATCTATATTGACAGCAACAAGAAAGAGAGAGAGAGAGAGAGAGAGAGAGTAAGCGAGAAAGTGAGAGAGTCTCCATTTATTAACGACACAGACAACTTAATTTTTCAGATAATTCTAAGTTTGCTATATGAAAGTCGTGTTTTTTATTACAATAACACCCGAGATATTTTTCATTTATTGATTTATCCTTTTTAGATTCTGAAATCTTTTTAATTTAGATTATAAAAAGATATTTTATATAAAATTCAATTGTCATAATTGACGGGTGTATTTTAGTGTTGTATATAATTAACTAAATACACTTAAGAGGCATTATTTACTTTTCTTTATAAACAAAATCATATGACATCGTTCTTAAGCGGAAAACAAAATTTTTATGTAACGTTTATTATGCTTTATGATGTTTATACATATTCTAAGTTGTAAGTGGTCAATAATGTTAATTTAACAGGTTTTGTAGATATATGAGCTATGCAGGTCACTTTGAATAGAAGTTACGGCAAGGTAGGCTGAGAAACAAGGAAAGCTTCTGTTTCAAAAACATATTTCGTGTAATAAACAATCTCTTGCTTTTGGAAAAAAACTAATCTCAAAAAGTCGCTCATTACACGAGTATATAAAGTACTGAAAATAATGATACTCAACCATACAAATTTGAATATAACTTTTACAAACTTTTTCAAATTTAGTGAAGTATTGACCGAAGAAATTTGAATTTACTAAATTTTCAAAAACTGTAGCGTCTTAATGTTTTTCAAAAAGCATTTGAAAAAAGTTCAATTTTAGGTTACTATTTTACGGAAATATAGATCGTGCACCTTACTAAATATTTATTTTATTTCCCTATTACACAAAATAACACTACAGAAACAGATAAAAGCAGGACACATCTGCTGTTCTTAGTTATGCTGCAATATTTTTACGTCTAAATTAAAAATTACAAAGTTAATCCTTTCGAATTGCCGTATTGATCTTATGGTATTCGGCCGGAATTGTTTGATAAACCTTCCATAATTTGTTATTTCCCAAGTACTTTCTGCCCAACTTTGGGCCATCATCAGGGGAGGATGTACCACAAAAGTTTTGTAACTTTTGTATTTACATTACTATTTTGTCAGAAGAGCGTCTGTTTTGTTGTATTGTGTAGCGTTTACTTTTCAAATTTGTTTCTATAAATAGCGTCAAGAGTTAAAGACATTTAAGTACATTAGCAGTGGTTTCAAAATTAATTCTGTTAAGTTTGGGTTGTATGTTCCTAATATGTAGTGCCTCGACAATCTGTAGTTTTTGCTTGTTATTTTGATGTTCTAATATTGTTGTGTTGTCGGTAAGAATTTTCCGTAATTCTGTTGTTGGGCATGAATTTTTTAAAATTTTGTGCTATGGAACTTGTATCAGACAGGTGCATTGTAAGTCTTCTCGATAGGGTAGTTGGGGAAATACACAATCTCGTGTTTTTGGAAAAAAATAATCTCAAAAAGTCGTTCATTACACGAGTACATAAAATGCTGAAAATAATGATACCCAACCATTCAAATTTGAATAAAACTTTTACCAACTTTTTCAAATTTAGTGAAGTATTGACTGAAGAAAGCTTGTCAAAATGGAATTCAGTAAATTTTCAAAAACTATAGCATCTTTATTTTTTTCAAAAAGCATTTGAAAAAAGTTCAATTTTAGGTTAAAATTTTACAGAAATAAAGATCGTGCACCTTACTAGATTTTTATTTTATTTCCCTATTACTCAAAATAACACTATAGAAAAGGATCAAAGCAGGACACATTTGCTCTTCTGAGTTGCGCTGCAAAATCTTTACTTCAAAATTAAAAATTACAAAGTTTTCACAATGGGAAGATGTGCCTTGTCAGAAATCGAAAAAGCTCAAATAAAAGTATTGAGCGACAAAGGATTCTCGTTTTTGGTTATTGCTAGGGATATAAAGAAGTCTAGAAAGGTGATAAGCAACTTTTTGCAAGACCTAAAAGCATATGGAACTAAGAAATCAACTGGCCGTCCACCGAAGCTGAGCCCAACCGACCGCTGAACAGTGCTACGAGAAGCTTCAAGGAAAGGAATAAGCTCCAGAAACCTTCAAACGTCCTTAGATCTAACCGTAACACTCAGGAAAGTTCGACAGATTTTAAATTCCTCAAAAGACTTCGTATATAAGAAGAGGATAACAACACCAGCACTAAAGATACACAAGAAAAGAGAAGAGGAGTGGGTGTAGGAGAAGGTACATAAGAATTCAGAGAATTAATTCAAAAACATCTTTTCAGATGAAAAATAGTTTAACTTAGATGGACCGGATGGATATCAGTTCTATTTGCATATCAGCACAAGAGTAAGACTCCCCCACCGAGCATCCTGGATATAACACGAAACAATCTGATGGTGAGGTTCCAATAAGGATGGAGTTTTGGGGAATGCAGAGTACAGCTTCATTGCTATCGCTCCTAGGTCAACTGTGGCCCGGAGTGGTAGCACCCGATAGGGCCCTATCTATGGGTCAAATAGAACTAAAATACGAACTGATGCTAAACTGAATTATCTGAATTAGAACTTTTGGACTATATATATATATATATATATCACTAGAAGCTTTAGGTGAACAATGTGACTCACGTCCAATTTTTTTTTAAATTCATAATATATTGTGATGTACAGTGTAGTTGTGACGTATACACATAGCAGTAGCCCGCAGATACACTGAGAAGAGAGTAGTGGGAGGTTGCTGACCAGAAACCACTGAAGTAAAAAGAATGAGACTTCTTTGACACAGCTAGCGCGAATTGGAAAGCAGGGCAGGCTAGCTTGAAACGTAACAATTTGCACGTCTCACGAAAAGCGGAACAAATTTTCAACAAGCGCCCATTTAGAGGAGGATCTTTGATGATACGGGGAGCATTTTCTATTAAATATAAGGCAAAGTTGGTTAAAATGGAGGGAAAGCCGAATACATAGAAATATACTGAAGTCTTAAAAAAGGCTCCTTCTTTTTTGGGCCAATAATTCCCAGGATGTTGCAATATTCCAGCAAGATAACGCTACTTTTCACACATCGAAGTTGACACCCAAATGGCTCCAAGGTCACCATATTGCTACTTTGAGTCGGCCTGCAAAGTCTCCAGACCTGAATCCCATCGAAAATCTCTGGGGTATATTAGTAAGACAGGTTTATGCTGATGGGAGACGGTTTGAAAATAAAGAAATGCTTTGGTGCACAGTTAAGAAATGTTGGGAAGCAATATCTAATGAGACGCTCTTAAATCTGATTAATTCGATGAATAACCGGTGTTTAGATGTGCTATAAGGCAAAGGAAGTGTATGTAAATATCAATCAGCTTATTTGTTTGTTTTGGAATTTATTTTTGCTTTGTAAAATGCAATTTTGACAATGTGTGCTATCTTTCTTTCTATTTTCTGTTAATTCTGTAATTACTTTTACGAATGTGAAAAGAAATAGAAATATCATCAAGAACTTACTTTTAGTTTCATTACATTCCTTTGGTCACGATTTCAAGAATTTTGAATCTATATGAGAAAAGTCATATTGAAATTTGTAGGTTGGGCTATCATTATTTCCACCATTATACGTATATATATATATATATATATATATATATATATATATATATATATATATATATATATATATATATATATATATATATATATATAAGCCTTATAATTCCCGAGCTGACATATGTCTACTGATAGCTGAGTGGTATGATACTAAGTCTAATGTAAAATTGGGCGGGTCTCAATCCCAGCTTGAAACGTACTACGTGTTTAGCCACACTGAAGAATTGTAATACAATAAAACAGTCTGTCAGTGAATGACAATATATATATATATATATATATATATATAATGTAGTACCTGCTAGAGTTCCATCTATGAGTCAAATAGATCTATTTAAAAATCATATATATATGACACTTATGTAAACAATATATTACTCCTAACCTGCAAAGCTAATCAGGTATTCTGCCATGCGTATACTCTCTGGTAACTACGGTACATGATAGATCGAATTTTGTTCTTATTTCATTAACGAATTTATAAAAACTTGCCCAGTCGGCTGGGGTTGTAGAATATACCAACTGCACAAGAGTAAGACTCCCCCATCGAGCATCCTGGATATCACACGAAACAATCTGATGGTGAGGTTCCAATAAGGCTGGAGTTTGGGGGAATGCGGGGTACGGCTTCATTGCCATCGCTCCTAGGTCAACTGTGTCCCGGAGTGGTAGTACCCGATAGGGTCCTATCTATGGGTCAAATAGAACTAAAATACGAACTGATGCTAAACTGAATTGTTTGAATTAGAACTTTTTGACTATATATATATATATATATCACTAGAAACTTTTGGTGAACAATGTGACTCACGTTCAATTTTTTTTAGTTTATAATATATTGTGACGTACAGTGTAGTTGTGACGTATACACATAGCAGTAGCTCGCAGACACACTGAGAAGGGAGTAGTGGGAGGTTGCTGACCGAAAACCACTGAACTAAAAAGAATAAGACTTCTTTTGCACAGCCAGAGCGAATTAGAAAGCAGGGCAGGCTAGCTTGAAACGAGACAATTAGAAAGAGAAAGGTGGCGTGAACAGTTGAAAGGAAAAACGTGGCGTAAGTAGTTGGGAAGAAAAGTCATGACCACCAGCGAGGAAATACACAACAGAGAAGATGCCTGATAGAACATAATTTTCTATCATGACCATATCAAGTCTTCACATTAACCATCGCTCCTCAGATAAGTCCTCTCCATATATCCTTTGAACTTTATTATGTGTTTATATCATTTTGTTAGTTGAATGTTAACGAAATAAATGTATTTTATATGTTGTTGAAATCGCCGTTGTGTTTGATTTTATTTTGCTAGTCATTCTGGTACGTTGTTTCAGTGGAATAATTCCTTAACCTGTTGTCGATACTTTTATTATTATTATTATTATTATTGTTGTTGTTGTTGTTTTTGTTTTTGTTGTTATTATAACCCGCGAGACAAACCAACTCGGGTAAATAGGAAGAATTATAAATTTTTGTTCGTCTACGTACTTCGTCACAGACATGACCGGGACTAGTTATACCGAACTATCGGGAATATCGCCCGGACACGAGAGAAGAGGCATAAGAATATATATATATATATATATTGTTGTATAGTGACATCCGGTATCGTGAAAGTATAAAAGACACCGTGTCTCTTAAGCACGGGGAAGCCGAAGCAGAAAGAGAAGCAGAGAGATAGCTCTGAAGGCCGTTGTTCAGGAGTAAGACCAACTTCGGACGTAACACCAACAGCACGAGACTTATAATACTAGTAGGACTGTACCACTTGAGTTAATAAATAATTAAAATTTCACTGTCTATCTTTCCCTTACCACGATACAACACACACACACACACACACACACACATATATATATATGGAGAGAGACACAGAGAGAGACAGAGAGAGAAAGCAGTCCGCACGAGCATGATGCGACACAAGGTAAATTTTTAAATGTAGTTTTACACGTCTGAATTCAGAGCTTTCCTTCTCCAAGACCGGTTGCCATACCAAGGCTAAAGAACCCAATCTGCCTCACTATTCACCCATTGCTGAAGAGAGAATAGTTGGAGTCATACCTTTTCCAAGAGTATTAGGCCAATGGGAAATGATAACTGCATCGTCCAGGATTTGAACTCAGATCATCGTCCATTTCTAAAGACGGTAGCGATTACACCACAAACCCCTTCATAACATTATTTACTATATGGAAAATTAAAAATATAAGAAGAATTTTTGTATCCAATTATATTTTTTTTCTAAATACCATTCATCAAATCTCTTTGACTATGAACGTTTATAAGAAGCTGATACTTGATGACTGACCATTCCAGAAAAACCAAAAGGACATTTTCTCTTTTTCAATAGTATTTTTCAAAACAAATGTCATTTTAATGTGGGGACCCATGCGCCTGTCTCACTCGCTACGAGAATGTTGATCACTCTATGTCTAGGTCAACGGAATATATCACAGACTCCTCGCAGGCTTCCGGCTTCTGCCGAACACAATATACCATTCTCACGTACGCGCCAATATGTCATTCACACGGGCGCGCCCAGGGTCAGTGGTATATAGCGTTTCGTCTGAATTGCCCGGTCCCAGGGGCCATTGCCACCTTTGCAGGGCTGAATTCATTGCTTGATGCCTGAAGCGCCCAAACAGGGAAATGCCGACAAGATAAGATAAACATTTTTTTGTGACGGTGGCGCATGAGTCTCGATATGTGCATGGGTCCCCACATTAAAATGACCTTGTAGCAAATCCTACCCGGTGGGATGTTGTACAAATAGTACAAACACACTAACACACATTTACTCACAACCATGTAGAGATCTTTGATAGAACTTGAATATTTTTAGCCTGAAGTTCTATTAGATTTCGATCATATAATGATGAACCGAAAATAATTATCTATTACCAGTTTAGCTTTTAAGTTGAAATGGTTTGGTTTGGTGGGTTTTATAGCATATCAACCTTATTTAACGCCAAATCCATTTTTATTTAAATAATCTGTTCTATTTAAAACAATTCAGTTTAGCATAAGTACACAGTTTAATTGTCAAAAACATTTCAAACTATTCAAGAAGTTAAATGTAACAATTCAGTTAAGTGTAGATACAATTTTAATGTCGAAAAACAGTTCTATTTGAAATAATTCAGTTAAGCATAAGCACGCAGTTTAAATGTAAGTACGGTTTAATTGCCAAAAACATTTCTATTTCAAGCTATTCAGTTTACTCAAACAATTTAGTTTAGCATAAGAATGCTGTTAGTTCTATTTAACCATAGATAGGGCCCTATCAGGTGCTACCTCTCCAGGTCAGAGTGGACCTGGGAGCGATGGTAATGAAGGGGTACTCCGCATTCCCCAAAGCTCCAGCACTGCTGGAACCTCACCATCAGATTGTTTAGTGTCATATTCAGGAAACTCGTTAGGGGTGTCTTACACCTCTGCAGAGGTGCAGTCAGTGTATTCTACAGCCCCAGCCGACTGGGCAATTTAAGTTGAAAGTTTTAATACATATATAGTAAATATATTATACCTGGTTTTATGGCATATCAACAATTGTAGGTTATTTAATGCCAAATCTTTTTTATACATATTTAGCAAATATATGTGGCCTGGTTTTATGGCATATCAACAATTGTAGGTTATTTAATGCCAAATCTTTTTTATACATATTTAGCAAATATATATGGCCTGGTTTTATGGCATATCAACAATTGTTAGTTATTTAATGCCAAATCTTTTTTATACATATTTAGCAAATATATATGGCCTGGTTTTATGGCATATCAACAATTGTAGGTTATTTAATGCCAAATCTTTTTTATACATATTTAGCAAATATATATGGCCTGGTTTTATGGCATATCAACAATTGTTAGTTATTTAATGCCAAATCCTCTTTATACATATATTGCAAATATATATGGTTTGGTTTGCTTTGGTTTGGTTTTATGGCATATCAACCATTGTAGGTTATTTAATGCAAAATCCATAGCTATACTTTGAAACATTTAACTTAATTAACTTATGCTAAATCCCATTGTTAGAAATAGAACTGTTTGATCCTTAAACTGTATATAAACAAAAGATGTTTAATTGAATCGTTACTAATACGTCACAATACTTTAAACCATTTTACTGTGTTAAAAATAATGAGATTAGGCTCGTTTAAAAACACTATCAACAAAATGAGTTTACAAATCGTTTATTTAATATTTATGTATAAACAGTGTGACGCGAAATTGTTTAAAATCCCATAACGGGACTTTATTTTCGCACGTGTGAAGACGAGGCAGGTTGGCACTTGATCCCCTACAGAATAAGTCCTGTTCAGAGTTTTTCTCTCAGGCATATGAGAACTGGCATATTACGTGAGGGAATAATTTAGGACCAGACGGACCGCCGCTGGCAAGGGGTTCCAAATTTCACACTATCACACACCCACCAGGCCGCTTTCTTCCTCCCCCGAGACAATGGAAGATAATGAGCCTATAGGTTTTAGTTGTAATAATATTAATATTGTAGTAGTCGGCAACTCCGTTTTCCCGTGTGATACTTTAGGAATTAATAGGACAATTCTAAGCAAGATAACATAAGGCGAATAGAAGCTGGAAAGAAAGCAAGAAGTAACAACATAGACCACATGGTAAAATGAAAATACATAAATTCCTTTACTACTTATATATACACGTTCAGAGTGTCAAAAACATATAATTGGACAGTCCACGAATATAAATGTCTTTTCTGACTTTTGTCCTTCTTCAAATTGACGAAATTTGGGTATAAAGGAAAAATGTCCCCAAAGTTACTTATCTTATTTTCGACGGGGTTCCACTGGAGAATTTTCTTCTTTCACGGGCTACTAGACTTTGTTCTGTTTTTAGTACTGGCTTGAGGGACTCGGGTCTCTCATGTCTCAGTTAATCTTTTTGTCTTCAGCCCGGAGTAAAATGGCTATGGTTCGTCTGCCCGCTATGAACCCTGCTCAAAAACTCAATTTCTTCCTATTTACTTCCGCTGAGGGGAAGGGAGCCCCACTTCCGTTTTGGGGTCCCAGCCAATCATTTGGCTTCTCTCTCTTTCCCCTTCCGATGTCCGGCGACCTGAGGTCACTAAGTACGAACACCTGGTCTCCCCTGCGTGACCCACATTCCTTCCTAACGGTCACTTGTTTGACGGCTTGATACTGTCAATTCAAATACGGGAGGATAGTATCAGTCTTACCTCTTCGTCTCCGTGAGCTATCACGTGACAACAGAAATTGGCATTAAATAATGAATCAGGTGTATTCTTCAGTCCCAGCTGACTGTACTGAAAGTATTCCGGGTATGACTCTAAATTTTATGTGATCTTTGGGAAAAGTTGAGTACCCCTTCATTGCTATTAATCTTAAGTTTAGTTTACGTGGAATGGTAATACCTGTCAGACTTCTGTCTTTATGTCAAAACAGTTTAATCATTTAACAAGGATCCCGCTTATTAGCATTTTTTTTAATTGCACAGCTATGTGCAAATTATTCTTAATATATTATACACGAATACGTTGTGCCTTCAATAAGTTTCCAGACTTTTTTTTGTACAGGCATTGAAAATTGTCGTAGACTTTTGAAAATTCAGTATGATATTGCTATACATCATATGAGATGACTGACCAATTTTTATGATTTCAGGTTCAAATCAACAGCTACAACAGGAATCGGAATACACCCTACTAAAACCAGATTGTCACAGCTGGTGAATTTCAAAAATGCATTCTGACACTTTTGAAAAACGACATGCAATTAAATTGTGTTTTAAACTTGGGAAAAATGCCACAGAAACGTATGAAATGCTTCAGACTGCTTTTCGACCATCTTGCAGGAATCGAGCATCGGTTTTTGAGTGGCATAAGAGATTCAAGGAAGGTAGGCAGTCTGTGAGGGATGATGAGAGGTGTGGGAGGAGTAAGGAAGTCAGTACATCAGAGTTGATAGGCCAAATGGTTAGGGTTAGGGTTACTATGTTGAGGTTTTAAGGGAGTTCGGGAAGAGATTCCGTCGGAAGAGACCAGCACTCTTCAAATCGGGTCGGTGGAATTTCCACCAGGACAATGCACCAGTCCACAACTCCATCCTTGTCACAGACTATTTGAGCAAGATGAGCATCAAGATAGTTCCTCACCCTCCGTATAGTCGAGACCTTGCTTCCTGTGACTTTTGGTTATTCCCTAAGCTCAGAGGCTGTCGTTATGAGACAATTGAGGGGATGAAAGAAACCGTGACGAAGTTCATTGACACCCTCACACAAGAGGACTTCCATGGGGCCTTCCAGAAGTTGTTGGAACGGTACAACAAGTGCATTGCAGCCCGAGGAGATTACTTCGAAGGGGACTAGAGTTCCATGTGTGTACTATCAATAAATGTGCCCAAACGAAAAAAGTCTGGAAACTTATTTAATGATCCTCGTACTTGATGAACAAGAGAAGCGTTCGTGGTATAATAGTTACCGTCGTAAGACTCCATCAACGAGTGTCCTGGATATGACACTAATCGACCTCTGCCCAGTTGGCTAGTGCAGTAGAATGCACCAACTACATTTCTGCACAGGGGTAAGACTCTCTCAACGAGCCTCCTATAAATGTCGCTAAACAATCTGATGGTGAGGCTTCAGTAATACTGGAGCTTTGAGGAATGCGAAGTATCTCTTTATTGCCATCGCTCTCAAATCTACTCTGGCCCGGAGTGATGGCACTTGATAGCGTCCTAGTATGAGTCAAATAAAACTGTTTGACATTTAAACTGTGTACTCATGCTTAACTAAATTGCTTGAAATAGAACTGTTTGATCATTTATCTGTGTGTAACCAAAAAACTGCACTTATGCAAAATGGAATTGTTTGAAATAGAACTGCTTTTACATTTAACAAAAACAGTATTTAAACAAATGACTGTGTGTAAACAGAAAAATGAGTACTTACACGAAATTGAATTTTTTTAGAAAAACTGTTTGATCACTTTACCGTATATTTATATTAGATAGAAATAAGAGAAACTATTTAACTATGTGAAAAAAAATGAGTTCAAGCTCATTTAAAAATATTTAACGTATAAGTATAAAATGGATTTGGCTTTAAATAACCAACAACGGTTGATATGCCATAAAACCAAACACAACTAAGCTTGACTTAACTGTTTGCAATTCACATCGAGTTAATACTCTTGGGAAAGGCATGAATCCAATTATTTCCCTCCATCTAAATAGTAGGATAGACTGGACTTCAACCTTTTCATATCAACCAGTCTAGGAGAAAGACAAATCTGAATTCAAAACCGAATGAGTGACCACTAATAACAATAAAAGCAATCTGAGCCCTGTCTACCAGACTAAGCAAAGCTATTTAAATTATTTGTTGAGCAAGAATGGCCATGGCCAATACCAAAGTAGGTGACTATTTAGTAATGACAGGTTTGGTTATCAACCTGATTCCTGTATAGCTAATTAAATAACAACAATGAATCTGGTTAGTTCTTAAATGGGTGACCATTTAGTGACAGTTGGTAATGTAAGCAATCCGAGGCCTGTGTATCCGAAAAAGTTATGTTAATTAAACCATCAGTTAAGCAACAATGAATCATGACAGTACTTGGATGGGTGATCACTTTCTAACTGAACTTTTTATACGTAAACTTAACTCCAGACAAAGCAAATGTTGGTAAATAACTTCTTCAAATCCGGTTTTCACAAAACCGTAATTATTTTGGGAGGTGGCTATAATAGCTATTATCAATGGACCTGATCTGTCGGGTTTTTTTTGTTTGTTTGTTTTTTTGTTTTGGAGCGGGAATATGTGAAGATTAAATTCACCGATGGACAACGTTCATTTCTAATTACCATTGGCCATTACCTTGAAGGGAATTCCTTGCATGCATTTGCTGCTATTTCGTGAGCTGCTGGTTAGTAAGAAGAAAAATTCAGGAATTATTTATTACCAGGAAATCACTTCAACCACCAGTTTCACGCAATTATCTTAAAAAGAAACTTCAGCTCTTTGACGGTCAAGTTTATTGCACTGAAATTGATATTCTATAAGCAAATTGGCTATAAATATTACCAACAGCAAAGTTATTTAAAAAATAAAAAAACGTAAATTAACTTTTGATCTTTTTTTTTTTTTTTAAATATTTTTTGCTTTATGGTTTCTGCCAGGAATTTGCATATTCGCACCAGATGGTTAAAAATATTTTAATAAATATGTGTTTAATAGATTATTCTTGGTTAGTGATCGACGCTCAAGGTTAAGTAAAAGCAGGTCTACTCAAATCACCAGCCAGACACTCTATATCTTGGCAGACACCAGCGCAGCTGTAATGTTGTCATGCTCTTCAGATATGCATCAGTTCCCTCAACACTCTCTGGGGATCCAACGCTGCCAAGGTCTGAAAAGTGTGCTAAGATCCGCGCAAGTTCCATTGAAACTGCCACTGCCGTGGTCTGGTGGGCTAATTTTTCCTGACTTTTCTTTATAGTGCGCACAACATAAAATCATACGTTTTCGGCTCAATTACTCTTAGCAATATATATATATATATATATATATATATATATATATATATATATATGTGTGTGTGTGTGTGTGTGTGAGAGAGAGAGAGAGAGACAGAGACAGAGAGAGAGAGAGAGAGAGAGAGAGAGAGAGAGTGATAGTGAGCACCCTTCGCGTTTTTTTAATGTGAATATTAATTGTTGAAAGCAATATACATTATAGTTTTCATATTCTAACATAAAATTGCTTAAATTTACAACATTTGTATATATATATATATATATATATATGTGTGTGTGTGTGTGTGTGTGTGTGTATGTGTGTGTCTGTGTGTGTGTGTGGTGTGTGTGTGAGTGTGGTGTGTGCGTGAGTGTGGTGTGTGCGTGTCGGTTTGTGTTCGTGTCTGTTTGTATGTGTGTGTGTGTGTGTGTGTGTGTGTGTGTGGGTGTGTGTGTTATTTTCTTAAATTTACGATTATATATATATAATAATATGCGTGTGCATGTGTGTGTATGTGTTTTGTGGGGGGGGAGCGTGTGTGCATATGTGTGAGTTTGTACGTGTTTGTGCGCATACACGTGTGTGTGTGTGTGTGTGTGTGTGTGTGTGTGTGTGTGTGTCTTGCTTTCTTATTATTATTCAACAATATCAGTTATACTTGCTGTATTTACATTGTTTTCTTTAAAACTATGTTTCCAAATTTTACAACTGTTTTCTATCGCTGTAGTGTTTTTATGACTAAGTTTAACATACATGTTTGTTGCTGTACACACGTAAAAGTATTTTAGACCATTACCAAATTGTTTAATTCTTTAAAACTTTAATACTATTGTTTATAATAAACCCGGCTTATTGACCAAGTGGGTAGAGTGTTCGCCAATAGCCCGGGAGACCAGGGTTCAATCCTAGGTCGGGTCATACCAAAAACTTTTAAAATGGTACTCGATATCTCTTAGCTTAGCACTCAGCATCAAAAGGTACGTATCAAGGGTAAAGTTGAGCAATCCAAGGAAAGGAGTAGCGCCCTTCCCTACACCTCGGTGAAGTAGCTATTGAAAAGGGAGCCTTCAGGTTGCCAACTTTTACTTTTGTTAAAATACCTTTAATTATACTAATATTTTCTACCTAATAGAAATCTGTCTAGTCGTCTGGAGCTGCAGAATACACCGACTTCATCTCTGTAGAGGGGTAAGACTCCCCTCAATGAGTGTCCTGGTGTGACCCTAAACAATCTGAAGGTGATGCTCCAATAATACTAGAGATTTGAAGAATAAGGTGTAACCCTTCATTGCCATTGCTCCCAGGAGTATGAGAATAAGGAGTATGAGAATAAGGAGTAACCCTTCATTGCCATTGCTCCCAGGTCCACTGTGGCCCGGAGTTGTAGCACTTGCTAGTGTCCTATCTACGGGTCAAATAGAACTGCTCGATATTAAAACTGTATGCAAACGACTGAGTTATGCTAAATTGAATTGATAGAAACAGAACTGTTTGTTATTTAACTATGTATTCTGACTGATGTTTAATTGAATTGTTAGTGATAGATAGCAAGACTTAGAACCATTTAAATGTGTATAAAAAATGAGCTCAGGCTGGTTTTAAAATGTTATCAGTAAAATGTGTTATATACGTAAATTACATATATTTGATATATGTATAAACGGGATTTGGCATTAAATAACCTTCGATAGTTGATATGCCATTAAACCCAACCAAAACAAATAGAAAGTTTTGAATAAATAGTTAATAATATTTATAAATATGATTTATTGTTTATTTATAATTATTATAATCTATTATAATTCTCATTGGCCTTGTGGGTAGAGTATTCGCCAATGGTCCGGGGGACCTGGGTTCAATCCAAGGTCACGTCATACCAAAGACTTTAAAAATGGTACATGGTACCTGCTTGCTTAACACTCAGCAATATAAGGTATCGAGGGTAAAGTGGAGCAATCCATGGAAAGGAGAAGCCCTTCCGTACACCTCGGTGTTGTAGCTATTGAAAATGGAGCCCTCGGCCCACCTGCTTTATTATTACATGTATGTATAATTATCTATATCTTTTTAGCGCTTATCTATAATGACATAAGATCGTTATTATCAAATATAAATAAATGCAATTTTTAAAGATATAAAGTTAAAGTTGACGAGTGTGACCTGAAGGCTCCCTTTTCGATAGCTACTACACTGAGGTGTAGGGGATGGCGTTACTCCATTCCCTAGATAGCTCCACTTTACCCTTGATCCGTCCCTTATAATGCTGAGTGTTAAACAAGGAGTCTTTGGTATGACTCAAACTGGGAGTGAACCCCAGTCTCCCGGATCATTGGTTAACACTCTAACCATCATCCCAGTGTCCGGTATCAAATTATTGATGTTTTTTCGTTTAGTATATTTGTGATAAATTTGCAATTCCTATTTGCCTGATCGAATTAAACAGCTGTTTAACTTTAAATAAAAAAGTCAGCGCCGATATATATATATATATATATATCTTGTACGAACATATTCATTGTAGGACTATATATATATATATATATATATATACATGGAAGTAAATAATGGAAAAGAATCTGGCATTATGGAGAAAAATTGAAAAAGTAATCCAAAGTGATAAATTTATTATGAGAGAAAGTCAACGTTCTAACGTTTCAGTTTTAACAAACCATCATCAGGATGACTGTTTTTTAAAACCGAAACATTAAAACATCGACTTTCTCTCACAATAAATTTATTACTTTGGATTACTTTGTTTTTCAATTTTCCTCCATATATATATATATATATATATACATATATTTTCCTCCATATATATATATATATACACTCATATATATATATATATATATATATAGAGAGAGAGAGATGAACAAAAGAGATAAAAGATATTGGAATATTTTTATGCTGTTTATTCTTTTTTTTATAGTTCTTAAATATTTTCGAACTAAGGTCATCGTCGGGAGAAAAAAAATTTTCTGGTTCAAATTTCTTCAATTGACCTTTTATATATGTATAAATGTGATGAAGTCACCAGGCTAATGATTTTTCATTGGCTTTGGATGGAGCTGAATATAATGCTGAAAGTTAAAAAAGTAGGTATCAAGTCTCATTTTTTGAGTCTTTGGTATGACTGGACTTAGGATTGAACCCCGGTCTCCCGAGCCATTAACCGTATCCTAAACCTTATGTTTGATTTGGTTTGTTTTTGTTTCATTGCATATCAACCATTAGAGGTTATTTAATGCCATATCCTGTTCATACACATATATATATATATATATATATATATATATATATATAATTTGTAAACACATTTGGCAGATTAGATTTTTAAACGAGCCTGAGCTCTTTTTTTCAAACAGTTAAATGGTTTCAAGTATTGCTATATAACAGTCGCAGTTCAACATCAGTCATTTTTTTGCACACATTTTGTTTTATATAACCCATAGATAGGACCCTATCAGGAACTACCACTACGGGTCCGAGTGGAACTGGGAGTAATGGCCATGAATGGGTACTCTACATTTCCCAAATCTCCAATGATTGAGCTTCACTATCGAATTGTTTAATGTCATATTCAGGTCACTTGTGGTGGGGCGGCCTTGCCCCTCTGCTGAAATGCTGTCGGTGTAAACCTATGTGTTCTTGGAATATATATCAGAATTTTGGAAAACTGCTGGAGAAGTAAGGACAAACTTATGAGCGACTTTCTCCGATGGACCCCTTCACACGGACATGCAAGTGTTGGAGGACCAGCGTAAACTTATCAACAACAGCTCTCTGCGGGCGCAGGATGTAGCCTAGAAGACCTGCCAGAAGCCCGGGACGATAGAGACGAATGGTAAGAGAGAGTCAGGGAAATCCGTGCTAGCGGCACGACATGATGATGATGATAATAAGGGTCAGCGTTATGGTTAGGGGTATTATTAGGGTACAAATAATAGAATCATCACTCAACAAATATCTACTTACTAAAAGAAAAATTGTTTTAAATCTAATTACTTTGAAGCACAATAACCACTAAGCTTAGCTTAGTTTGGCTCAAGGAATGAACAACTGAGCACTTAGAATCGAATTTCCTTACAGATGTACAACGTGAAATGCCCTTTCTTATTTTAGAGAAGTAGATTTAGCACAGTTGATAATAAGCACTAAGCTTAGCTTAGTTTGGCACAAGGATAGAACCACGGAGCACTGAGCGAGTGTTATAAAATAGCCGAGGGATTTCGGTTCATGCCTTTGAGTTTAGTTAGGCTGAGAACCTTTCGGCTCAGCACATGGGTTGTTTGGGTGTAAGATTGAAGCAGGTGTTAACGCGGGTGCGCGCGAGCGGATGGAGGTGTCACTCAGATGTCATAACAGTCCGAGACGATACTGGGTGACAAGGTGCAGGTGACGTCACGCACCGGAAGCACGCGGAAGTTTGTGTGAGAATTTGAAGAAAATAAGAGTCGGGTTTTAGACACCAAATGAGAAGGATCGATTTTGGAGCTCGCAGGCGCGAGGCGAACGTGCGCCCGATGGGGGCCGCTCGAGTTGGGGGCCAAATGAATAAGACAGCGTAGAAGGTTGTGTCTCTCCTCCTTACGTCGAAACCTTTAACTCAAAGTTAATAAAAAGGTTTTGTACCTGAACAAGAAGTAGTTACGTGTTTTTGAGATTCCTGTTCTTTATATATTCTATCGTTATGAACATTACATGTCTATTTCGCACATGGCCATATTCGTGTATATGGCTACGCAACACGAGAACTAGCTTTCTGTGAACTGATAGCTTAATTCGCTAAACATTATTGCACGTGACATGTCCTTACTTAGAATAACCATGAGAACTAAGCTGAACTTAGTCTGGCCAAAGGCAAAAACTACGGAGCATTTAGAACTCTTTAGCAATGGTCAGATAACACTGCTCGCTAAACATTGCACCAGTTAATACGCACTTAATTAAGTCAAATTAGTTGATATAGCGCAGTGTCAATAACATCTATGCTTAGCTTAGTTTGAACTCAATAGCAGTGGCCTGGTAGTCTTCCTCGCTATCTATTATACCACGTTAGACACCTTACTTATTCCAGAGTTGTAGATTTAGCGCAGTGTCAACTGCTTAGCTTAGTTTGGTACAAGGTTAAAACTATGGAGCACTAGGCTTAGCTCCATTATATCATCAGCACTTGGTTGCAAATATTTGACTCAGTTCTGAGTTAAATAGTACCACTTACTGTTCTTCCACAAGGATCACTTTCGCATTAAATACGTCAAAAACTTTGATATGCCTTTTAAGAAAGAAACCAAGCCACACCAAATATTTGAGATCTAGCATCGATCGAACATATTAGTAATTCCTCTGCGAGACAAGCTTTTTAAGCAAGATGCTCGATTATCTGATAGGTAGCCATGGTCTAATGGTTATCGTCGTAAGAAATGGGCACGGCGACACGAGTTCAAATCATGGACGAAGCTGATTGCATTTCACACAGCCTAATATCCTTTGAAAAGGTATGGATCCAATTATTCTCCCTCCAGATATGAGTGGATATTAGGGCAGACTGGGTTCTTTAGACTTTGTTAAGCAGCCAGTCTAGGAAAAGAAAACTCTGAAGTCAAACCTGTTAAACTCTACTTAAACATTGACCTTGTGTCACACCCTGCCCGAGCAGCGGGATTGATAAATATATACTTGAGAGACCTCGGCTGTTGAATACACCGACTGCCTCTCCAACGAGTATCCTGTATATGACATCAAACAATCTGATGGTGAGGTTTAAGTATTGCTGGAGCTTTGGAGAATGCGGAGTACCTCTTTATTGCCATCGCTCCCAAGTCCACTCTGGCCCGGAGTGGTAGTACCTGATAGGTACTACCACTCAATGGGTCAAATAGAACTAAACTCTGTTCTTATGCGAAACTGAATTGTTTGAAATAGCACTGTTTTTTGACATTTAACTGTTTGTAAACAAAAATTATACTTATTGGCATAGTGGTTAGAGTGCTCGCCAATGACCCGGGAGACCAGGATTCAATCCCAGGTTGAGTCATACCAAAGATTTTTAAAATGGTACTTGATGCTACCTTGCTTAACACTCAGAATTATAAGGTAATGATCAAGGGTAAAGTGGAGTAATCCAGAGAAAGGAGTAGCGCCCTCCTCTACACCTCGGTGTAGTAGATATCAAAGAGGGAGCCTTCGGGTCACCCTCGACTACGGTCGCCAACTTTACTTTTTACTTATACTTATGCAAAACTAAATTGTTTGAAATTTAATTTGGTGTTAAATGACCCTAAAAGGGTTGATACGCCGTAAAACAAACCAACCAACCAACTGGTAGACCAGAATAAAGAAATATTCTAGCGAGATATCTCGTCAGCTGCAGGGTAGCGGTTAAAAAAACAGAATTCCTGTTGCTGCTGTCTGTTTGGTCAGATCTTCCCACGCCGGTGAGCTGCCTCCTAAATCAGATCTTGAAAGCGCTGAGGGCAGGGCGCTTTTTTTTCCTCCCTCTCCTCGTTGCCTATCTAATGCATGTTATATCTCCAATTACAACGCTAAGATATAATCTGATGGGGAAGAAAAAAAAGTGTTTTAAAAAACCTTTGCAAAAGACATTTTCTCTCCTATTTAAGTTTGTTTGCCGTGATTTCGTTCGTTTGTTTGTTTCTTTGTTTTTCCAAAAACGAATCAATTGACCAATAAATTGACATTTATTACAAGTTCCATTTACATATAAATATTTGCAATATATATGAACTGCAAGTAGACAAAAACCACGGATGGGGGTTTGGGTCCGGCTCTCCCCGTCCATTTACGCACAACTTATGTACTGTGTGCGCACCGTAATTATTCATATAAAAGTCGAACTATTTTTTGAGATGTTTCAATCTTTTTTCAATTTTATACACGAGGACTATATTTCGTGATTGTTTGTGTACAAGACGCACTATTTTCCAGATTTTCAACCAAAAAATTATGGGTGCGTATTATACACAAGAATTATATGCTGCAATTATTTGTATATAAGACATACTATTTTTAGCCCCAAAAGTTAGGGGTGCGTGTTATACACAAGAATTATATACTGTAATTACTTATATATACTATTTTTAGCCCCAAAACTTAGGGGTGCGCGTTATACACAAGAATTATATACTGTAATTATTTGTGTATAAGACATACTATTTTTAACCCCAAAACTCAAGGGTACGTGTTATTCACAAGAATTATATACTGTAATTATTTGTATATAAGACAAACTATTTTTAACCCCAAAACTTAGGGGTGCGTGTTATACACATGAATTATACACTGTAATTTTTTGTATATGAGACATACTATCTTTAACCCCCAAACGTTTGGAAGTGCGTGTTATACACAAGAATTATTTACTGCAATTATTTGTATATAAGACATATTATTTTTAACCCCAAAACTTAGGAGTGCGTGTTATACACAAGAATTATATAATAAACTTCTTGTTTTGGAGACATGCCTCACTGTATTCGGGACGTAATGACCGACAAATTTTACAAACAAATAACCATTGAAAGGTGTTTATTATTAATTTTCTTTCTCCTAATGTGGGTTAATTTACCGCTGCAAGCTATTTGCATTCATGTGTGAACATGTCCGTGTGTTTGCTCTAAATACTGTATAAATTTTGTGTTTTAAGACATAATGTAAACTCTCATTTTTAGTCGGTGCGAACAAATAAAAAGTTGAACAAGTGCTAAATTTAGATTAAATTCAACTGCTATAAAATCCTAAAAGTCAGTGCGTATTATAAACGATAATTGTTTTCCCTAGATTTTATAGTTAGGTTGGTTGGGTTATATAACTGTTGGTAATTTAACGCCAAATCCTATGTATACACACACACACACACACACATACACATGCATATATATATCATCATCATCATCATCATCATGTCGTGCCGCTAGCACGGATATCACTGGCCCTCTCTCGCCACTTCTCCCTATCATTCATCGCCTCTGGCAGGTCTTCAGGGCTGCATCCCGTATCCTCACAGAGCTGCTGAATGTATGTTCGAGCTGGTCGTCCTGCTTTTGCCCGGCCATAGGTGGGGGTCCATAGGAGTACATCCCTTATGAGCTCGTCCAGACTTGGAGGACACACACACACACACACATATATATATATAATTTGTAAACACATTTTGTTGATAACATTTTTAAACAAACCTAGGCTCATTTTTTTTTCTACACAGTTAAATGGTTTCAAGTATTGCTATGTAACAGTCATAATTTAACAAGTTATTTGTTTTTGCACATTTAAATAGACATACATAATATGAAGATAGCAGAAAAACATAATCCAAATAGGTGAATTTATTATGACTTAAAGTCGACGTTGAACATTTCGGTTTCAGTAACCATCATCAGGACTTGGATATCAGAATAGTTCACATAACGATGGATGCTTGTTGAGATAACAGGAGCAAATGAAAAGTATACAACGAAAAGATACAAATGTGCACATAGCGTTCATAATTCAAAAAAAGTTAAGAACGTATCTGGCACGGGGAAATATATTTGAAAATGTTGGATTTCCCAAAGAAACGAGACAAAACCTCCCGTTTATTGAGAAATACGCAAAGACAAGTAAGTTTTCATATATATTTGGATTATGTTTTTCTGCTATCTTCATACTGTCGGATTTTGATCCATATTTACTTTCCCATACATAATATGTAAGAGATTAGTTGATTGGTTATTTTGTTTCTATATGAGTTAAAATGCGTTTGTTTGCAAGCTAGTACTATTGTTTCCATAAAGTTAAATGGTTTCAATTATTGCTATCAAATACTAATAATTCTATCTAATATTAATCATTTATTTGCCCCTAATGAAGTGGATGAAAGTGTGCTATTAAATATTTATTATTCGATCTAACATTACTCATTCGTTTGCACACAATTGAATGGTTTCAAGTACTGTTATGTATCACGGCCCGTGGTGTAATGGTTATCGTCGTAGGAAATGGACACGGTGACACGAGTTCAAATCCTGGACGAGGCTGATTGCATTTCACATAGCATTAATACCCTTGGGAAAGGTATGAATCCAATTATTCTCCCTCCAGCTATGGGTAAATAGTAGGGCAGACTGAATTCAAACCTGTTAAACACCACTGAAAAATTGACCTTGCTCGAGCGGATGGGTTGGTAAATATGGTTATGTATCACTAACAATTTAATTAGTTTGCACACGGGTAAATGATCAAACAGTTCCATTTGACCCATAGATAGAACCCTATTAGTCGGTGTATTCTACAGTCCCAGCTGATTGGGAAAGCAAACAAATGAGCTTTAACTTTTTAAAAATCTTGCCTAAAAACTATTCTTTTACAGATTAGATATATTTAAGATATATTTGCATCAAGGGGATTTGGTATTAAATAACATAAAAGATTTGATATGCCGTAAAACACAATCAACTAACCAACGTATATACTCGAGTAATCAACGATTCATCAGTTATAGCAATGAAAAGGTGTTTTTATCATATAATTCGTCTAATGAACGACCCCTAACTTCTGGATATTATTGTTGACCTTAGTCGAGGATGACGCAAAGGCTCCCTTTTCAATAGCTACTTCATCGAAGTGTAGAAGGCGCAACTCCATTCCTTGGATTGCTCCACTTTACCCTTGATCCTTACCTTATAGTGCTGAGTGCTAAGCAAAGCGGCATCAAGAACCATTTTTTTAGCCTTTGGTATAACTCGACCTGGGATTGAGACCTCAGTCTCCCGGACCATTGGCGAACACTATTTATTAGGCCATTTCTGACCCAGTTGGCAGGTGTTGTAGAATACACTGACTGCATCTCTGCAGAGACGTTAGAACCCCCCCCCCAGGTGTTCTGGATATGGCACCAAACAATCTGATAGTGAGGCTCCAGTAATGCAGAAGCTTTAGGGAATGCAGAGTACCCCTTCATTGTCATCACTTCCAGACTCACTGTGGCCTGGAGTGGTAGCACCTGATAGGGTCCTATCTATGGGTCAAATAGAACTAAACTGTGTACCTATGCTAAACTGAATTGGTTGAAGTAGAACTGTTTTTACATTTAACTGTGTGTAAACAAGTGATTGTTGTTCAATTGAATTATTGCTGATAAATAGCAATACATCGAATCTCATTATTGTTTACTTGTGAAAATGAAAAACTTAGATATTTTAATTAAAAAAAATGATAATAAATATTGTAAAATGTTTTTTGACCGATTGAACAATGAAAATAAAAATTACTAGCACTTATTCTAAAACACAGAATATAACTACCAGTATTCCTCAGAGATAAGTTCTGGGACCTTTGTTGTTTTTGATATCCATAATATAAAATCAGATATTAAACTATTTGCTGATGATGTCAAACTAGTTGTTGGAATATTATCAAAAGAAACTACACAGATGGATCTAAAAAATGTCATATTGGAAAGTTATAAAGAAATGGAAATTTGATATAAAAATAATGTAAAATACCACGTTGGATAAAAAAGAAATTAGTTGAATATAAATTCAGCAACAGGAAAGTCAAAACGTAAAAGAGGGATGTCGTTTTGAGGATACATTTAAAACTGACAATAATATTTTCTTTGATAGAATGATAAACTTTCAGTTTTATTTCAAGGAAGGCAAATGTTGTTTTAAAACTATATAAAACCCTAATATGACCTCTAATAAGATAACAGGGCTCCATTGTCGTGACATGGAAATTGGAAAGTAATATTGAAATTGGCGGGAATACAAAGTGACAAAACTAATAAAATGAGTTAAAGATTACAGTTATAGGGAGAGATTGGGTAAATCACGATTAACCACTGGAAAGAAGAATCGGACGTGAAGCAATTGAAAATGACAAAATAATTGATGAAACTCTTAATTATGGTAGACATTTATTCAATAATTCGCCTTGAACAAGAAATTTACTGTCAAGGTTAATTTCAAAAACTGAATTTTTTATTTATCTATTTATTTATTTATCTATTTGCTGATAGACTAATTTGGGGGCAAATCGTCGAATCGGATCAAAAACAACAACAACAACAACAACAACAACAAAAATTAAATCAGAAAAAATGGTAAGAAATGAATTTAAGAGGGCATTTTTGGGAACTGTTGGCTGAATTTGACCCCTATGTAGAAAATATTAGTCAATATGTTTTGTGCAAAGGTTCTTTTTTTTAAAGGTTGATGTAAGAAAATAGTGAAAAGGGGAGATACCCAAAAAGACATGACATTCAAATAATACTGGCCTGACTTAAAAATTGTTTTCCTAAGATCAAAGGTTTATCAAGTGATATATGATCGTCATATGTTGTCACCAGGAACAACGTTCTACTGGCATCGAGACCGTGAGAGAGAATTAAGGCTGTTTTTCAATTGAAGAGTTTCCGCCAATTCAGGGCACCAATGTCAGTCAAACTGCACTTTCTGCAGTCAGACTTGGATTATTTTCCAACTACTGCTGGTGCTTGAAAGGGGGTGCGGTGGCTGCCGAACATAGGAGGAAGTCCCAGAAAAAACCTTTCATCCATGAATACCTTCTTTTGTGTATTTTTTTAGTTTACTATGTCACAATGTGAACTTTCTACGAATATACCATCCCAAAATTTAGCATTATTTGTTTAATTCAATAAGCGTTATTATACTGTTCTATACATTTCAAATAAGAGCTTGAATCTTTAAAATTCAACCTGATTAGAAAAAATAAGTATGATTTTGGGATTCAGCGTAAAAATCAGCTACTATATATTCGACCTTGAAAACATCGCAGGCCAATGTCATTGATTGATTGATTGACTGATCATCGAGAGAATTATTTGCTTTTTTTATTTTGTTAATAAAATCTAATATTATTAGTTCAGGTAAAGGCTATGCGGGGACAATTTAGATTGAATTTAGAGCAAGATTAGGCCTAGAAACAAGGTAAGCTTCGACGTTTCAAAAACATATCTCAATTAAGGATCGACCCGTTGTTTTAGAGGTAGAAAATTGCTCCTAAATTAGCGTTCATTACACTAACATAAACAGAAAATAAAGATAAAAAAACCCAAAAAAAAACCCCGAAGGAACTAATTAATGGTTCAATTTTCTTTAGTAGTTCCTTACAGATTCAAAAAAAAGATGCTACAATGCAACGCACTTACCGTAACGGTTATCGTCGTAAGAAGCAGAATGGGCGGTTCCAGTTCAAGTCTTTGAAGAAGTTGTCTGCATCTCTTTTCGCACTAATGCACTTGGGAAAGGAACAAATCCATTTAAACACACCCCTTAACTGTTACTGATAAAATAGTAGGGGCAGATTGGGTTCTTAAGCCTTGATGGTTTCGTTTCGTTTTCTTTCTCTGTTTTAATGGCATATCAACCTTCGTGGGTTATTTAATGCCAAAATCATCTTCGGAGAAAAACAGCGGTGATACGATTTAATACATAATTGATGGGTGAATAAGGAGGTTCGCACATTTCCTAAGGATATTTCTTGAGCCTTGATAAAGCAGACTAGATGGGAACCTCTTAATTCAAAGCAACTGTACTCCGCTTAAAAATTTACCCTCCCTCCCCCTCTCTCTCTCTCTCTATATATATATATATATATATATATATATATATATATATATATATAAACGAAAAGATAAAAACACAGAATCAGCCTGTGAATGGTTTCGTCTTTCTTCACTTGTATAAGACTATAAGCAGATGGCTGAAGAAATTTTGCTCGGGTTGCAAGAACATCGAGGATCAGGCTAGGTCAGGTTTGCACAAAACTGTGAATTCCGAGGCCGTGGTCCCAGCAATTCAGTGTGGTTCGTCAGGTTCAGGACCTCGGTAAATGCATCTAGAAGAGCAAAATTGTACCTCCAGTTAATAAAATATTGCAAAACTTTTGACTCGTTTTGCTATTTTGAATTCTATATTTAAAAGGTGAAAGGGAAGAATGAAAGGAAAAAAACTTGGTTCAAGAGAGAAAGAATGGTTAAAAAAAACGTTGTTAAATGATGGTAAGTATATAGGCGAAAGAGGCGAGTGGGTGATGTTGAAGTTTTTAAATTAAATCAAGAGAAAATAGAGAGTGTCGAGAAAAAAGAAAGAGTAATTCATTTTATTAGAAAAAAAGAAAGAAAGAAAGAAATTACAAAGTTGAAAGAAAGAAAGAAAGAAAGAATTAGAAAATTCAACAGAAGAAAGAAGGAATAAAATACAAAGACGAATACTCAAAAGAAAGAAAGAAAGAAAGAAAGAAAGAAAGAAAGAAAGAAATTACAAAGTTGAAAGAAAGAAAGAAAGAAAGAAAGAAAGAAAGAAGGAAAGAAAAAAAGAAATTACAAAGTTGAAAGAAAGAAAGAAAGAAAGAAAGAAAGAAAGAAAGAAAGAATTGGAAAATTCAACAGAAGAAAGAAGGAATAAAATACAAAGACGAATACTCAAAAGAAAGAAAGAAAGAAAGAAAGAAAGAAAGAAAGAAATTACAAAGTTGAAAGAAAGAAAGACAGAAGGAAAGAAAGAAAGAAATTACAAAGTTGAAAGAAAGAAAGACAGAAGGAAAGAAAGAAAGAAAGAAATTACAAAGTTGAAAGAAAGAAAGGCAGAAGGAAAGAAAGAAAGAAAGCATTAGAAAATGAATGGTGGAAATACAAGTAAAAGAAAAAAAGAAAAAATAAAGAAAGAAAGAGAAATACTAGAGGCCAAACGAACGAAAAAAAAAGGATTATGCACAGAGAAAAAAATTGTCTTAAGACGTGCTAACGAAAAGTACATTTAACTGAAAAAGAATGTAATGATAGATACGATGGGGATGGCTGGATATATGCAGTTGGAGCCAAGGTCGTTAGGGAGGAAACATTAAAAAAATGACAACAAAATAACAAACCCAAATATCAACAACAAGACACGAATGACAATAACAGCAATTACAACAAGAAGAAGGATGAGGAGAAAATGGTAAAAGAGACTTTCAACAGATGAGAATCCCAGAAGTTACCGCAAAGATCTCAACGCAAAACCAGGTTCCTCAAAAAACATCTAATAAAGTCGCAACTTGGGGTTTGCGCCTTATTGAAGTTCTTGCAGTTAGGGCTTTGAATACAAGTTGTGACCAAAATTATTGATACAGAAACTTTCAATTTCTTTCATTTAAGAATCCAAACATTAAAATTTTATGGCCCAGTCGGCTGGTGCTGGAGAATACACCGACTGGATCTCTGCAAAGGCTGATGGTGAGGTTCCAGTAATGCTGGAGCTTTGGGGAATGCAGAGTACCCCTTCATTACCATCACTCCCAGGTCAACACTGGCCTGGAATGGTAGCACCCGATAGGGTCCTATCTATGGGTCAAAGAGAACTAAACTGTGAACTTACGCTAAACTGAATTATTTGGCTTAGAACTGTTTCGTCATTTAAACAATGTACTTATTCTAAACTGAATTGTTTGAAATAGAAGTGTTTTGACATTTAAACAGCGTACTTATGCTAAACTGAATTGTTTGAAATAGAAGTGTTTTGACATTTAAACTGTGTACTTATGCTAAACTGAATAAAACTGTTTATATATATTAAAAAACTTTCTTTTATGAATAAAAATGAATTGAGCATTAAATAATCCATAATAGTTGATGTGCCATAAAAGCAAACTAAACCAAACTATCTAAAGCTTTAGCTGCGCACAGATGAGTGACTTATAGCTGAAATTAATAACCGGAAATTGTAACGAGAAGTCAATCTGACATAAAGGTCGACGTCATGATTTTTAGCTCAAAATTCTGGAATGGGAAATTATGTGTAGAGGTCGATCCTGAAACATAGAGTAGAATACTAGCAGGCCAAAACGTTCCCCGTAGGATTAAATGAGGATACATTATAACATGGAGCAAAAGCATATAAAGCCAAACGAATTCCACCAAAATATTAGCTGAAATATCTTTTTCTATACGGGTTATTGATACAGTATATATCTTCAAGTTCAGTTTTATACCGATCGGTGTATCGTAGCTGTTGGGGTATGTTGGGTATAGATAGTTATCTTGGGCTTTTTTGTGTATGGATTGTTATATTCAAGTTTAGTTTTATACCGATAGGTGTATTATAGCAGTTGGGCTATCTTGGGTATAAATAGTTATCTTGGGCTAATTTGGGTATAGATAACTATCTTCAAGTTTTGTTTTATACCGATAGGTGTATTATAGCTGTTGGGCTATCTTGGGTATAGATAGTTATCTTAAGGTAGGTCCGGGCGCAGCGCAGTTGACCACACACACCGGCGGTCCGAAAATGTCTCTGGCTCCAGTAGCATTCTCCTAAAAAAGGATGCCTCAGGTGATAGGCGATAAACCTAGCCCCACCGAAGTGGTTTAGAGCCTGGAAAGACGGCCCCCTGAACCTTGAGGTGTATGCCGACCTTGCCTGCCAGAGTGAATGCGAGGCTCCCTCGTCACCTGCGTCAAGCAGTCTCGACCGACTAAAACCCAAAGACAAAAAACAATGTTGAGCACAAAAGAATTGTCATGTCTATTTATGAACTTTCCCGCCAACAGCAGGCATTTCCGGTAAAAATTGGCCCATCAGAAACGAAGACTGAAAGAATTTAAAATCATTTGCATCTCTACTCAAATACTCCTTGCCCAGTTGGGTGGGGCTCTAGAATACACCAACTGCATATCAGCAGAGGGGTAAGACCCAGCCAACAAGTGTCTTGGATATAGACTTACAATTTGATGGTCAGGTTCATGTAATGCAGGAGCTTTGGGGAATGCAGAGTACCCCTTCATCAACATCGCTGCCAGGTCTACCCTGGCCCGGAGTGGTAGCATCTGATAAGGTCCTATCAATGGGTCAAATAGAACTAAACTGCATACTTATAGTACACAGAATTGTTTGAAATAGAACTGTTTTGACATTTAACTGTGAGTAAACAAAAGCTATACGCATTCTAATCTGAATTGTATGAATTAGAACTGATTGACTAAACTGAATAGCTTGAAATAGAAATGTTTTTTGACAATTTAACTGTGTACTTACGCTAAATCGAATTGTTTGAAATAAAACTATTTATAAAAATAGGTTTGGTATTGTAGCCACACACTTAAAAAAAAAAAGTGCACAGAATCGCCTCGTCAGTGATGTTCTTCGGGTCCTTACAAGTTTCGGGTTTTCCAACATCATACTTGCTCTCCCAAGCGACCCTACCGAAACTATTGTTCCAGTCGGCGATCCTGCAGTAAAAGTACGCCCAGCATGCAAAATCACACAGTTCACACCTCAAAAGAAAAAAATTTTTTAATGCTACTGCTAATGAGTTTTTAAAATGGTATTGGCCAATGAGAAACGATTTACGTCACTTCCCTTCCAGTCGCGACGAATTATTAAGGTAAACAAGCTCGTCTCTATTCTATATCTTGTATGAGTACAGTCACACGCACTGAGCCAGGTTTGGATCAAGATAACAGGTAAAATCCTATTGACAAGTAAGTCTTAAAAAAAAAAAAAAAAAAAGAAAGGAAGCTTTTTTCCTCCCTACCTTCTTAATGACGATGAATAGAAAATAAAAATAAATAGATAAATAAATGAAATAGAATAAAAAAAATAAAATATATATATATATATTAAATAACCTACAAAGGTTGATATGCCATAAAACCCAAACAAACAAATAAATAAATACTGAAATACTCAATTGATGGTTGAAGTTTATGTTAGGAAGATGTATCTTTTGGATTGCCAACACTGGATTCTGTGAAGAAAAGATCAAAATGGCGACGAGGATTCTAACAATAGGGAATCTATAAAATTCATTTATAATGTTGTCCCATATTAGTACAGTATCGATGCTAACGAGTGTATATTCAATAAGTAATCGTAAAGTTGACGACCGTAGTCGAGGGCGACCCAAAGGCTCCCTTTTCAATAGCTACTACACCGAGGTGTAGGGGAAGGCACTACTCCTTTCCCTGGATTGCTCCACTTTACCCTTGATTCGTACCTTATATTGCTGAGTGTTAAGCAAGGAGGTATCAAGTACCATTTTTAAAGTCTTTGGTATGAAGCGACCTGGGATTAAACCCAGGTCTCCCGGATCATTGAGGAACACTCTATCCACTGGGCCAATGAGCTGGTTAGCGTTAATATAATGCTTAATTTGCATTAGTTTTTATTTTAATTTTATATCAACCTGTGTTAATTTATTAAATATGTTCACCAAACATGAATTTAAGTTGGAAATGTTTATAGCAGTCAGCTGGTGTATATCGATTATTTGAAATATTGTTACACTGGTTGACAACTCAGTGGTAAAGATTTGTATTTTTAACCCTACTGTATAAATCAACGCCTTGATTTGTAGAGATTTGTTGGTTTTGTTTTTGTTTTTGTTTTTTGCTTAAACAGTTATTTTTATAATTTACGGAGGATATTTTTTAGTAGTTAATTGAAGATATGTAATAATATTTATCAACCCCTCCGCTCGGGCAGGATATGACACAAGGTTGATTTTTAAGCGGAGTCTAACAGGTTTGAATTCGGAGTTTTCCTTCTCCTAGACTTGTTGCTTCACCAAGGCTGAAGAACACAGTCTGTCCTACTATTTACCCATAGCTGGAGGGAGAATAATTGGATTCATACCTTTCCCAATGGTATTAGTGCTATGTGAAATGCAATCAATCTTGTCCAGGATTTGAACTCGTGTCACTGTGACCATTTCCCACGACGATAACCATTACACCACGGGCACTTCCGTAAAAAATTGAAGATATGTTATTGTTAATAAATAATTATCCTTGTTGTTATCAAACAAGAATGGATACTTGAAATTATTGTTGGCCATGTGCGAAATGGGTGAAATGGACATCGAATGTTGATTACGATAGAACATAGGAATCTCGGAATTCGAAAACACGTAACGACTTCTTGTTCAGGTACGAAACCTTTTTATTAACTTTGAGTTAAAGGTTTCGACGTAAGGAAGAGAGACACAATCTTTTATTCTGTCTTATTCATTTGGTCCCCAACTCGAGCAGCCCCCATAGGGCGCACGTTCGCCTCGCGCCTGCGAGCTCCAAAAGTCGATCCTTCTCGTTTGGCGTCTAGTACCCGACTCTTCCTCTCTTCAAATTCTCACACAAACCTCTGCGCGCTTCCGGTACGTGACGTCACCCGCACCCTGTCACCTCGGTTCGTTTCGGACTATTATGACATCTGAGTGACACCTCCATCCGCCCGCGCCCACCCGCGTTAACACCTGCTTCAATGTTGCACCTAACTAACCCATGTGCTGAGCCGAAAGGTTCTCAGCCTAAATAAACTCGAAGACATGAACCGAAATCCCTCGGCTATTTTATAACATTATTAGTAATAGATAGCAGTACTTGAAATCCTATAACTGTGTGATCCTTGTTTGAGGACAGTTTAAATACATATGTAAATTTCATTAAATATTTGAATTTTTATTTATTTAATGTATACTTTGCATTAATAAAATTTGTGATGATATTAATAAAAGTTAATGGATGTTTCAGTATCCATTTTTATGTTTCCTTATAATTTCATTATAAATCAGAAAACTAAAACTTAGGGTTATAATGGATTAAGAAAAGTTATTTAAAGCTATAATTATTGTTTGCACATTATTATTATTAAATAATGGGAAGAATTACTTAAAATTATATCATATTATCCTAGTGGATAGAGTGTGTGCCAATGGCCTGGGAGATCAATGTTCAATCCCAGGTCGAGTTATACCAAAAACTCAAAAAATGGTACTTGATACCTCCTTGCTTAACTCTTAGCATTATAAAGTATGTATCAAGGGTTAAGTGGAGCAATCCAAGGAAAGGAGCAGTGCCCTCTCCTACACCTCAGTGTCGTAGCTATTGAAAAGAGAGCTTTATATAAGTATTGTTGCACTGGTTAACAACTCTGTGGTAAAGGTTTGTTTTTTTAACCCTGCTGTATAAATCAACGCCTTGATTTGTAGAGATTTTTTTTTTGTTTGTTTAAACGATTGTTTTGTATGTCATAATTTATGGTGGTTAATTTTTAGTAATTAATTGAAGATATGAAATTGTCAACAAATAATTATCCTTGTTGTTATCAAATAAGAATGGATACTTGAAATTATTAGTAATAGATAGCAATACTTGAAATCCTATAAATGTGTGATCCTCGTTTGAGGACAGTTTAAATAAATATGTAAATTTCATTAAATATTTGAATTTTTGTTTATTTAATGTATACTTTGCATTAATAAAATTTGTGATAATATTAATAAAAGTTAATGGATGTTTCAGTGTGTTTACTATCCATTTTTATGTTTCCTTATAATAATTACGGTAAGTGGTGGATATCGAATGTTAGTAGTGTTCCACAGGTTGTCCATTCTGCCTATATATATATATATATATATATATATATATATATATATATATATATATATATATATATGTAGATAGATAGATAGATAGATAGATAGATAGATAGTGTGTGTGTGTGTGTGTAAGTGAGTGAGTGAGAGAGAAAGAGAGAAGGTGTAGAGATAGAGAGAGAAAGAGAGAGAGGGGGGAAGGGAGAAAAAGGAGTATATATTCATTACATTCAATGCAAATTAGTAATACCTCAGTAATATATATATATATATATATATATATATATATATATATATATATATATATATATATATATATTATCATTCAGGGTTTTTGGACTATTGTCTTCATTTTTATTGTTATATTCACAACGATTTGGCTAATACATCCTCCGGCCTTCTTCATGTGTTTCCAGTCGAACTCTTTACGGTTTGAATTTTAACCCAGCTGTATGAGTCGATCCCAAGTTTTGTAGAGATTTTTTAAGGCTTAAAAACTCCCATTGTACGCGGCAATTTACTGTGTGTCATTCTATGCGACAATGCAGTCACCAATCACATTGTTCCTTTGGTAGGGAGAGATAACTTTTCTTATCTCTCACCGACTGTGTTGCTCTTACTAATAATTCAATTAATAATCAGTCATTTGTTTACACACAGTTAAATGATCAAACAGTTCAATTTCTAACAATCCAATTTAACATAAGTCAACAAAAGTTAATGGTTACGAGTATTACTATGGATCACTAACAATTCAGTTAAACATGAGTCATTTGTTTATGCATTGTTAAAGGATCAAACAGTTCTATTTCAAATATTCAATTTAGCATTAGACATTTAATTGTACTCAATTTAAATATCAAACAGTTCTAGTTGACTCTTGGATTGGACCCTATCAAGTGCTACCACTCCAGGAGGAGTCTTTTCCAGCTGCGGAGATGCAGTAGGTGTATTATGTAGCCCCCCGCCCACTAGGCCAAAAAAAGAAAGAAAGAAAGAAAGAAAAATGCATAGATCTTCCAGGATCATATTCATGGTCGATACTGTAGTTCCCAAAATGTATTTCCATCCATGGATAAGATAGAAGGTTCTTCGAAATGCAAAGTAATCTCCAGACTATTTCCCTTTAGATTTTAATTTTTTTCGCGACTCGTAAATATTCGTTGATTAATCAACGGTTCCAGCTTTTAAAGTCATATAAAAATTCTCTGAAGAATAATCGAATGAAATTCGGAATCGTTTTACTATGATGGAATACACCACCTTGCTTTAAAACGTCATAAGGTCATATATAGAAAGCTAGGGAAACTAAAAACCAATTTGAGCTGAGATTCAGACAGGTAAGTTCACCGGTAATTTGATCGCCTCAACTTTTAATTTACGTATTCGTAACAGTAAATCTCCATGGCCTAAGTGTTACTGAACTCTTTGAGGATCGGAATGCAACTTTAACGGTAATATTAGCTATATGAGAACATAAATCTGCCTGCTTAAATCTCAGATAATTCCAACATGATACAGAATCCAACTAATTCTCACAACAGCAACGACACATTCAAATATAAAAGCCTTTTGGCTTAAAAGCGAATATGATTGACGTATCATTCTTTAAAACGCATGGATTCAGACTCTTATATATATATATATATATATATATATATATATGTAGATAGATAGATAGAGAGAGAGAGTGTGTGTGAGTGTGTGTGTGTGAGAGAGAGAGAGAGAGAGAGAGAGAGAAAGAGAGAAGGGGTAGAGATAGAGAGAGAAAGAGAGAGAGGGGGGGAAGAGAGAAAAAGGAGTAAGGATATAATAGTGTATATATTCATTACATTCAATGCAAATTAGTAATACCTCAGTAATATATATATATATATATATATATATATATATATATATATATATATATATATATATATTATCATTCAGGGTTTTTGGACTATTGTCTTCATTTTTATTGTTATATTCACAACGATTCGGTTAATATATCCTCCGGCCTTCTTCAGGTGTTTCCAGTCGAACTCTGGATCCTTCACAGAACTTCTAACCACGCCCTTTGTTTAATCCACTAGTTCTGTTAACCATAACCAGATACAAGTCTTGAGTATTTCTGTGTTGTTACTCGCCTGCGATCAGAATTGAACCTATAACTGTTACGCTATGAATCCAATCGTAACTGCAGGTGAGTAACAATACAGGAATCCTTTACAATTCTAGCAGCTTATGGTCAGCAGAATCAGAGCAAGTGAACCTCGTTGTTGAATAAAGGACGTGGTTCAAAGATGAAAATAAAGATGAAAACAATAATTTGAAAAGCCTGAATAATAAAAATCATCAAGCTTCGTCTCAGAAATTCAGAGTACAAATATTTATATATATTCAATACATTCAATACAAATCAGCAATACATCAGTAATACACACACACACACACACACACACACACACACACACACACACACACACATATATATATATA
>OY757931.1:58561528-58631528 GCA_963585895.1 Sepioteuthis lessoniana | reverse complement strand
TTCGTACTGCTTGAAAATAATCAATCAATACCACAATGCCTAGTCAAAAGAAAAAACTCCGATAGAATACGTCAGAGTTTATCCTGATGATCCGGTTAAATGAAGCGTGCGTAGATTACTTCAGTCTCTGTTGGTAGATGTATATATATATATATATATATACGTGTGTGTGTGTGTGTGTGTGTGTGTGTGTGTGGTTGGTCAACAGTCCTTCATTTAAGTATGTTTGATTAAAAATTAAAGACACATTTTGTCTATATAATTTTATCAAGATCCTTTCAAGTTTCATGAAAAGTGTCTTGGTTTTCGGTTGAAGTTGATAGATGAAATTTTTTGAAATGCTTTTAGTAATTAATTTTTTTTTTTTTTTTCAATTTCTCTTGATTATAATCTTTTTTTCCATTGATAGCGTTCTGTTTTAAATTCGTTCGATGTCATCAGCATCTCAGATTAATTCAACTATACATTTATGTAATTTTTGCAATGTTATAAAAAAAAAAACTTAAAAAAAAAAAAATCTTTACACTTGCAAACAACCCCTGATGATGGCCTATGAAAGGTCCGAAAGTGATCAGGACAATATCGGTGAATTCATCTACTACCTCCAGTCTAAAACCAAAACATTTTTCAGGAAACTTAAAAGGATCCTGATAAAATTATATTGACCAAATGTGTCTTTATTACTTAATCAAACACACACACATACACACACATATATATATATATATAATGTAACTGGAAGAAAAATCAAACCGGGTTAAATTGTCATTGTTAAGTTATTCCGGTAAAGAATATAATCTTCGTATCTTCAGATGACATACATGTGTGACAGAGAGAACTCCCCCCCCCAGGTGGATTAATTAATTAACGATTCTAAGGGATTAGAATGAATTTATTAATTAAATGGATAAAAGGATAGATTTAGAAATAGGTTTGTTTTTCTATAATACAGAGAATTATTAAACAAAATTCCAATTATTTTTACTTTTATCATTTTATTTTTTATCTTATTTTTTTCTTCTTTTTAGAATAACGTTTCTGGAGTTGAGTCTTTAGTAAGTAAGGTGATGGTTCGGGGAGTGGAGAGAAGGATTCGTTGATTGAATCCTGTGATAAAAGGGTTAATGAAATCTTGTGTGGCCTAAAGCAGTCCAGAGATACGGGGACATGACAGGATAAGTGGATTTTTTTTTCGATTTTAAAATATTTGTCTGGACAGGTATCAGCGGAGCGTCCAGAATTCATTTTTAGTACCTTTTGAAAAACGGCCATCTGGAGTTTTTAAAAAGATATACGAAATATCGGTGATTCAGGTAATTTACATATCATTATTCATGGGCGTAACCAAAAATTGTCGATACCCCACCCCAATTCATATAAGCAGTGCGAATAGTCTAGTCGGCAGAGTTGAGGGCGAAGTCGGGAATTAGTCCAGAGCTCAGAGTTGAGGGCGAAGTCGGGAATTAGTCCAGAGCTCAGAATTGAGGGCGAAGTCGGGAATTAGTCCAGAGCTCTGAGTTGAGGGCGAAGTCGGGAATTAGTTCAGAGCTCCGAGTTGAGAGTTCGAAGCGAGAGTTCGATAAGACAGAACGACTTTTTAAATTGTGCTATCCCGATCAGAACCAAGAGTTGACATAGGAACTTTGCGAATCCCGATCGTTATGTCAACAAAAGCCGAGATAAACAAACTTTTAAAAGTACCCAAGAATCAATAATTGTCTCCCTTACACCTTCTCTTGACCTCCCTGACACCTCCTAAAACGAGCGGATAAGTTTTGTGTGATTTTTTTTTTCTTTTGAATTCTACTCATTTATGTAAATTCTTCTATGACGAGATAAAGACAAAAAAATCGAAAGTGTTACTTTTCTCGTTTTTATGTTCTTGTGAATCACGACAGGAACTATTTTCTCCATAAACAGCGATTTTTCTTCGGCGTAGATTCCAGCCAAAATTAGATCGACTCCCACAGTTGAAACGACCCGAGGTAACTAAAACACCGCTATTCGGATCAAAAATTCACAACGTGGGGAATGGTGGTAGTTATCTCAATTCAACAAGTGAATCCGAGGAATTTGATTTCGGTGAAAATTGACTGGCTAAGCTAGACATATCGGCCAGCAGCTGGATCCAACGTCAGACATGCTTAATAGGAATATACAACAATAGCCAAGCATCGAGCACTCCCATAGATTTATATAAAAATACCTAATATATTCTATACACGAATAATCTACACACATTGTCTTCGGACGCCAACTGGATATATATATTTATATATATATATATAAGGGTTATTTTCTTTCAATGTTAATATTTTCTTCCACTTTTACGTTATATATATGTAGTACCAAAAATAGAAAGGGTACATGAGTTTTTGCAATAGTGGATGAAGACTTGATGTCTAAGGGATAAGCGTAGAACAACTGATGTAAGAAGACTGCAGGATTTCCCGCCAATCTTGATAGGAAGATGAATGTCACTGTTTGCTTATGCGATCTGCTAGTTAGTTTTTACGGCCTCTTGACAGCGACACTCAGCTCCGCCTCGATGAGCGTCTGGTCGTAACTTTGGGAAATCCACTTTAAATTTCAACGCCTTTTATAAATATCAGCCTATGTAACCGACCCTCAAAACCCTCCTCTCACTCTCTCTCTCTCTCTCTCTCTCTCTCTCTCTCTCTCTCTCTGAAGACAGGTTAAATTTTTTGTGATACACAAATCTCCATTTTATAAGCGGATACATTCGACTTTGACTTTCAGTCTATCTGTCTGTCACTTCCGACCCCTTTCTTTCATTCTCCCTTTCTTTCTTTGTTATCATGCTTCACATCTCTTTCTTTCTTTCTTTCTTTCTTTCTTCTGGTTTCTTTCTTTTTTTCATTTCTTTCAAATTGACTTCCTTTCTATCTTTTTATTTTCCATTATTCTTTCTTTCTTTCTTTCTTTCTTTCTTTCTTTCTTTCTTTCTTTCAAATTTTGCTTAACACAACTTTCTTTTTTTCATTTCTTTCAAATTGACTTCCTTTCTATCTTTTTATTTTCCATTATTCTTTCTTTCTTTCTTTCTTTCTTTCTTTCAAATTTTGCTTAACACAACTTTCTTTTTTTCATTTCTTTCAAATTGACTTCCTTTCTATCTTTTTATTTTCCATTATTCTTTCTTTCTTTCTTTCTTTCTTTCTTTCAAATTTTGCTTAACACAACTTTCTTTTTTTCATTTCTTTCAAATTGACTTCCTTTCTATCTTTTTATTTTCCATTATTCTTTCTTTCTTTCTTTCTTTCTTTCTTTCTTTCTTTCTTTCAAATCTTGCTTAACACAAATTCCTTTCTTTATTCTGGTCTCTTTTTCTTTTTTCCTTTTATTTATTTATTTATTTATCTATTTAATTATTTATTTTTGCACTCTCACTTCTAATCTTTTTTTCCTCGTTCTGTCTTTCTTTTCTATTTTGACCTTTTTCTTTTTTATTCTCTCAAATATTTATTTATTTTCTAATCACCAGCTCTCTCATTTTGTTTTAATCTCCATTTTTTTTTTTCTCACTTTTCTTGTATATTTTCTTTCGCTAATTTCTTTTTTTCATTTGAAATTCCACATCTTGTTCTTTCTTTCAGTTTTCTTACCATTATTTTTTTTCTTATGAACTTTCTCCTTTTTCTTTCATTGTTTCATTCTTCTTTTGTTCATTTTTCTTTCGTCCTTTTTCTTTCTTTTTTTTTTTTTTTTTTCTGAGATTAATTTTAAGTTTCTTTCTTTTATTCATTTATTTATTTTTCTTCTTTTAACCCTTTTTTCTTCCTTTTTTCTTCTTCTTTTCCTTTCTTTTCATTCATTTTTTCTTTCGTTCTTTCTTTCTTCTTTTAAAGTTCCTCTTTTCTTTATTATTTATGTCTTTCTTACCTTCTTTTCTTTAAAAAAAATGTCCCTTCTTTTCTTTCAATCATCTTTCTTAACTTTTCTTTTCTTTTTTTCATTATTTATTTAAAATTCTTTTATATTTCTTTTGACTATTTTCTTCTCTCTGATTATTTGCCTTCCGTTTAACCAACCGAGAAGTCATCAAAACTAACAAACGCTAAAACGATTTTGCAAGTCTGTTATTTCTAAAATATTATCTCTTCCATTTTTGTCATTCAAAAAAGGAATCTTTAAAATAGCACTAAACAATAAAAGGCGAGGCTCCTATCCTGGAGCTTTGGGAAATGTGTAGTACCCCTTCACTGCCATTGCTCTCCAGTCCACTCTGACCCGGAGTGGTAACACTTGATACGGTCCTATCATCATCATCATCATCATCATCATGTTGCGCTGCCAGCATGGATCTTCCTAATCCTCTCTCGCCACCTATCTCTATCGTCCATAACCCCCAGCAGGTCCTCCAAGCTACATCCTGTATCGGTACAGAGCTGTTGTATACAGGCTCTAGTTGGTCGTCCATGTGAAGGGGTCCACAGGAGTATATCGCTTATGAATTCGTCCTTACTTTTCCTGCAGTGTCCCGCATGTCTGGTTCGTCTAACTTGGATAGTTTTCCTGATGGGTCGTAGGAGGCCGTACACCTGGTGTTTTGCGGAGTGTTGCCTCCAGGACTTGTTCAATATTGCTTGAAGTATTCTTGTGTTATTGCCGTCAAGCTTTTTCTCCATACGTTTAGTTAGCGTCCATGTAGTGCATCCATATTGCGGTATCGACACGACCGCTGCTTGGAAAAAAACAGCGTTTTATTTTATTGGTCAGGTCTGACCGATAGTCTATCGATAGCTGTTCATGTCTTTGCTAGTCGCGTGTTGATGTCGTTCTTGGTTGATGAGACACCGATTCCTAGGTAGGTGAACTTGTCCACTAGTTTCAGAGAACTACCATTTAGTGTTGAGATGTCACCTCTTTGAATAAAGCACATGTATTCCGTCTTGTCTGCGTTGACATGGAGACCGATGCCAGCAGCTGCTCGTTCCAGACTATGTAGTAGGGTTTCGGTTTGGGTGGGTGTATTTGCCAGAAGCGCTATGTCATCGGCGAAGTTTGTGCGGAGTATCTTCTGCTTTTTTCCTTTGCCAGCTTGAAACTGTTTTCTTTCATTAAAGTATTAGATGTTCTAGGCTGATGGTTTGGTTTGGTTTCTTTGTATAATGTATATCAACCTTTTTTAGGTTATTTAATGCCAAAGCAATCCTTCTAGAAGAATAGTAGTTGTACTATTTAACTAATAGCTTGGAGGATAAGGGGGTTAATACCTTTCCCAAGGGTATTTGTCCGAAAGTGAACGTAATAGCGCGACTGGAGTACGAACTCGCTTACTACGATTTCGCAGTCAATCGCTTTAACCATTACACCACGAAGACACTCCCCAGTCTAGGCTGATGATAAATAGGTATGGGGCTAATGTGTCTCCTAGTAGCACACCTGTTAGAATGTCGAAGTAGTCTGTATCTCCCTCCGGTGAGCGGACTTTTACTTTCGTGTTTTTCCAAGTTGCAGGTGAACCATGAAAAAAGGGGGTAGAAGATGCTAATTCTTTTGGAATTTATTACAGTTTGAAAATCAAACTTAGAGTAAGGTTAGAATAATTTGGGAATTTCATTTTAGAGGATGAAATAGAGAAAAAAAGAGAAGAAAAAAAAAGGAAAAATGATAAGTGAATGACCCACGACTCCAAAAAATAAACCGCTAGAAAACACGTGTATATCCCCCAGGCTACTTCCTGTATCGGTACAGAGCTGTTGTATATATATTGTAGCTGATCGTCCTACCTTTGCTCGTCCATGTGAAAGGGTCCACAGAAGTATATCGCTTATGAGTTGGTTCTTACTTCTACAATAGTGTCCCGTATATCTGGTTCGTCTAACTTGGATAGTTTTCGTGATGGGTCGGAGGAGACCGTACACCTGGAGTTTTGTGAAGACGAAAGATTTTAGAACCCCCAGAAGACAGTAGAATAGACAAACTCTCATAAAATGAAAAAAAGAAGGCCCAAAGCAAAGGAAATCCTTTTTACCTTTGGCAGTGGTCAACTCACGGTTAGATATTTTTGTCTTTTACTATATAGTCATTTAAAAATGCATAAAAGTTTTTATTTTTTGTAAAATCTCTGCTGTATATTATCTGTGCCTTAAATGCAAAATGACTATGACTGTAATTCCAAGTTGAAGTTTAACCATGAAAAAGGAGATAAAAGATGCTAATACTTTGGGAATTTATTACAGTTTGAAAACCTAAGTTAGCGCAAAAATAGAATGCCTCTAAGGATGCAATGAACCATAAATAAGGACTCTCTGATAAATTTAAAAAAACGGAACAGAACTTTTTCTAAGTTAACCCTTAATACAGGCAGGAGGAAGAGGATTTTTTTTCCGAAAGCCATGAGAAGCAGCATGGTGTATGTAAAGGCCGATAAACCCAATGACGGGTCAAAGCCATGCCTAACCAGGTGCTGGTCGTACGAATCCCACGACACAACGGCCAGGCTCAAATAGTTCGATAGGGGAACTACTGCTACTCATCTATTGGGGTGGGGGCTTCTATAGATGAGAATAAAAACAGAACCAAAGAGAGATTACCATGACTCACGAAAGTAGGGTTCAATTTATGAGTTTAATAGAACTGTTTCACATTTTAACTGTGTGTAAGTAAATGACTTATGCTAAATTGAATTGTTAGAATAAACAAATGACTCTTTAATTGTATTATTAATCTTTAGCAAAATTTGAAACTGTTTAACTGTGTAAACGAATGAGTAATGTTGAATAGAAGAATTAGTGTTAAATAGCAATACTTATGTCAACATTAGTGTAAGCGAATAAATGATTAATATTGAATAAAATTATTTCTCTTTGTAATAAAAGAAACACTTTTACTGTATAGAAACAACATCAAAATTAGTGTGTAAAGAAATTTGTTTAACTCATATAAAACTGAAATTACTTACAAACTAATCACTTACATAACATGCATATGTGTGCAAATAAATGACTGATGTCAAATTGTGACTGTTACATTGCAATACTTGAAACTATTTAACTATGTGCAAACAAATGATAAAATTATTCGTAACAGTTAGAAATATTTGAAACCATTTAACTGTGTGCAAAAAAAATGTGCTCAGACTCGATTCAAAATGTTTTCAACAAAAGGTGTTTACAAATCCTATATATTTGCTATATATGTATGAACAGGATTTGACATTAAATGACTTACACTGGTTGATATACCATAAAATACAAGCAAACCACATCTTATATATTCAAAATATACGTGTAAAGAGGATTTAGCATTAAATAACTTACAATGATTGATATGGCATAAAACCCAACCAAACCAAATTCTATATGTAACATATATATGTATAAAGAGGATTTAGCATTAAATAACCTACAATGTTTGACATGCCATTAAACCCAACCGAACCAAATCATATATTTTTGATGTATTTGATATATATGTATAAAGAGGATTTAGCGTTAAATAACCTACAATAGTTGATTTGACATAAAACCTAACCAAACCACATTTTATATATTTAATATATATGTATAAAGGGGATGTGGCATTAAATAACCTATAATGGTTTATATGCCTTAAAATCAAACCAACCCAGACATAAAAAAGGGCAAAGAAGAAAACTGTGAAGTAACACAATCAACGAAAATGGAATTATTTTGTCATAATCAGGACAAAAGTAAAGAAAGAAAGAAAGAAAGAAAGAAAGAAAGAAAGAAAGAAAGAAAGATTTAATTTACTATCAAACCGTCAATCTTGGGAGTTAGGAAAGATCTATCTATCTATCTATCTATCTATCCATGCATACATACATACATACATATGTACATACATACATACATTTGGATGGGGGCACATTTGATGTAATGGATATGTACACGCCAAAACGAGTTCAAGCCCTGGACGAGGCTGTTTGCATTTCACATAGCACTAATACCCTGGAAAAAGGTAGATATCCAACTATTCTCCCTCCAGAAATGGGTAAATAGTAGAGCAGACTGAATTTGCAACCAGCCTTGGAGAAAGAAAACTCTGATTTCAAACCGGTTAAACAACATACCATATATCACGTCCTGCTTGCGCGGAGGGGTTGGTGTATATATATATATATATATATATATATATATATATATATATATATATATATATATATATATATATTGTTTGGGTTTTATAGCATAGCGACCATTGTGGGTCATTTAACGCCAAATCCCTTTTTATACTATTAAACAGTTCTATTTCAAACAATTCAGTTTAGCATAAGTACACAATTTAATTCTCAAAAGCATTTCTATTTTAAGCAATTCATTTTTGTCAAACAGTTCTAATTCAAATTACACAGGTTAATACAAGTACAGTTTTTGTTTACACACAGTTGAACGTCAAAAACAGTTCTATTTAAAACAATTCAGTTAAGCATACAAAAACAGTTTCTTTTAGAAAGATTCAGTTTAACATAAGCCCGTAGTTTAATCATCAAAACAATTCTATTTCAAACAATTCAGTTTAGCAAAAATACATAGTTTTCTTTCATTTGACCCATAGATAGGACCCTATCAGAGTGGACCCACGAGAGATGGCAATGAAGAAGGTACACTGCATTCCCCAACACTCCAAGATTACTGGAAACTAACAATCAGATTGTTTCATGTCATATCAGAACACACCTCCGGAGGTCTAACTCTTCTGCTAAGATACAGTCGATGTATTCTATGGCCAGAACCCTAAAGCCGGAAGTAGCACCCTTTTCGAGAGAGGAAATAGGGATAAAGAATTCAGTTTTTAGGACGGAGGTCGCCGTGAAAGGACGGGCGAATCTCATGCCAAAACTCCGGGCGAAGAAACAGAAATAGAGTTCTTGGATAGGAGATAACAGATGCCTTCAAGCTGAGCTCTACAGAATCCCGCAAGCCCGTTAAAGAAAATACTCTGCGAAGAAACCCGTCGAAAAAGCTAGGTTAACCTTAAAACCATTTTCTACCTCCACCCTCCCTAAGTATTGCAATTGTATGCTCTCCCTCTCAATTTAAAGAAAGAAGCATATAGAGAATTATATGCATTAAGAAAAGAAGAGAAATGGAATGAAAAGATTCATTTCATAAACTGGGAACATATAAGTGGACTTGCAACCTTTTCAAGGTTCAAGAGAAAAGACAGAAAAGAGAGAAAAGAAAACGAAAGAGAGACATTTGTTTGTATTTGATATTGTCTGCTGGTAATATAGCTGGCACCTTAAATTTACTTGTGTCCGCACGTATTAAGTAAAAAGTAAAGTTAGCGACCATAGTCGAGGGTGACCCGAAGGCTCCCTTTTCGATAGCTACTACACCAAGGTGTAGGGGAGGGCGCTACTCCATTCCCAGGATTGCTCCACTTTACCCTTGAACCGTACCTTATAATGCTGAGTGTTAAGCAAGGTGGTATCAAGTTCCATTTTTAAAGTCTTTGGTATGACTCGACCTGGGATTGAACCCAGGTCTCCCGGGCCAGTCCCCTCGCGTCGTAACTTATTCGTTGTGTTGTTTGCCTATCGATTTGCTTTCTTTTGCATGTTCCTTTTCAGCTTCATTTGCGCCTCAATTTATTCTCGCTAAATGTCTTATTCGCCTTTAAAAATATTACACGGGAAATTGGAATTGTCGACTTCGGTAAATAATAATATCATATCTAAACCTAGAAGCCCATATCTTCCATTATCCTGGGGGTGGTAGGAAGACGAAGTGGCCTGGTGGGTGTGTGTACGGCAAATTTGGAAACCCCTTGCCAGCGGCGGGCAGACTAGCCCCAAATTAACCCCCCACATTATCTGCCAGTTCCTATATGCCCGAAAAGGGACTCTTAACTAGGACTTATTTTGCGAGGGATCAAGTGCTAGACTGCCCCGACTTTACACGTGCGAAAAATAAACTCCCGTCCTGAGATAAATATTTTATGCCACGTCACATTTTAATCAAAAAATATATATAAATAGATTAAATTGTTTAAAGAAGGTCGAAATAGTATTGAAGATAAAGACCAATTGAGGAAGGCCGGAGGATACAGTGGCCGAAACTTTGTGTTACAACAAACAGCAGTAAAGATGAGGACTACAGTTCGAAAAATCACACATAAAATATTGCACTCTACACGTGTTTGCGACTTTACGACTTCTTCAGGAGATTTATATGGCAATGTTACGTTCAATCTGCTTTTTTATGGTCAAGATTGTTTTGATTGGTTGTTGCTATTTTGTTTAATTGCAGATTTATGTCAATGAATGTCCTATTAAAGTCAATTGTTCCGAAGAAGACGTCAAGTCCGAAATACTTGTAGAGCTTATGCATATGAAGTATAAAAGCCTAAATATTAAATTTTAAATTATTAGTTAACCAACACATTTTAATATATATATATATGTATATATATGTATATATATATATATATACTGAATGTACTAAGCATAGATCAATAATTTCGGTAAGTTGATATTCTAAGGGAATTTTTTTTTTTGGAATCCTTGTCTGTTAATGTTGAAATTTATACGAAGATTTTAACTTTATCTCTTTTACCTGTGTAAAAAAATCCTTTGAAAATGGATGGATGTAACCGAAAATTTTAGTCACACAAATATCAGATGTTGGAAAAGAAAGGAGGAAGAAAAGAAAACTGAAGTAAAGACTGAAATGAAGAAAATTGCGAAAGAAAAATAATTTTGAAGACAGATGAAAGAAAGAAAGAAAGAAAGAAAGAAAGAATGGTATTGAAATATCGGTGTAAGAAGAATGACCTAATGAACTAATTAAAAAGAAAGAAAACGTCAATTTAAAAGAAAGAAAAAAAGAAAGAAGGAAAGAAAGAAAGAAAGAAAGATCTAAGTAAGAAGAATGATCGAATGAACTAATTAAAAATAAGAAGCAAAGATAGAGTGAAGAAATTAAGTAGAAAGAAAAACGTCAATTTGAAAGAAAGAAAGAAAGAAAGGAAGAAAGAAAGAAAGAAAGATCTTAGTAAGAAGAATGATCGAATGAAATAATTAAAAATAAGAAGCAAAGATAGAGTGAAGAAATTAAGTAGAAAGAAAACGTCGATTTGAAAGAAAGAAAGAAAGAAAAAAAGAAAGAAAGAAAGAATCAACTTGATGTCACATCCTGTCCGTGGTGTGGAGAAGACATAGATATAGCTGAGAAAGGAAATCTTTGAAAGGGACTGAATCGCTTCTAATAGTAGCGCAAAAAAAACGCCATAAGGACCAAGAATGTTAAAGCAAGAATAGACAAGAAGCAACAAAATGGCAGATGTAGGTTATGTGGTAATTGAGACGAAACGGTTAATCACATGATAAGCGAATGCAGTAAATTAGCCCAAAATAGAGTATAAAAGTAGACACGACGGGGTGGTGAAAGGGATTCACTGGGAATTGTGCAAGAAATGTAAATTTGAACTGACAAACAAGTAGTATATGCACAACCCACAATTTATTTAGGATTTTGAGATACAAAGACTAATCTTTGTCCAGACGACTAGATCCAGTGACAGTCAACAAAAAAAATGAGAACCTGCCGAATAGTGGACTTCGTAGTCCCCGCAGACAACAGAGCAAAAAAAAAAAAAAAAAAGAGAAATAAATACTTGCTAGAAAACTGAAAAAAAAAACTACTGAACATAAAGGTGACGGTCATTAAAATTGTGGTTGGTGCACTTGGGAAAATCCCCAAAGGTTTGGTAAAAGGACTAGACAACTTAGAAATCAGAGGGCAAGTAGAGATTATCCAAACTACAGATTTATTAAGATCATCCAGAATACTGGGAAGACTCCTGGAGCCTTGAGGAGACTTGCAGTCACTCAGACTCCAGTGAAAAATAATCAGCTTATGATGATGTGAAAAAGTCATATGAAAAAGTCATGAAGACTGATCTAATAATAATAATAATAATAATAATAATAATAATAATAATAATAAGAAGAAGAAGAAGAAGAAGAAGAAGAAGTATATAATGGAACAGAATATAAAATCAAATTAACGCTAAAATTGAGACAAAGGTTAACAGTCTATAAAGGATCGATATTTACAGAGATTTTAAGACACACAGAAGAAAAGGACGGACAAAAATGTGCTGATATGTGGAGATCAGATAGACACGATTATTCACGAATTGTTTGAAAAGAAATGATATGCATAGATAGACAAAGAAAGAAACATCCGTTTAACAATTATTTGCATTCGATAGGAATACTTGAAATCATATAACTGTGTGCAAACAAATTATTAGATAGATAGATAGATAGATAACAAAATAGAGAGAAAGATTGAAAGACTGATTGATAAATGTGATCGGATTTTAGTAGAGCCATAAATCCCATAGACATTTATACACCAGTATTTGATTTCTGTAATCCAATCCTTTTGGCAATGATTTTCAACAAGTTATAAAACTAAGTGCAATGATGATTATTATTATTATTATTATTATTATTATTATTATTATTATTATTTACTCCTTTACTCCTTTTGAGTTTTTCACATCAGTATTAGCTGATGGTTTTTCACTGGAGTTTGAGTGACAGCAAGTCTCCTCAAGTCTCCAGGACTCTTCTCAGTATTCTGACCGATCTCAACAATGCTGTAGCTTGGACAGTCTACATCTATCCCGTTATTTCCAAGTCCTCCAGTCCTTGTATCAATCCTTTTGTGACTGTATCAAGTGCATCAATAACAATTGATATGATCGTCACTTTCTTGTTCCGCAGTTTCTTTAATTTCCTAGCAAGGTCGAGGTATTTATCCTTCTGTTCACTTTCTTTCAATTTTACTCGGCGATCAGCCGGGACAGCAACATCCACAATTTTTCAAGTTCTCTATTTACTTTTTTGTTGATCATTACAAGGTCTGGTCGGCTTGCCGAGATTAGGCGATCCGTTTGTATGTCTAAATCCAAGAGGAGTTTGTATGTGTTATTCTACAGGACAGAGGCTGGGTTGTGCATATACTATTTGTTCGTATGGTCAAATTTAAGTTTCTCGCACAATTCACTTTGCCCACCCAGTCGTATATTAATGAGTAGAGTGTTCGCCAATGGCCCGAGAGACCGGGGTTCAATCTCTGTTTGAGTCATACCAAAGACTCAAAAATGTTACTTGATGCCACCTTGTTTAACAGTCAGCTTTTTAAGGTAAGGATCAATGGTAAAGTGGAGCAATCCAGGGAAGTGGGTAGTGTCCTCCCCTACACCTAAGTGTAGCTATTGAAAAGGGAGCTTTCGGGTCACCCTCGACTAAAGGGAGACAACTTTACTAATTTTACTTTATTTCTTTACGGTGGACCTTCGAATGATGTCAATAAATGGGAGACTTCACGCTCCCCAGAGCTCCAAACTGGAGGGTCACAACCGGAAGCAATTTTGTGTTATAACCAAGAAGGACCTTTTAGGAGTATTAACCCTCTGAAGAGGATTCAGTCAGCATATTCGAGGCCCATCGACAGGTTGAAAAGAAAGAAAGAAAGAAAGAAAGAAAGAAAGAAAGAAAGAAAGAAAGAAGTATGAAAGAGACAGATAAAAAAGGGAAGAAAGTAATCAGGAAAAAATCAACAGAAAGAAAGAAAGAAAGAAAGAAATTAACGACTATTGGATTGTGGAGTTATTTTTACTGAAATTCAAGTTTTACATCCCTACTGTTTCGACATACAAGTTGTGCGAGAATTAATTTTTTTATTTATTGCAGACTTTTTGTCCTCATCTTGGTAGGCTTTTTTGTGTTGTTTCTTCTTTCACTACGTTTCGGCCAAATTTCATCTCTGGCCTTCTTCAGGTGATTTTTTACCGCGACCTCGGATAGAGGCGTTGAGTCTCTACGGTTCCAGGTGAGCATTGGCGCAGCGGATAGAGGCGTTGAGTCTCTGCGGTTCCAGGTGAGCATTGTCAGAAGATAGCGGTTTAAAATCCTACCCAAGCCGGCCAGAGGTCTACTTGGTCAAAAACGAGGTGCGATGGACAATAACTATGGAAGGCAGTAATTACTGGGAATACGGTTACAAGACTCATCATTCCTATCCGAGGTCGCGGTAAAAAATCACCTGAAGAAGGCTAGAGGTGAAATTTGGCCGAAATGTAGTGAAAGAAGAAACAACACAAAAAAACCTACCAAGATGAGGACAAAAAGTCCGCAATGAATAAAAAATTAATTCTCAGATTAAGAAGCCACATCTCAAAATGATCCAATTAAATACAAGTTATGCATTTTATACTTTAATAGAGCTCGCCGGAAAACAGTCAGCTTCTCATCTGACCAATCAAGGTGTCTGCTTGCCCAGTCAGCTGGGATTGGTAGAATACACGGACTGCTTCTCAGCAGAGGGGTAAGATCGCCCCAACAAGTGTCCTGCATATGACACTAAATAATCTGATGGAGAGGTTCCAGTGGGAATGCAGAGCACCCTTTCATTGCCATTGCCCCCAGGTCCACTCTGACCCAGAGTGGTAGCATTTGGTCGGGTTCTATCGATAGGTCAAATAGAACTAAACTGTGTACTTATGCTAAACTGAATTGCTTGACTTAGATCTGATTATTTGTATAAAAATGGATTTGGCGTTAAATAATCTACAAAAGTTGCATATACCATAGAACCCAACCAACCAACCAACCAGGCGATTGCCTCGTGGTGCCGATAATTATGCATTTGCCAAAGATCTATGCTTGTGTCCGGTTACAAGTCAGGATTACCCTCCAGTTGTGAAGACTAGTACAATACAATATTCTCACGCATTCTTTGGGGTTGTCCACGTGGTGTAACGGTAAAGCGCATGACTGCGGAATCGTGGCAAGCAAGTTCGAACTCCAGTCGCGCTATTACGTTCACTTTCGGACGAATACCCTTGGGAAATCTATAAACCCCCTAATGCGATGGGTTAAATAACATCACTACTGTTCTTCTAGAAGGATGGCTTCGGCATTAAATAACACACGAAAGTTGATATACCATTAAATAGCCAAACAAAACATTCTTCGCTCTTCATGAGGTTAGAGGTGAAACTAAACAAATTTTAGTAATAATTTTTAGTCTTATGTCAACAGATTGTGTAGCATTATGCGACAAGTCGATACGACAGGTGATTCAGGTTTTCTTTATGGTGTTGTTTTACTTCTTATGGGACTTTATCCATTGATAGATTGTTTAGTGAATAAGCTAGCTAGCAGGCAATTAGATAAAAACACATACTGTCTCAAACACACACACACACACACACACACACATATATATATATATATATATATATAAACCGGTATATAGATTGGGAATGAATAAGGTAGCTGGCCGAAAAACTAGCCAGCAAGATAGATAAGAAGTCATACACACACACACACACACACATATATATATATATATATATATATATATATATAAACAGGAGTGAATGAACTAGCAAGCAAGCAAGCTAACAAGATAAAAAAGCACACACGCACACACACACACATACATACACACCCATTTATATGTGTTCTTAGCTAGCTAATCTCGTTCACTCCCAATCTATCTATCTATCAATCTATCTCAGTCCGTTGGCATATATATATATATATATATATATATATATATATGTGTGTGTGTGTGTGAGTGCGTGTGTGTATCTAGTTAGTTTGCTTGCTAGTTATGAACTAGCTAGCAAGCTACGGGAGTAGATAAGAACACCCCCCCATATATTTATATATGTATATATGCCAACGGATATATATATATATATATATATATAGAGAGAGAGAGAGAGAGATTGGGAGTGAACTAGATTAGCTAGCTAAAAACACATACACAAACACACACATACAAACATATATATATGTATATATATATAGGAACGGACTAATAGATAGATGCATATGAATTGAATGGAATGCATTATGAAGACCCACATCCACACAATCAGGCACAAAAACCATACACACACACTCATTCATGCAGAGAGAGAGAGAGAGAGAGAGAGAGAGAGAGTTTTATGAGCATTGGTATTAACTGTCAAACAGCTGATGTTACCTGATGTCACAGGTGTGAGAATATTATTTTCTTTAAGGGGTCCCTTTACCTCTTCAGTGGTTCACTTCCGTTCGTTTAATTCCTGGACAATTCAGTGACACCTTTGGTATGGTAGACGACAGTCTTTCATCAACAACACGTAACCTTCCCTGTTGAGGCATTTCACGAGTTTGTGGTATTTACAAATAGACATGAAAAGACAAACAAACAAAAAACGTCCAATGGCGCCAATGCTTTTGACACACGGCGCCATATCTTCTGAATATGAACAGTGCTGTGTCACTTTTGAAATTTATACAATTCTATCCTCAGGTCAGTCAATTTTTTCTTAATTTTACGGTCATTTTAACATATCAATCTTATTCTGGTTAGGATAGCACTTGTTTTCTTTTTTTCTTGTTTTTTTTTTGTGTCTTTGGTTTTTATCTTTCATGCTCTGAGATATTTATCCAACCTCCCCTGGATAGGCTTTGATAACAGGTCATTTTAATGTGGGGAGCCATGCACGGATCTAGACTCCAAAAATGCTTGATACCGTCAGCATTCAGTTATTGGGACGCCTTAGGCGCCAAGCAATGAACCCAGCCCTGCAAAGTAGGTATGATGGGAGGGATGGCACTCTGGGACCAGGTGAGTCAGTCAAAACGCTCAATACCACCCATCCAGAGTGTGCCCATAAGGATGGCATACTGCGTTCGTCTGAAGGCGGAAGTTAGAAGCCCTCAATATCTTATAATAGGCGGAGGCTTCATGAGTTTCAGGGTTTGAATCATTGAAGAGAAATTGTAAGAATGGTTAATAGCAGAGAAGAAGAAGAAGAAGAAGAAGAAGAAGAAGAAGAAGAAGAAGAAGAAGAAGGAACTAAAACGAAGAAAAGAAATAAATAAATGAAGAAGAAGAAGAAGAAGAAGAAGAAGAAGAAGGAACTAAAACGAAGAAAAGAAATAAATAAATGAAGAAGAAGAAGAAGAAACAACTAAAACGAAGAAAAGAAATAAATAAATGAAGAAGAAGAAGAAGAAGAAACTAAAACGAAAAAAGAAACAAATAATAATAATAATAATAATAATAATAATAATAAGAAGAAGAAGAAGAAGAAGAAGAAGAAGAAGAAACTAAAACGAAGAAAAAAAAAACAAATAAATGAAGAAGAAGAAGAAGAAGAAGAAGAAGAAGAAGAAGAAGAAGAAGAAGAAGAAGAAGAAGGAACTAAAACGAAGAAAAGAAATAAATAAATGAAGAAGAAGAAGAAGAAGAAGAAGAAGGAACTAAAACGAAGAAAAGAAATAAATAAATGAAGAAGAAGAAGAAGAAACAACTAAAACGAAGAAAAGAAATAAATAAATGAAGAAGAAGAAGAAGAAGAAGAAGAAGAAACTAAAACGAAAAAAGAAACAAATAATAATAATAATAATAATAATAATAATAAGAAGAAGAAGAAGAAGAAGAAGAAGAAGAAGAAGAAGAAGAAGAAGAAGAAACTAAAACGAAGAAAAAAAAACAAATAAATGAAGAAGAAGAAGAAGAAGAAGAAGAAGAAGAAGAAGAAGGAACTAAAACGAAGAAAAGAAATAAATAAATGAAGAAGAAGAAGAAGAAGAAACAACTAAAACGAAGAAAAGAAATAAATAAATGAAGAAGAAGAAGAAGAAGAAGAAGAAGAAGAAGAAGAAACTAAAACGAAAAAAGAAACAAATAATAATAATAATAATAATAATAATAAGAAGAAGAAGAAGAAGAAGAAGAAGAAGAAGAAGAAGAAGAAACTAAAACGAAGAAAAAAAAACAAATAAATGAAGAAGAAGAAGAAGAAGAAGAAGAAGAAGAAGAAGAAGAGGGAACTAAATAGATTCAACGAAGAGAAAGAAGGATCAGTTAGTGATAGAGGAATAATCAACAAGAAAGAAGAGAAAAGTGAGAAAAGAAAAGGAAGAGCACAACCGAGTAATTAAAAAGAAATGAAGACGAAGAAGAGAAGCAAATTCTAGACGAAGAAGAAAAAGGTTTTCTCAACAGGTGTCTGACTGGTTTTTAAAAGGCATTCACTTATCTTGGGAAAATTTTCATTGCTTAATTTCTTATTTAATGACAAATCGACTTCAGTGACTGGGATGCTGCTATATGGATGCACTACTTGGACGCAAACTAAACGGCTGGAGATAAAGCTAAACGGTAACTACACAAAAATGCTGCGAGCAATTTTGAACAAGTCCCGGAGGCAACACCCCACAAAGCACCAACTGTACGGCCAACAACCACCCATCACGAAAACTATCAAAGTTAGACGAACCAGACATGCAGGACACTGCTGGATAAGCAGGGACGAGCTCATAAGGGATGTATTCCTATGGACCCCTCGTATGGCCGAGCAAAAGCAGGACGACTAGCTCGAACCTACATACAACAGCTCTGTGAGGATACGGGATGAGAGAGGGCCAGGGATATCCGTGCTGGCGGCACCACATGATGATATATATATATATATATATATAATTTTTATTAAGGACGGAATTAACCAACCCTAACTCTCAATTTAAAAACTTTTTAGAGTCGAGATGTGGAGAAATCACAGATGGTTGGAGCCTAAAAGCCACGTGATACGCAAGCCAGCAAACTAAGAACAACATACACCAACTCACCCTCCACCCTATCTGATGTGGGAAGAGAATATATATAGCTCTTCTTACTGACTGACTGTCTCTTTTGTCTTGGGACATTTTCGAAAACAGACGTTGGTGTTAACGGTCAAGAGAAGTAGGTAGTAACAGAGAAAGAGGAGTTAATAATAATTCATGGTCGAAGGTATTCTGTCTTAACTAGATTATCACATCTTTATGTTACGTTTCGCTCTGGCCAAACAAACGACAGCACAACAAAGACGAGCGACTCAGTTCTTTAGAAATATATACCTCTCACTTTATTGAAAGGGTTTTGTGTGAGAGGGAGTTGGAGACCGAACAGAACTGCAACATATTGACCCCCACTCTTATGGCCATTACAGTGTTTCTTTCCCGTTCTCCTGGCTACTCAACCGGGGGCCTGGGGGCCCAGCCTCTCTGGGACATGTTCCTCGTTCCAGCATCTTCTCTCCAACTGCAACTGCTCAATCGGGGGCCTGAAGGCCCACTCTGTTGGGTGCTGGCTTTCCTCTACCGCATCTTAAATCCAACTGATTGAACTTCCTGTGCACCGAGTTATATGATAATTTGACGCCCACTCTTCTTCCTGCGAGCGTCACAAATCGCACTCATTCAATCCGTCCACCGTCAAGGTTATATTCTGATATTCCTCGACCGGATGCACCTGTTATTTACACTGGTGCATTTCCTATTTTGACAGCCCGGCCGGGTCGGAGGTCAATATACAACATTTATTGCCAGTATAAATTGTACAATAATAATAATAATAATATATCTGAAAGACAATTTTGTTGTACTTGAACTTCTTAGTTGCTTTTGCTGTTTTTGTTTATTGTTGTTGACTTTTCGTTTTACTTAGAAATTATTGTTCGCTACCTCTCAATACGGACTCGGAAATATACATGCTGACCAACACAAGACTTACCCAACAACACTTACATGGAGGCCACAGTCCAGCACTTTAGTCATCACGCCGGAGAGACAACCGCAATGTCTAGTTTTTAAGAAAAGTGATCTTTTAAATTTAGGCCAAGTGAGAAGACCACCAGTGTTGATATTCAGGTTTGGTTGGGTTTTATGGCATATCAACCATTGTAGGGTATTTAATGCCAAATCCTCTTGATACATGTATATCAAATATATAGGATTTGGTTTGGTTGAGTTTAATGGCATATCAACCATTGTAGGTTATTTAATGCCAAATCCTCTTGATACATGTGTTGGGTTAGAAAAATGATAATACTTGTGTATGGAGTGGGTGGGGCTCTCTGTGATTGGATATATTGATCACATAATGAGCCCAAAAGTCTTGGAGCAAGAATCAAAAATCCAGTCAGACAGATTCCACAAGTCGTTCCGTGAGGCGGGGATGTTAAAACTCTCAGAAAGACAGTCCTAAGATACCTTAAATATTCTTCAGAGCGCCGGTAAGTCCCACAAACTCAACTTTATACACAAGAATAACCATTTTACTAACCAAACAGATATGTATTAGATATATAGGATTTGGTTTGGTTGACTTTTATGTCACATCAACCATTGTAGGTTGTTTAATGCAAAATCCTCTTTATACATTAATGTTAAATATAAATGATTTGAAAACACATTTTGTAGCTCATCATCATCATATCGCGCTGGTAGCACGGATATCCCTGACCCTCTCTCGCCACTCCTCCCTATCGTTCATCGCTCTAGGTAGGTCTTCAGGACAACATCCTGTATCCTCACATAGCTGCTGAATGTACGTTCGAGCTGGTCGTCCTGCTTTTGCGCGGCCATGTGTGGGGATCCATAAGAGTACATCTCTTATGAGTTCATCTCTGCTTCTTCAGCAGTGTCCTGTATGTCTGGTTCGTCTAACTTGAATAGTTTTCGTGATAGGGGGCAGGTGGCCGTACAGTTGGTGTTTTGTGGGGTGTTGCTGACAGGACTTGTTCAGGATTGCACGCAGCATTCTTGTGTAATTGCCGTCTAGCTTCTTCTCCAGTCGTTTTGTTAGCGTCCATGTAGTGCATCCATATAGCAGTATCGATGTGACCGCTGCCTGGAAGAAACTGCGTTTCATTTTATCAGTTAGGTCTGATTTCCATATAATCGATAGCCTATTGATAGCTGTCCATGCTTTCGTTAACCTCGTTTCCATGTCCTTTTCGGTTGATTCGACGCTGCTTCCTAGGTACGTGAATTTGTCTACTAGTTTAAGTGGGGTTCCTTCTAGAGTGGAGATGTCCCCCGTTTGGTTATAGCACATATATTCCGTTTTGTGTGCATTAACATAGTGGCCTATGCTTGCTGCTGCTCGTTCCAAACTATGCAGAAGTGTTTCGGCTTGGTCAGGTGTATTTGCCAGTATCGTAATTGTTGTTGCGGGGTATCTTCTGCTTCTTTTCTTCTGGGCCTAAGCTCTTCTTTGCACACAGTTAAATGGTTTCAAGTATTGCTATATATTAGTCATAATTTAACATCGGTCATTTGTTTACACAGTCTGTTCTATTTGATCCATAAATAGGACGTTATCAAGTGCTACCACTCCAAATCAAAATGGACCATGGAGCAATGGTAAAAAAGGGGTACTACACATTTCCCAAATCTCCAAAGCAGGAGCCTCACCATCAGAGTCAGGATTCAGTTTGCATCAAAGTTACATGGTTAATTGAATTTAAGGTGCCACCCAGTTGGACACAATATCAGTATCATATACGCATTATACATATGTCGTAAATTGGAATCCCACTTTATGGCCACTTCGCTTGGTCTTATTTTTAGAAGTCAATTCATGTATAAATTCATTGATAAAACATCTGATTGAATGAAACAGAAATAAAACGTGAAAAACAATTTGGTGCAGTTCTTGTATATTTTATCATGACCTTTCGTCCCATAAGGTCTTCATCAAATTTATAAATTTTAGCAAAAACTTTGTAGAATATTACGGCTGTCTTTGAAATTGTCTTGGCAACATTATTAGAAACGCCTATCGTCATCAAATGATTTGAATTCCAAAAGATTAGGCAGAACATTCGCTAATTTTAACGTATTATTTAACCATAATTTATAACAAAATTTATTTCACTTCAAACACAACAGAAATATTTTCAAATCCTTTAATTCGTGTCATAGGCACAATTTTAAAAGTTTCTTTTTCACATATTTTAAAGTTTTAAAATGATCCTAATTACATTACCGAGACAACCTCGTAACTTTCCACAATATTTTTCCTAAAATTTTTTCGTCATTTTCTGATGAAGCTCATACAGGGTGGAACGCCATGATGAATATGTGAACATTCCATCAAACTGGTTTTCATTTTTTATTTCTCGTCTATAATTAATTTGTAGGATTATTCGTGACAGAATCTTTTTGAAGAGAAAATAAGTCAATTTTATACATTCAGGATTCTTTTCTTTTCTTTTCTTTTTTGTAATATGATTTTTTATTTTTTCCACAAGGAATAAAAGATTTTGATTAATCGTGGATTATAATTATCTCTGATATTATTCACTAGATTATATGATTTTGATTTATTAATTAGATTCTGGGAGTTTGATTTATTCAAGATTAAACACACACATGATATTGATGTATCAAATTGATTTGGGTTGGTTGGTTGGTTGGTTGGTGAATGGGTTTTATGGCATATCAACTTTTGCAGGTTATTAAACACCAAATCCATTTTTATGTGAATAATCAATTCTATTTCAAACAATTCACAGTTTACACAGATTACACAGTTTAATTGTGAAAAACATTTCTATTTCCAACTATTCCGTTTACTCAAGCAGTTCTAATTCAGTTAGGTATAAACACAGATTTTGTTTACACACAGTTAAATGTCAAAACAGTTCTATGTTAAACAATTCAGTTTAGTGTAAATATAGTTTCAATGTCAAAAACAGTTCTATTTCAAATAATTCAGTTTAGCATAAGTACACAGTTTAAATGTAAGCATGGTTTGTCAAAAAACATTTCTATTTCAAGCTATCCAGTTTAGTCAAACAATTCAGTTTAGCATAAGTATGTAGTTAGTTCTATTTAACCCATAAATAGAGCCCTATCAGGTGCTACCACACCGGGCCGGAGTGGACCTGGGAGAAATGGCAATGAAGGGTGCTCCGTATTCCCCAAAGCCCCAGCATAACTGGAGCCTCACCATCAGACTGTTTAGTGTCGTATCCAGGATACTCATTGGAGGGGTCTTACCCCTCTACAGAAGCGCAGTCGGTGTATTCTACAGTCCCAACCGACTGGGCAAAAAGTGATTTGGTTTGGTTTCTCTGTTAAATGGTATGTCAACATTCCTGGGTTATATAATGCCAAATTTACCATTGTGGAAGAACAGCAGTAATAATGTTTAATCCATTTCTTGGGGGATTAAAGGGTTCACTTTTCCTAAGGGCATTAGCCCCAAAGTGAAAGTAATAATACATCTGGATTTCGAACTTACTTTGGGGCCGGACTCCAGCACTTTAGCCATTGCGCCATGTGTACCATAAATCAAGGGTCGACCTATACACGAGTAATAATTTTTTTAAAGGTTTAAATTGTGAGAAGATCTAGAATCAACTGTTGGCTTGGAAAATTTATTTCATGAATTAAGTATTCCATGGCCATAAATCAAGGGTCGACCTATACACGAGTAATAATTTTTTTTAAGGTTTAAATTGTGAGAAGATCTAGAATCAACTGTTGGCTTGGAAAATTTATTTCATGAATTAAGTATTCCATGGCCATAAATCAAGGGTCGACCTATACACGAGTAATAATTTTTTTTAAGGTTTAAATTGTGAGAAGATCTAGAATCAACTGTTGGCTTGGAAAATTTATTTCATGAATTAAGTATTCCATGACCATAAATCAAGGGTCGACCTAAACACGAGTAATAATTTTTAAGTTTTAGATAGTGAGAAGATCTAGAAGCAACTCTTGGCTTGGAAAATTTATTTCACGATTTAAGTATTCCCAGTCCATAAATCAAGGGTCGAACTATACACGAGTAATAATTTTTTAAGGTTTAAATAGAGAGAAGAACTAGATGCAACACTTGGCTTGAAAAATTAATTTCTTAATATTTAAATTTAAACATAACGGGAATAACTAAAAGCAACCCTTGACTTGAATAGTGAATTTCAAAAGGATTTCACGACCCTAAATCAATGGTCGACCTATACACGAGTAATAATTCTGAAAGGTTTAAAATCAAACATAATAAGAATTCTGGTAAATTTCAAAGATACAGAGCCAAATATTTCAGAGGCAGGCAAGAATATTAGAATGTCTGGGACATGTATATATCTGATTCTTTAAAATTTTCATTATGACCGAAATATACACTATCAATTTAAGAGATCATATATATATATATATATATATATGATCTCTTAAATTGATAGTGTATATTTCGGTCATAATTTAAGAGATCATATATATATATATATATATAATCTCTTAAATTGATAGTGTATATTTCGGTCATAATTTAAGAGATCATATATATATATATATATATATATAATCTCTTAAATTGATAGTGTATATTTCGGTCATAATTTAAGAGATCATATATATATATATATATATATAATCTCTTAAATTGATAGTGTATATTTCGGTCATAATTTAAGAGATCATATATATATATATATATATATATAATCTCTTAAATTGATAGTGTATATTTCGGTCATAATTTAAGAGATCATATATATATATATATATATATATATATATATATATATATATATATATATATATGATCTCTTAAATTGATAGTGTATATTTCGGTCATAATTTAAGAGATCATATATATATATATATATGTATATATGATCTCTTAAATTGATAGTGTGTATTTCGGTCATAATTTAAGAGATCATATATATATATATATATATATATATAATCTCTTAAATTGATAGTGTATATTTCGGTCATAATGAAAATTTTAAAGAATCATATATATATATATATATATATACGTGTATATATATATATATATATATATATATATATACTCACATATATGTGATAGGTCTTTTTCGTGCCATCCATCATAAGAAATAAAGTGTCTAGTCACAGCAAAGGGTGATATTAACCGCACAAGAGTATCAGTTCGATCCACAGGGACATTTCTCTGCAGCCGGTGCAGCAAAATCTCCACAACATCTAATCTCAGGGCGCAAAAAATAAGGCCAGAAAATCACATACCGTGAAGGTAACACTAAATGGTATGTCGCCGTTTATATTATTAGAATACAAACTTCGTTTGTTCATGTGGGATTTTGTGGAATTCGTCTCGAAAGCTCTGTCAATGTCTTCTTGACAAATCCTTTGAAAAATTCAAAAATATGTACACGTACGCTTGTATGTGTACATGTGCATCATATTTCTTTCTTTTCTTTTCTTTTTTTTTTTTTAGTGGACTGATTGTACTGTACAAACATATTCTAGAGTAAAATGTAATACGATATACATTCAAAAGGTATTAAGTCTGAAGCTGTATTAACAAAGATAGGAATGGACAATAAATGAAACGTTGATTGTTGTAATAATCACTAGTGATTTGTTGTTCAGATAGATCATATTAAATAGCTAGCTAGATAGATAGATAGCCTCTGGTGAAGTGTTCTCATAGATAGATAGATTGTGTGATGGCCACTAGTAATTTATTGTTCGGATAGATAGATAGATAGATAGATAGATAGATTAACTTCTGGTGAAGTGTTCCCATCGATAGATAGATTGTGTGATCGCCACTAGTAATCTATTGTTCGGATAGATAGATAGATAGATAGATAGATAGATAGATAGATAGATAGCCTCTGGGGATGTGTTCCCATAGATAGATAGATTGTGCGTTGGCCACTAGTAATTTGTTGTTCGGATAGATAGATAGATAGATAGATAGATAGATAGCCAGTAGCGAAGGGTTCACTAAGATAGATAGATAGATCGAAACTGAAGTTGTATTTGCCAAGACAGAAATGAACAATGAATACGTTGTATGTCTTGGACAGGAATAGACTATTGAAGCTCTTCCCTCTCCAGATCTGGTTTTGAATTCAATCATTTCCTTTTCCCAAACCGGTTGTCATACTAAAGTTTGCGCTTGTATTTTATACCTTAGTTAGAGGGAGAATTGTTTGATCCATGTCTTTCCAAAGATTATTAACGCAATCCGAAATGAAAACCGCTTCGTTCAGGATTTGAACTCGGTTTGTATATATATATATATAGGGTTGAGTTCTCTGGCAAAGAAGTAATCGTGTTACCATAACTTTCATTGCAAGCCTCTTCGTATTTGAATTGAGGTCTCGGCAGTCGTTGAACGGATGTATGTAAACATAATAATTGTGATTCATAATCGTTTAAAATTTACTTCTCTGCCAATGGCTGAATGGTTAGAAGCTTCGGCTTGGCGTTGAGTCAAACCGGGTTTCGATCCCAGCTATGGGTAGCTGCTGTCTAGCCACACTGGGGAGTTCTGATAGGACGAAACAGATCTGTCTGTGGATGACTATATATATATATATTCAGAGAGCTAATCTAAGCAAGTACCGAAAACAATTAGAATATTTTTCATTATCAATTTTGGATGAGTCCGAAAAACGGACGAGTCCAAAATCGATATCGAAAAATATTTCAGAGTTTAAGTTGAGGTAGAATATAACTCGTTAAACAAGCCAAAACGCATATGTATGAGATCTCTTTGAAAAGTACTCAAGTTACTAAAGAACTAAAAAACAAAAAAAGAACAACCCACGAACAAAGACATCGCCACGTTTGATACCCCCTCCAATTTTTTTTTAAAAAACAGATAACTTTTTAAAGGTCTTTCCCCCCACCCACGAGCAACTTCTTTTTAATGACTCAGAAAAAGTCACAAAGGTTCCGACACTCTTTCTTTAAAAAAAAGAAAGCAAAAAGTAAACATTTCTAAATGATTTACTTCCCACCCTCTTTATTTTGTACCTCTCCCCTACACCATTGGGCAGGTAGACTAGCCTTTAATACCTGTATCTTCCCTGTAGAGCGTAACTAATTATTGTCGAAACCTTTTGTAAGAATGATGAATGTCACCTGTTAAAAGTGTGGGTGAGTAAAGGGCGCGTCAAGTGATCAGTTTCGCCCCCAGTGTTCCTGAAACATTCTTGTCGTCGGTATAACACTTTCTTTGATGTCGACGTTTGTCTAGGAGTCATATTTTTTACATTTGCAAATATCTCAAACTGTCTTCTGACTTACAATTCTTTCAAGACTGACCGTATTTTTTGCATTTTCGCGCATTCATATGCTCACACGCATAGTGTAACAGTTATAGGCATAGAAAATTGGACTTGAGGTGAGTTCAATGCACAAGTATGAAATGGACTTGACTAGAGCTCAACGCACGCTAAGGAAATGGACTTGGTCAGAATTCAACGCCAGTGTAGGAAATGGACTTGATCAGAATTCAACGCCAGTGTAGGAAATGGACTTGAGACGAAATAAATCCACGTGTAGGAAATGGACTTGATCAGAATTCAACGCCTGTGTAAGAAAATGGACTTAAAACGAATTAAAAACACTCGTAGGAAATGGACTTGTTCAGAATTGAACGCCTGTGTAGGAAAAGGGACTTGAAACGAATTAAAAGCACATGTAGGAAATGAACTTGATCAGAGTTCAACGCACTCTTCGGAAATGAACTTGGGTCCGTACAGTAAATAGATTCGAAGAGCCCGGTTCAAATTCTGAACGAGGCTGTATGCGTTTTACTAGGGGCTAAAATTCACGAAAGAGGCATGAACCTACACCTTCTTCTCTATGTATAAGTAAATAGCCTGGTAAATTGATTGATTGGTTGATTTTAACGGCATGTCAACCCAAGGGTTATTTTATGTCAAGATGTTCGGGAAAGGCGTACATTGTACATGTATATTTACATTTTTTGTGTAGAGAGTTTTCTGACTTGTCTAATAAAATAAAACTGAAAATTTCCAAGCAGCACTTGTGTCAATACTACTGAATGGATGCACCACTTGGATGCTGACAAAATGTATGGGGAAAAAACTTGATGGGAACTATACAAAAATACTACGTGTTATATTGAATAAATCATGAAAGCAACACCCCATAAAACAGCAGCTGTATGGCTATTTACCTCCCATCTCTAAACCAATCGAAATAAAACGAACAAGACATGCGGTACACTGCTGGAGAAGCAAGGCCGAACTCGTTGTTGTATGGATCCCATCGCATGGACATGACAGTTTTGGCCGACCAACTAGAACCTACCTACGACAGCAGTTTTGTACGGACACTGAATGTCGTCTGAAAGACTTGCCGAAAGCGATGGATGATAAAGACGAATAGGAAAAGAGTCAGAAAAATCCCTGCTTGCAACGTGCCTTGATAATAATGATATTCACGGATGCAAAATACAATATAAGATAGTCAAGTATTTTTCCTTGCATACCGACCCCTTCATAGATAGTCTTCTATTTCCCATTAATACTTAATTAGTTGATATTAATGGCATGTTAATTCACGTAGGGTTAGTTTATGCCGATAGGGTTGTGTATTGCATTTATTCTACATTTATATTTACATTTTCTGTCTTGTTTTCTTCCGTGTTTTTTCACGCCGTTATATGATATAAAGTATTCCTATCTAATACAACTAACTTGCAAGCAGATGAATGATTTCAAGTATTCCAATCAAATACAAACAATTTGCAAGCAGATGTATAATTTCAAGTATTCTTATCTAATACAAATAATTTGCAAGCAGATGTATGATGTCAAGTATTCCTATCAAATACAAATAATTTGCAAGCAGATGAATGATTTCAAGTATTCCTATCTAATACAAATAATTTGCAAGCAGATGTATGATGTCAAGTATTCCTATCTAATACAACTGACTTGCAAGCAGATGAATGATTTCAAGTATTCCAATCAAATACAACTAACTTGCAAGCAGATGTATGATTTCAAGTATTCTTATCAAATACAAATAATTTGCAAGCAGATGAATGATTTCAAGTATTCCTATCTAATACAAATAATTTGCAAGCAGATGTATGATTTCAAGTATTCCTATCTAATATAAATAATTAGCAAGCAGATGAATGATTTCAAGTATTCCTATCAAATACAAATAATTTGCAAGCATATGAATGATTTCAAGTATTCCTATCAAATGCAAATAATTTGCAAGCAAATGAATGATTTCAAGTATTCCTATTTAATACAAATAATTTGCAAGCAGATGAATGATTTCAAGTATTCCTATCTAATACAAATAATTTGCAAGCATATGTATGATTTCAAGTATTCCTATCAAATACAAATAACTTGCAAACAAATGTACGATTTCAAGTATTCCTATCAAATACAAATAATTTGCCAACAAATGTACGATTTCAAGTATTCCAATCAAATACAAATAATTTGCAAACAAATGTACGATTTCATGTATTCCTATCTAATACAAATAATCTGCAAGAAGATGAATAATTTAAAGTATTCCTATCTAGTACAGATAATTTGCAAACAGGTATATGGTTTCAAGTATTGCTATCTAATACAAAAAATCTGCAAAGAATTGTACGATTTCAAGTATTCCTGTTTAATACAAATAATTTGCAAGCAAATTTACGATTTCAAGTATTCCTATCTAATACAAATAATTTGCAAGTAGATACAAGATTTCAAGTATACCTAATTAATTCAAATATTTTATTTACAATAGTTTCAAGTTATCATTTCCATCAAATAATAATCATTCGGTTGCAAATAGATGATTTCAAGTAACTAATAATAATCTTCCTTTGTAAATAATCAGAGCTTCAAGTAAATATTCAAAATACAAATAATTTACCGGGGAGGAGTTCGCAAAGCGTAATGGCTAAAGTGTTGGACGGTTATATTGTAAGCGAGTTCGAACTCCAATCGTGCTAATAGGTTTTCACTTTCTGTCAAATACCCTTAAAAAAGTTTTGACTTTCCTTACTAGCCAGCAATGGGTTAAATGATATAATTGGTGTTCTTCTGTCACATAGCCATACATGAATATGCGAAACGTACATAGAATGTTCATAACATATATACATAGAATATAGGAATCCCGAAATACGAAAAACACTTACGACTTCTTAGTTCAGATACGAAACTTTTTTTTATTACCTTTGAGTTAAAAGGCTCTTCGACATAAGGAAGAGAGATGCACAATCTCTCTATGATGACTTTTCCATCTGCTCCCATCCTGATCACGTGCGGCGCCCGTAGCGCACAAATTCGTCTGGCCTCAGCGAGCCCCGAAAATCGACCCTTCCCGTTCGGAGTCTAGTTCTCAACTAACTGACTTTTTCAAAATCCCCAAAATCCTCCGCGCACGCTTCCGGTGCATGACGTCATTCACATCCCCTGGTCCTGGGTTTTTTATTTTGACATCTGTGAATGACACATCCTCCCCGCGCGCGCATTAACACCTGCGCTCAAGTTTACACCTAACTAACCCATGTGCTGAGCAGAAAGGTTCTCAGCCTAACTAAACCCAAAGGCAAGATATATAAAATAAAATCCCTCGGCCATTATATTACACTTCTACAAGGATAGCTTTGACATTAAATAACCCAAGAAGGGTGATATGCCACTAAATAAAGAAACCAAACCAAATAATTTTGTCTTATCCAGAATGATGAATGGATTTTATTAGAGATTTATAACATTTCACAACACACACATACACACACACACACACACACACACACATATATATATATATATATATATATATATATATATATATATATATTCTCTTCAAAAACAAACAATCGAGCACATTAAGATAAATTTATTTCCATCCTGTTAAAAGCATTGAGATAAAATAATGCTCTAAAAAATCAACATGACTTCTTCAAATCAAACAAGAAATGGATTAAAATAATTTTTCACAACACACACATACACACACACACACACACACACACACACACACACATATATATATATATATATATATATATATATATATATATATATATATATATTCTCTTCAAAAACCAACAATCGAGCACATTAAGATAAATTTATTTCCATCCTGTTAAAAGCATTGAGATAAAATAATGCTCTAAAAAATCAACATGACTTCTTCAAATTAAACAAGAAATGGATTAAAATAATTTTTTTTCACATTTACCACCAGACTAAGACAAAAAAAAAACAAAACTTATTTCTCCCATGTATTAAAGCGAGCCTAAACCTTCAAGTAACAATAGATATCAAATTATTATGGCATGTAAAACAACATCCGGTTTCATCATACTTCAAATTTAACAAAGGTAAAATTTACAGTGACAAAAATTCAAATATTTATAAAAATTTATTCAGACAATCTAATTTTTGCATATCAATTTTTATCATTGAAATAAACTAAAAAATCTAAAGCTAATGTTATTTATGATCCCCCCCCATTACAATAATATTACTAATATAAATTAAAATTCTAATTCCTTTACCAATTTAAAAAATCATATTTATTCATTTTCTGTTAATTTATTTATTTATTTATTCACTTATTTTTTTAAATAGTTTAAATTTATTTTTATGCCTTCATCTAGCTATTAAATCACATCTCTGATTTAATAGGTTACCAGGATCACAGTATAACATGATTTATATCTTTTCTTCCAGACACAAATTACACACACACACATATATATATATATATATATATATATATATATATATATATATATAGGCTCTTTGACCTAGAGTGTTTGCCAACGGTCTGGGAGACTGAGGTTGAATCTCAGTTTGCGTCGTACCAAAGACCTTTAAAATGGTACTTGATACCTCCTTGCTTTACACTCAGCAATATAAGGTCCGTATCAAGGGTAAAGTGGAGCAATCCAGAGAAAGGAGTAGCAACCTCCCCTACACCTTGGTGTAGTAACTATTGAAAAGGGAGCTTTCTGGTCACTCTCGACTACGGTCGTCAATTTTACTTTATATATATATATATATATATATATATATATATATATAGAATTAACTTAAATCGCGAGTCGAAAATCTTCTACTAAAGTTTCATCTTAACGGATCATCAGGAAGTTTACATTCGACTAAATTCTAAGGAGAAATCGCTTTCTTTTATTCACCAAAAACCCCACCTAGCCTAGAATTTGCATAAAAGATAAATAACTAAATAACTAAATGAAAGATACCATATTTTTATTAGAAAAAAAAAAATACTGGTAGATATTAGATTAGTAAAATATATATATATATATATAGTATTCTTGGTCCAGTTAAACCGGAGTTGGGAGTAATTCCATCAGGACAAGAAATTATTCATGAATGAATATTTAAATTTTCCTGGTAAAGAGCTCAATGTACCAATGATACAGAGCAATAAATTCTTTAAAAAAAAAACAACGAAACCAATCAAAGGATTATAAATTTATTTCCATCCTGTTTCAAAAATGCGTAACAGGATGGAAATAAATTTATAATCCTTTATGATTAGTTTCGTTGTTTTTTCTTAAAGAAAGTATATATATACACACACACACACACACACACATATATATATATATATATATATAATCTTTTATTATGTAAAATACTATTATATACTCATGATGAGTGAATATACATGGAAGAAGGATGACAGTAACATTTTGCTATCAAAATATATACTTTCACACTTTATTCTCGAAAGCTGTTGTAAGTGTGAGAGAGACAGACTGAAATAGGGAAGCGAAAACAGACTGCTATACGGACTCATAACTTCTTCTTTACCGCTCTGTGTTATCTTCAAGATCTTCCGATGAGACGTACTCAATCGGCCCTCACCACCAGGCCGCCTACCCCCCCCCCCCTGCGAACAAGTTCACAATCTGCCGACTTGATCCTATTTACCCAACTCCTCCGCTCGAGCAGGATATGACACAAGGTCAATTTTTAAGCGGAGTTTAACAGGTTTCAATTCAGAGTTTTCCGTCTCCTAGACTAGTTGCCACACCAAGGCTGAAGAAAACAGTCTGCCCTACTATTTACCCATAGCTGGAGGGAGAATAATTGGATTCATACCTTTCCCAAGGGTATTAGTGCTATGTGAAATGCAATCAGTCTCGTCTAGGATTTGAACTCGTGTCGCTGTGTTCATTTCCTACGACGATAACCATTACACCACAGGCACCTCCTCTGCCGACTTGATTGACCACTGCAAGCTGGGACTGATACACTGTCTCACTGAAACTCAGACTCCGACTAAGACTAATTGTGTCTCACGTGGGCATCCGTATATATCATTTCATAAAACCCACACATTTCAGTTCCCACGTTACTGCTTCCGCTTATTTTTTTCCACGGGTGCGGCCTGTGCAAAGACTTATATATAATTTTAAGTAAATACTTTATAGATAACATTATTTTTAAACAATCCAGAGCCTATTTGTTTGCACACGGTGTTAAAAATATTTGAAAACACTTTATTCATTATCATGTTGTGCCATTAGCACGGATATCCGTGACCCTCTCCCGCCACCCGTCTCTGTCGTCCATCGCTTCCGGCAGGTTCTCAACGTCCAATCCCGTATCGGCACAGAGTTGTTGTATGTAGGTTCGAGCTGGTCGTCCTGCCTTTGTAAATGGGTACACAGGAGTACGTCACTTATAAGTTCGTCCTGACTTCTCCAGCAGTGTCCTTCATGTCTGGTTCGTCTAACTTGGATAGTTTTCGAGATGAATGGTTGTAAGTCGTATAGCTGCTGCTTTGTGGGGTGCTGCATCCAGGACTTGTTCAATATTGCTCGCAGTATTCTTGTGTAGTTACCGTAAAGCTTTTTCTCCATAAGCTTAGTTAGCGTCCGTAGTGCATCCATACAGCAGTATCGACACGATCGCCGCTTGAAATAAACTGCGTTTTATTTTATCGGTCAGGTCTGACTTCCATATGACCGATTGGCTATCGATAGCTGTCCACGCCTTTGCTAGTCGCGTGTGGATAACTGTGTGCAAATAAAAATATTAGTGTTAGATAGCAATATATGTAAAGTTGGTGACCTTTGTCGAGGGTGACCCGAAGACTCTCTTTTCAATAGCTACCACACCGAAGTGTAAGGGAGGGCGCTACTCCTTTCCCTGGATTGCTCTACTTTACCCTTGATTCTTACGTTATAATACTAAATGTTAAACAAGGCGGCATCAAGTATCATTTTTGAGTATGACTCGACGAGGGATAGAACCCTGTCCCTCCGGACAATGGGCGAACACTCTACTCATTAGACCAATTTGTTGTTTGCACATAATTAAATGGTTTCAAATAGTGTTAACAATGACAGTTCTATTTGCCACAGTTAGGTAGTTTCAAGTATCACAATCTAATTTTAACAACTGGATTTAATATTCAACAATTGTTTGCACACAGTTAAATGCTTTCAAGTACAACAAATAAGTAAGCCGTTGTATTTGACCCATTGATGGAATCCTTACAGGTACTACCACTCCGAGTATGAGTGAACCTGGGAGTAATGGCAATAAAGGATTACTCCACATTTCTTAAAGCTGCAGAACTGACGCCTCACTGTCAAATACAGTTTAGTGTCATAATCAGGATACTCTTTGGGGAGGGTACCATCCCTCAGCAGAGATGCAGCCGGCGTACATTACAGCTCCAAACGACTGGGCAAAGGATAAATTTGTTTTCTGGATTCATTTAGACCTCCACACACGCTCATAACGTTTTTATTTGTTTTTTTCACAAATGAAGACCTTGATAATTAATTCTACCATAAAATGTTCCGGTATCTTCTATCAATTCGTGGAAGTAGATCGGACTGATCAATTTTAAGCAAAACTACCAAAAACGCACCCTGTGGTTGAGAGTATTGATCACCTCCCTGACTTAAATCTATTTAAAACACTCTTGAGAGTCAAACGTGTTCACATGGCATGTTTTATCAAGATTGGAAGACTAGACTTGGAGCCATTATGTAACCAGCAACAAGCAGTCAAGCAAACGAAAAGAATTAAATATTTGAAGTGCCCATAGTTTATTGTAGAAGTCCCACTTTTTTTATTTTTAACATTTTATAAAACTCTAAAATTTCACTTTGTCAGAGAAAAGTCCCGGTAACGTAGTCTCTAACGTCCTGGACTGCAACATCGTTGTGAGTGAGTTCGAACTCTGCAGAAGGGTAAAACTCTCCCAAAGAACGTCCTGTATATGACACTAAACCATTTCAGCCCAGTCGGCCGCGGCTGAAGAATACACCGACTGCATCTCTGCAGAGGGGTATGACTTCCCCAACGAGCGTCCTGTTTATGACATTAAACCATTTCAGCCCAGTCGGCTGCAGCAGTAAGATACACCAGCTGCATCTCTACAGAGGGTAAGACTCTCCCAACAAGTGTCCTTATTATGACTCGAAACAATCAGATGGTGAGGCTTCAGTAATGCTGGAGCTTTGGAGAATGTGTAGTACCTCTTTATTACCATCGCTCCCAGGTGCACTCTGGCCCGGAGCGGTAGCACCTGACGGGGACCTATCTATAGGTCAAATAGAACTAAATGTGTACTTATGCTAAACTGAATTGTTAGAAATAGAACTGTTTTCACATTTAAACTGTGTATTTTACATTTAATTGTGCGTGAATAAATGACTGACGTTTAATTTAATTGTTCGTGATACATAACAGTTCTTGGGACCATTTAACTTTATTGACTCAACAGAATAGTTTAATATAGAACTGTTTTTCACCATTAAACTGCGTACTTATGCTAAACTGAATTGTTTGAAATAGAACTGTTTTATTGTATAAAAATGGATTTAGTATTAAATAACCTACAATGGTTGATACGCCATGAAACAAAACAAAATTAAAACAAAGTTTTATCAAAATGACTTCATTCGGCATAAAATCACCCGAAAAGAGTTGATATGTCGTAAAACAAAACAAAACAACCAACCAAACGACTCTTAGGAAAAATATAAGTAAGTAAAAGTTAGCGACTGTAGTCGAGGGCGACCAGAAGGCTCCCTTTTTAATAGCTACTACCCTGAAGTAAAGGAGAGGGCACTACTCCTTTCCCTGGATTACTGCACTTTACCCATGATACGTACCTTATATTGTTGAGTATTAAGCAAGGAGGTAGCAAGTAAAGTCTTTAGTATGACACGACCTGGGATTGAACCCAGGTCTCTCGTACCATTGGCAAACACTCTACCTTCTAGGGCAAATACCCTTGGGAAAGGTATGAACCCCCTTATTCTCCCTCCAGCTATGGGTAAATAGTAGGACGGACTAGGTTCTTCAGCCTTGGTGAGGCAACTAGTCTAGGAGAAGGAAAACTCTGAATTCAAACCTGTTAAACTCCGCTTAAAAATCGACCTTGTGTCATATCCTGCCCGAGCGGAGGGGTTGGTAAATAGTACCTTCTAGGGTAATGAGACAGAGGGAAGGTTTCATCATCATCATATCGCGCTGGTAGCACGGATATCCCTGATCCTCTCTCGCCACTCCTCCCTATCGTTCATCGCCCTAGGTAGGTCTTCAGGACAACAGCCTGTATCCTCACATAGCTGCTGAATGTACGTTCGAGCTGGTCGTCCTGCTTTTGCGCGGCCATGTGTGGGGATCCATAAGAGTACATCTCTTAAGAGTTCATCTCTGCTTCTCCAGCAGTGTCCTGCATGTCTGGTTCGTCTAACTTGAATAGTTTTCGTGATAGGGGGCAGGTGGCCGTACAGTTGGTGTCTTGTGGGGTGCTGCTGCCAGGACTTGTTCAGGATTGCACGCAGCATTCTTGTGTAATTGCCATCCAGTTTCTTCTCCAGCCGTTTTGTTAGCGTCCATGTAGTGCATCCATATAGCAGTATGCACCCATTATCCCCCTGCTAAGGGTTAATGTCATCAATCTCACTATTTCTGTTCTTCTACTCTGATGGCTTTGGCTTTAGATAACTCGCAAAGGTTGAAATCTCATTAAACAGAGAAACCGATACCAGATAGATCGATAGATAAATTAATAGTGATTAGGAATTGAATAACCTACAAAGGTTGATATGGCATTTGCAAAAAAAGCACCCAACCATTGATTTTGAGAACGATATCAAAAATATGTGAATTAGTGAATGTATATAAAATACACCAGATGTATTTAAGTGCAATAAAAGTATTTATTTACTTTATATTGACTATAAATTCAGAGTGTGTGAATTATTCAAATGTTTCATCTGACGACGTTTTATGTTAATAGCGTTTGTTTTTTGACAGCTGAGGAATTGTGAGCAAATGACTTACACGGAATGTTTAAAATTTTTGTGGTGTACAGCTGTGTTAGTTTGAATAAAATGTGATTAAAATTCTAATACGGAATGTTCACAAGTGTAAAATTGTGATATGGAATGTTCAAGTGGAGTGTACACAATAGTTGGTTTTAAAACAATAATCAGTAACAATAAAAAATTAAAAAAATAGGGATTTTTATCTCGTTCATGCAGTTGTAAAGAGTGTTAAATTCTCATAGAGCCCTGCCGATTGGGATTGTTGAATACAATGACTGCATCCCTGCGAAGAGAGGGTAAAACTCCTCTCAGCGAGTGTCCTTGATATGACACTAAACTGCATCTGATGGTGAGACTCCTATCCTGGAGCTTTGGGGTATGTGGAGTACTCCGTTATTGCCATTACTCCAAAGTCAATTATACCCCAACAATAGGGTAAATAGTACCTCTTCTGTTCTTCTTAAAGGATGGCTTTGGCATTAAATAACCAACAAAGGTTGATACCCCATTAGACGAAGAAGTCAAAACCAAACCAAACCAACCGGGTCAACTATGAACTAGATTAGCAGTACATGTTAGGATCTCATCTATAGGTCAAAGAGAATTGTTTAACCTACTAACTGTGTGCAAGCAAATGACTAACGTTAATTGTATAGTTCCTGTAAAATAGTAATACTGGAAAACATTTAACTGTGTGCAAATAAAACTATTAGTGTAGGATAGCAATACTTGAAAAGATTTGACTGTGTGTAAATAAAACTATAAGTGTAGGATAGCAGTATTTTTGACTGTGTGCAAATAAAACTATTAGTGTAGGATAGCAATACTTGAAAAGTTTTAACTATGTGCAAATAAAACTATTATTGTAGGATAGCAATACTTGAAAACATTTAAGTAGTAAAGTAAAGTTGGCAACCGTAGCCGAGAGCGACCAGAAGGCTCCCTTTTCAATAGCTACTACACCGAGGTGTAGGACACTATTCCTTTCACAGGAATGCTCTACTTTACCCTTGATACGTACCTTATATTGCTGAGTATTAACCAAAGAGGTATCAAGTACCATTTTTAAAGTGTTTGGTATGACGCGACCTGGGATTGAACCCAGGTCGCCCGGACCATTGGCGAACACTCAACCCACTAGGTAAAACTATTAATGTAACATAGTAATTTTTGAAAACATTTAACTGTGTGCAAATAAAACTATTAGTGTTAGATAGCAATACTTGAAACCATTTACCTCTGTGCAAAAAACTTCATGAAACCCAGCGGTCGCAGTTCAAATTCCATGAATTATATATATATATATATATATATATATATATATATTATTGTTATACAATAGCTCTATCCAAGATATTGAGCACTCTCCATATTATATTGCACTTGGTTCGACACTTGGTTGTCACTAAATCACAAAGTGATTGAGTGACAACCAACACTATTATAATACACACATATATATATATATATATACATAAACATGATTCGGCATTAAATAACCTACGAGAGTTGATATACCATAAAATCCAAACAAACATCAATTCAACCTTACGAATTCTCTTAAATCTCTAGGAATGTTTAGTCTTGTTTTGTTCTTTGTCTGTGGGTATGTGTGTATGTGTGTGTGTATGTGTGTGTGCGTGTGTATATTTGTGTTGTATCCGGTCGATATTAAGTATACTAGATCCCCTCTTTTCTTTCCTTGCAGTATCATGTCTAGTAGATTATGTATATTAGATTGAACTATTTCAATTTTAATAATTTTTTTCCCATCGAAATTAGGTAGATGTTCAATTCGCCTCGCCGGCGAAACACTACTGCATAGTTTCGAACGAGCAGCCGCAGGCATAGGCCTCTATGTCAATGCACACAAAACGGAATATATGTGCTATAATTAAACGGGTGACATCTCCACTCAAGACGGAACCCCACTTAAACTAGTAAACAAATTCACTTACCTAGGATGCAGCGTCGCATCAACCGAAAAAGACATCGACACGAGGTTAACGAAGGCATGGACAGCTATCAATAGGCTATCGATTATATGGAAATCAGACCTAACCGATAAAATGAAACGCAGTTTCTTCCAGGCAGCGGTCGCATCGATACTGCTATATGGATGCACTACATGGACTCTAACAAAACGGCTGGAGAAGAAGCTAGACGGCAATTGCACAAGAATGCTGCGAGCAATCTTGAACAAGTCCTGGCGGCAACACCCCACAAGACACCAACTGTACGGCCACCTACCTCTTATTCAAAAACTATTCAAGTTAGACGAACCAGACAACAACTGTACGGCTACCTGCCTCCTATTCGAAAACTATTCAAGTTAGACGAACCAGACATGCAGGACACTGCTGGAGAAGCAGGGACGAACTCATAAGTGATGTACTCTTAAGGACCCCCACATATGGCCGAGCAAAAGCAGGACGACCAGCACGAACATACATTCAGCAACTATGTGAGGATACGGGATCTAGTCTAGAACACCTGCCAGAGGCGATGAACGATAGGGAGGAGTGACGAGAGAAGGTCAGGGACATCCGTGCTATCAGCACGACATGATGATGATGATGATGATATAAGGAGGTGATCGTGGTGTAATGGTTACCTTCGTAAGAAATAAACACGGTGATAAGTTCAAATCTTGGGCGAGACAATTTGCATTTCACATAATGCTAATACCGTTATGGAAAGGTATGAATCCAATTACCCTCCCTCCATATATGGATAAATAGTAGGACAGACTGACACTTTAACCTTTGTATGGCAACCGGTCTAGGAGAAAGAAAACTCTCGATCCAAACCAGTTAATCTCTGCTTTAAAATACCTTGTGACGCATCCTGTTCGTGGAAAAGAGATTGGTCTAGTGGGTAGAGTGTTTGCCAATGATCCGGAAAACCTGGGTTCAATCCCAGGTCGCGTCATACCAAAGACTTTAAAATTCGTACTTGATACCTCCTTGCTTAGCACTCATTAACATAAGTTATGCATCGAGGATAAAGTGGAGCAATCCAAGGAAAGGAGTAGCGCCCTCCCCTACAACTCAGTGTAGTAGCTATTGAAAAGGGAATCTTCTGGTCGCCCTCGACTACGGTCGCCAACTTTACTACTTTTTACTTTTACATATATATATATATATATATATATAGTGCAATTAGAAGGAAACTCGAACCTGGTTAAATTGTAATCATAAATTCATTTATAATTTTATTTATAGAAATAAAAATAACTTTTCGGCAGCCATCAGGTGCTTTTAATTAACCCCAAAAATGGTCAAGGGGAATTAACTACACCAGAAATTAAAAACCCTAATTTTGAATTAATATCTGAATTTCCAAGAATCTCCTCCTTTACATAAATCTACCCGTCATATAATACTATTAACTATTGAAATAAATGTTATTATTTCCGATAAAAATCATCCAGCATCAATATCCCTGCTATTGTCTAGAGCAGGAGCCTCGGTGGCCCATTTAAACACAAGCTCGTTACGTTCATTTAACAGTGGTTCGCGATCTTTAAAATTAATTATAATAATTTTTTCATCGATACACAAGTTACATCTGCCATTGAAGCTATTCGCGGTTGAAGACTGCCTGACTATTTTCCACTTTATTTGAGGGGTTAGCCCCTGATCCTTAAGGTTCCAAAAATATTTAGAGTGGATTGCTTTCTAAGTTGTGGATTAGAGAAAGAATGTCTGTGTTTATACAGCCTTTGTTTCTAATTCCCAGCAGAGATACCCAAATAGACCCGCTGCCCATCATTATTACGTTCCATGGGTGAAATGCATGCTTGGTATACGACGTTTTTCGAGTTGCATCGTCCACCCAAGGGGATACCCCTTTAGTTCTACAGTTACAAGACGCCATTTGAATTATCATGGTTTTTACATATAGACTGTAATCCATATTTGTTGCTTTTCAAACTTAATTTAAACATGTGTAGTCATTTGATAAGACGGAGAATATAATGATATTCTTCGCCGAAATAAATTTATAATGACAATTTAACCAGGTTTGAGTTTCTTTGTAATTGTTCTGTATATGCTCTGTATAAGTTTTGTTATACAAACCTGGATAGAAAAATATAACAATAGCCATACATCGAGCACTCCCATAGATTTATATGAAATTCCTTATATATTCTATACGCGAATAATCCACAACCACTATCTAGCTGATATATATATATATATATAACTTGACAAGGGACTGAACCCCGGTCTTCCAGGCCATTGGCGAACACTCTACCCACGAGACCGGTAATACACTCACACACACGCACAGACATATATATATATATATATATATGGAGAGATGTGTGTGTGTGTGTGTGTATTACCGGTCTCGTGGGTAGAGTGATCATATATATATATGTGTGTGTGTGTGTGTGTGTGTATATTACCGCTCTCGTGGGTAGAGTGTTCTCCAATGGACTGGAAGACTGGGGTTCAGTCCCTGGTCAAGTCATACCAAAACTCAAAAAATAGTACTTGATGCCCCTTTGCTTAACACTCAGGATTATAAGATACGGATCAAGTGTAAAGTGGAGGAAAGGAGTAGCACCCTCCTCTAAACGTCAGTGCAGTAACCAACTTTACTTTAAATACACATATATATTATACCCAAATTTATTGAGCTAACATTCAACATCAAAATTTGATGTTCATATGAGACGCGCTTAGCGTGATGAACATCATCCAAAGAGATGAAAGGTTGTTTGTGTTTCACGTCGCGTTGATGCTCTTAGAAAAGGCGCGAAACAATGTTCTCCTCTCTGCTAGTTAGGTAGATTAGATTCTTTTGCTTTGATCTGGCAACCAATCTAGGAGAAGGAAAGCTCTGAATAGGTAATCAGCTGTACTCCACTTAAAATTGACCTAGTTTCACATACTGCCCGTGTTGGAAGGGTTAAGTAAATGTATGCATTCAACACTTATACTCAATTAATTCTCAAAATTACTTCTGTTTTTTTGTTTTTGTTTTTTTTTTACAATTTCCCTACAAATATGAACTGAAACAGTCTCTCCGCTTCGTATATAAGTCGATATAAGTGTGGGTGTGTTTGTGTGTGCGTGCGTGCGTGTGTGTTTGTGTGTGTGTTAACCCAACCCTTCTGTTAGAGATGAAATGAGATACAAAGTCATTTTTAAGCGGGGGTAAGGCAACTGGTTTGAATTCAAAGATTTCCTTCTCTTAGTTTGGTTGCCGTACTAAAGTTACAGTACCAGTTTGTATTGCATGTTGAATCATCATAAATCCGTTACAATTTTTTGTCTTGTTTTGTGTTTACTTTTACTTTTTTTTTAAATTTGTTTTTCGTATTTTTTGTGCCTTTCTTAGACAATATGAAATATTACAGATATCCATTTATCCCCTCTATGTCTACTAAACGATGTAAAAAATTATAGATATCCACTTGAGGGCAGGCAAATACTTTTGACTCGTACTGTATATGTATAAACAGGATTTGGTATTGAATAATCTGCAAGGGTTGATATGCTATCAAAACCCACCAACCAACCATACAGCAGTCTGGCAACATACCTTGCAAAACCTTTAGTTTAGATCAGGGTTTCTTAAAGTAGTCGACGTACACCCACTCCGGGTGAATAGAATGTTGGGTAAGTGATTAAAAGCAAAGCGGCCCACGCGAGGGTGGGTGGTGAATTTCGGATCCCAATGTGGTGTGATTACTAGTCACAGTACTTGTGGCTGTTGTTTTCGTGACTACCACATTAGCTTCCGACTGTTTGCTTTGTCAAATCCTTCCGTACCCACGCAGTGTTTAAAAGATCCACGAAAGGAGGTTGACATAATTCAGCCATATCTTCTTCGGACGGTCAGGTAATATGAGTGGCTAGATTCTCTAGCAACTCAAAGAACTGAGAAAACTCGTTGTTAACAAACAACAAAAAAATGTTTTTTATTGAAACATGTTTTTGAGACAATAACTAGCAACAATGTTTGCTTTCCAGACAAAAAGAAGAAGAAAGAATATCGAGAGAAGAAGAGTGACGATGAGGTGCGGTTAGAATGACACTAATGTCAAAAAAATCTGGAACTTAGAATTTTTGTAAAGTCTAAAGGTTATTCAGAGTGCCTAGGGTCTAGAATGGAAGGAATGCTTCTTTTGGAAGTCTTGAGTTTCTTCTTGGTCCCTTTTCTCATCCTCTCTGATGATTTGTTTTACCATACTATTTTTATAGATCAATATCTGGACTAAAAAGGTTTCTGATTGGTTATATTTCCATTGGTCAGCCAATCCTAGTTCAGGATTATATCTTACAGGTATAGGGAAAACCCTTTTTGGATGATTTGACCAATGGGAACAGGTTTAGCGCAATGGGGTTAACAAAAATCCACACTATGCCCAGCTGACCTTTATTTAGGGTGGAGCAAAATTAAATCTCCCTTTTGACATAGACCTTTAAGATAAGGACTAGAAAAATATGTTTTACGAAATGACCCGTTTCATCATTATAATCGATGAAGTTAGTTGACAACCGAAAAATTGAATAAATTCGCTGACCTTGAAAATCAAAAACAATTGTCTCGTGCTAATCTGACCTTTAGGAACAATCATCCAGCTTGTTAAGTCAATTTGAGCCTTGAACAAAAAAGTTACTTATTTTAAGGGTCTTTTTGTTTTTGATATATATATATATATATATATATTAATTTTCATATATTTCATAAATTTCAATTTTTACATATTGATTAGGTATTCAACAGCACATCGTGTCACAACTGGTACTACCTCTCCGGAACTGAGTGAACCCTGAGGTAAAGGCAACGAAGAAGTGAAACCTCACTCCCCATTCTATAACGCTACCACTGTACCAAATAGAAGTTCGTGACGCCACTGTTCTCAAATGGACGCTTGTAATACCACTACATCACATAGAAACTTTCACCACCCCGGTTCTCACGAGTCTATGAGTGTCGCACTACGCTTTAGGTTTCAGTAAGAGCCTCGTTGTTATCTCACCGTGAGAAAAAAGTTATGAACACACAAAACACCGTCTTGGATCGAACCAATGGTCCGGGAGATCGGGGCTCAATCCCAGGTTGAGTCATACCAAAGACTCAAAAATGGTACTTGATGCCGCCTTGCTTAACTCTCAGTATGATAAGGTAAGGGTCAAGGGTAAAGTGGAACAATCCAAGGAATGGAGTAGCGCCATCCCCTACACTTCGGTGTAGTAGCTATCAAAAAGAGAGCCTTCGGTTCACCCTCGACAAAGTTCGCCAACTTTACATTACTTACACCTCTTAGTACCGGGCTGTTGGCCTAATGAGTAGAGTATTCGCCCATGGCCCGGAAGACTGGGGTTCAATCCCAGGTCGAATGATGCCAAAGACTCAAAAATGGTACTGCCTTGTTTAACACTCAGCATTATGAAGTAAGGATCAAGGGTAAAGTAGAGAAATCCAAGGAATGAAGTAACGTCCTTCCGTATACCTCGGTGTAGTAGCTATTAAAAAGAGAGCCTTCGGATCACCCTCGACTTCAGTTGGCCAATTTTACTTTACTTTACTTTTAGACAGCTTAGTAGTCGTCAAGAAAAAAGAGAAACAGAGTACGAAAATTGAGTCCACTACTTCCGGTAGACAGAGAGAAATAAATCGTCATAAGAGAGAGAGAGGTGGGGGGAATACATTCAGACTTTGAAATTATCTTTGTCGTTTTCTGTCATAGTTCTCGTACGTGCTTGCTCGTTGATTTCATATCATGAAGCTTCGCAGCGAGAGTGGACCCCTTCACAGAGCTCACTCAGAATTTGCGCCGAAATTTGTGGGAGAGTTCACATCGTCGTGTCTCATAACCAACTGCCACTTTTCGTCTTTTCTATCCCACGTCCAATTGCGTGGCTCTTCCATCGAGCTTCTTATGGCTGCTGATATATTTCTGTTTTTAACCCGAGCGACCGCTGCTATCCTCACCTAAAATTGGGGCTAAGGCCAACTGCGTCAATTTGCTGTTGGTTTTGCCCCGGCCCTCTGGCATTCGTGTCGGACGGGTTATTGTTCTTCTAAGGCAGATTTGAGGCCGAAAGACCCTTGACTTCGTCTGGGCCACTTTTCGATGGGCAAGCTGCATCATTGACACCTTTGTATAACACTGGACCTCTTAATCAATTTAAGCTATAATCTGGCATCCGTGCCCGGACTTATCTTCGGGCCCATATCGAACTAGGCTCATCGGCCCACATTGCACCAAGTAAGCCAATGACCAGCATAGATCAGCAACGCTCGAGCCTCGGCTTAGATCCGACCTTCCCCCCTCCTCTAACCCTGATCATAATCAGACCTTTGGGTCATTTGACCTTCTGTCAATTCCTGTCTGGTGGGAGGCAGAGACAAATATTCCTGACTTAGAGTTAGGGATCGCCCCTGCCCCGCCCTGTTTACCTTCTCATTCGTTTCTCCCTTAAGCGTCTCTCTCTCTCTCTCTCTCTCTCTCTCTCTCTCTCTCTCTCTCTGCTTGCCTCGATTCTCTCTCTCGTATATGTCCTTCCTTTTCCACCGACCTGTGGTCGACCAGTTAATCTCGCTAAGAAACAACTTACTATTAAAACAATCAAGCCGAGTCCCTAATCATTTTACAATTCTCCAAAGCATTAGAACAGACACCTCACCACCAGATGCAGCAAAGTCTCATAGGTAAAAAAAAAAAAAACTCTAATGGGTTATGTCTCGTTTTGATTGTGGAAACTACAAGTTGTACTTCTGCCTTTTCGAGAATTAACATTTAAATCGAAGTTATTTTAATCACCGTAAATCCTCGTTTAGAGGCCGAATTCTGAAGACATAATTTTTTGGCAAAAAAAGCATCGTTGACTTATTTGCGAGTCGTAATTTTCTTATGGCAAAATTCAGTGGTAATAGTAAAAGCTAGAAGCAATTGTTCGCTTAACATTTTTGATTCGATGACCATAAGTCAAGAGCAGACCCGAGAAAAGTACACCAGTGTGAAATTTAATATCATAATAGATTACTATGAACAGTTGTTTTTTGGGGGAGTTTGTTGGTTGGTTGGTTGGTTGGTCGGTTTTTTAGTTGGTTGTTTGTAAGTTTTTTAGTTGGTTGTTTGTAAGTTTTTTAGTTGGTTGGTTGGTTGGGTTTCGGTTGCTTGGTAGGTTGGTTCGTTGGTTGGTTGGTTGGTTGGTTGGTTGATTGGTTTGCTGATGGTTAGCTATTTGGTTGGTTGGTTGATTTGTTGGTTGGTTTGGTTGGTGTTTTTGTTCGTTGGTTGGGAGTTTAGTTGATTGAACTTTTGGTTGGTTGGTTGGATTGTTGGTAGGTTGGTTAGTTAGCTGGCTGGTTGGTTGATTGGGTTGGTTGGTTGGCTTTACGCCATTTCTCTTCATATCTGGTTATTTAAAGCTAAAGTCTATTATTTTGTTTGATTTGGGGATTTGGGGGGGTGTTGTTTCATGTTTTTTCTTTGTTTTGTTGGGTTTTTTTAAGAAAATATATCGTTCCAAGCAACTAATTGCAACGGTACGCTAAAAATAAATCGTTTTACTATCGTTAACACCCACTGCGACCAAAGATTTACCTCTTACCTATTATACACGGGTACTTCAGCTAGTATCAATTAATCAATTAATTTTTTTCTATTTGTTTTTTTTTTAATGGGGCCATATTCATTACCAAGTTTGGGAAGGGGATCCGTTTGAATTATTCATCGGAACAATTTATATTCCTTAGTTGTAACACAAGGCCAGAAATACAGGGCACTCAGTGAGACTCGAACTCACGAGTAACCGTCTGCAAGGCAATCTCACAAACCATTACATTACGCAAGGTGCCCAAATAACCATTTACAATGCTTAGCTTAGTCCGGCTCATAATCAGAAACATATGGCACCCGGTGAGGATCGATTTTACTATTGAGTAATAATTAGTCTGTACGACTATATTGCTAATCCTTGCACCACAAGTTTCCTGTTGCTATTTACTAAGCTGACTTTTGTTTGGCACAAGGCCAGAAATATAAGACACCCAATTCAACTAGCTCGAAATGATCTGCTAGTCTAGCTTTCTAGCCATTACACCACGTGAGGCCTCAGAAAAACATTGCATAATTCAGATCTGACAAAAGGTCACACATGTGGAGCCGTTAGTAAAGATCGAATTCGCTTCTTGTTAGTAATTGATCTACGAGTTAGCTTGTTAACCATCACATCATGCCGAGATCACCAGACGTTATCTAATGAGATAATTTTTAATTGAGAATCGGACTTACACTTTGTTTAATTTAACACCAGGCCAGATGTACGGGGTAGCCAGTATGAATCATACTTACTAGTAATTGTCTGATATCTTAGCTCGCTAACCATTACACCATGCGTATGTCTAAAAATTCAAAGGCCTCATATATGGAATACCTACTGAGGACCGAACTCACAATTCATTAAGGGTTTGTCTACGATACTGGTTTAATCATCATCATCGCACAATGAGATGAATCTAAATTATGAATAGTAAGGTTATTTCAATTTTTTTAAACGTTCGAAAATCAGGTATTTTATTCCAAAAATCTCGGGTCTCTTGTTACAGCTGAAGATGTTCTTGAAAATAAGTGATTTGGTTTTAGAAAAAAGTTAGATTTTTTTGTTTTGTTTTGTTTTGTTTTTTTGTTGTTGTTTTTTATGGTCGAGGTTCGAGTATTCCTATTAAAGAACCTCTTGCTTCTAGATACAGCCAAAGATGTTTACGAAAGAAAAGACGTGAGGTAGGGAAGGAAAAGCTGGATATCTTTCAAAATAGAACTAACATTAAGTTTATTGGCCTTTGCATATCGGTCCAGCACTAATGCCAGAGATTTGGCTTTACTCATGGTGAAATATTTATTACCAGGTTAAATAAATACGGAGAAAGGAAGGTTTCTTTATTTCTTTCATTTTTCTATTTCTTTCTTTCTTTTCATAACTTCCTTTTATGCATTCTCTTTCTTTTTACGAGTTCACTTCTTTTTTTAGTTTCCGAATGTCTTTCTCGTTTCTTTTTTCATTTTAATACTTCTTTATTTATTTATTTATTTATTTATTTATTTATTTATTTATTTTATCCAGGCTCTTTTTGTCCGATTTCTTCTTTTTCAACTTTCCTAGTGCCTTGCTCGTTTTTTTTTCTTCATTTTAATACATCTTTCTTTCTTTCTTTCTTTCTTTCTTTCTTTCTTTCTTTCTTTCTTTCTTTCTTTCTTTTATCCAGGCTCTTTTTGTCCGATTTCTTCTTTTTCAACTTTCCTAGTGCCTTGCTCGTTTTTTTTTCTTCATTTTAATACATCTTTCTTTCTTTCTTTCTTTCTTTCTTTCTTTCTTTCTTTCTTTTATCCAGGCTCTTTTTGTCCGATTTCTTCTTTTTCCACTTTCCTAGTGTCTTGCTCGTTTTTTTTCTCTTCATTTTAATACATCTTTCTTTCTTTCTTTCTTTCTTTCTTTTATCCAGGCTCTTTTTGTCCGATTTCTTCTTTTTCCACTTTCCTAGTGTCTTGCTCGTTTTTTTTTTCTTCATTTTAATACATCTTTCTTTCTTTCTTTCTTTCTTTCTTTCTTTCTTTTATCCAGGCTCTTTTTGTCCGATTTCTTCTTTTTCCACTTTCCTAGTGTCTTGCTCGTTTTTTTTTCTCTTCATTTTAATACACCTTTCTTTCTTTCTTTCTTTCTTTTATCCAGGCTCTTTTTGTCCGATTTCTTCTTTTTCCACTTTCCTAGTGCCTTGCTCGTTTTTTTTCTTCATTTTAATACATCTTTCTTTCTTTCTTTCTTTCTTTCTTTCTTTTATCCAGGCTCTTTTTGTCCGATTTCTTCTTTTTCCACTTTCCTAGTGTCTTGCTCGTTTTTTTTCTCTTCATTTTAATACATCTTTCTTTCTTTCTTTCTTTCTTTCTTTCTTTCTTTTATCCAGGCTCTTTTTGTCCGATTTCTTCTTTTTCCACTTTCCTAGTGTCTTGCTCGTTTTTTTTTTCTTCATTTTAATACATCTTTCTTTCTTTCTTTCTTTCTTTCTTTCTTTCTCCTCATAACTTCCATTTATCCAGTCTCTTTGTCTTTACCAGTTAACTTCTTTTTTCTTTTCCTAATGTCTTTCTCGTTTCTTTCTTCATTTTAATACTTCTTTCTTTCTTTTGTTCCTTCCTTCCTTCCTTCCTTCCTTCCTTCCTTCTTTCTTTCTTTCTTTCTTTCTTTCTTTCTTTCTTTCTTCTCATAACTTCCATTTATCCAGTCTCTTTATTTTTCCTAATTTACTTCTTTTTTCACTTTCCTGGTGTCTTTCTCGTTTCTTTCTTCATTATAATACTTCTTTCTTTCTTTCTTTCTTTCTTTCTTTCTTTTTTTCTTTCTTTCTTTCTTTCTTTCTATTTTTCTTTCCTTCTCTCTCTTTCTTTCTTTCTTTCTTTCTTTCTTCTCATAAGTACCATTTATCCAGTCTTTTTCTTTTTACCAATTTTTTCCCTTTCTTAATGTCTTATTCTTTTCTTTCTTCATTTTAATACTTCTTTCTTTCTTTCTTTCTTTCTTTCTTTCTTCTAGATTTGTAAGAATTTACTTTCAGTTAAGGGTTTTTTTCTTTTTTCTTTGCAAAGAAAGAAAAAAGATGCAGGCAGAAATATGAAATTGAGACCCCCCCCACAAATAACGAAAATAGAAGAAACACAGCTGAGAGAAAGGAAAAAATACACTGAAACAAGAAAGAAAGAAAGAAAGAAAGAAAGAAAGAAAGAAAGAAAGAAAGAAAGAAATTGAAGAAAGAGAAAGAAACCTTCCTTTCTCCATAAAGAAGACAGAAGGTTAGGTTACGTTTATTTATTCTTTTTAATGGCATATCAACCTTTCATGCTTATTTAAGCCCAGATCTTTTCATATATATATATATATATATATATATATATATATATATATATATATATATATATATATATATATCGTATGTAAGCGAGTGGCATTCATTTGAAAACAGCCAGAGTTAATTCATTTGTTCCTAGTTAAATGGTTTCAAGTATTTTTGTCCAACAAAAATAATTCCACTTAAAATTAATCCTTCGTTTTTGCACAGTTGAATGATTTAAAATATTGTGTAATGGTTTGTCAACCCTTGTGGATTATTTAATGCAAAGAAAGAAAGAAAGAAAGAAAGAAAGAAAGAAAGAAAGTCTTTGAAAAAGATACTTGTGACAAAACAGAAAGAAAAAAGAAAGAAAGAAAGAAAGAAAGAAAGAAAGAAAGAAAGAAAGAAAGTCTTTGGAAAAGATACTTGTGATAAAACAGAAAGAAAGAAAGAAAGAAAGAACTTAGAAAAAAAACCAGTGAAAAAACCAGCGAAAATGAAAGAAAAAGAAAAAATAACAAGAGAGCGAAAAACCTAACTGAAAATAAAAGGAAAAAATTAAAAGAAAAAACAAATAGAAGGAAAAAAAAAACAAGAAAAAGGAACTGAATTTTTAAAAAATTTCAAACAAATTGGATGAAAAGCTGACATTACCGTAAGGAGCTTTTCCGCCTCGTACGATAGGGATAAACAGGGTGGGAGGCGTTGGAGGAAGCTTGAAAGTAAGGGCCAAAGGTTATCTGCACATTCACCGTGCCTCAGGTCTGGACAATTATCAACATGGCAGTCAGATAACCCTGACACACGCCCGCCATGATTCTAAGCTTAAAATGCATCAAGTTAATATCAAGCTCCCTCCAAAACATTTAGCGCACGCGTACTAAAGAAAAGGAAGTCATCAATCCAACCGGAAACCGAAGTCAATTCTGTCTAGTGATAAAATTTATCAACGATATTTGTCGTGCATCGGGCACAAAGCTACTCTTAAAGACCCTTGGCTGTGTATTGAATTTGATTTTTACAAGTAACTCCCAATTGCTGTCCTGTTTGCAAGCAACGTCTTTGTCTAAAATTTAGCGAGTTTAATCCAAAGAAGTCGTTCTAATATATTATCACTGTGCCAGATTAAGCTAAGCTTGGTAAATATCTAATCTTAGTCGACAGTACTCGATCGGTTAATAAGACTGCTTTGAAAAAAATCAAAAACAAAAACGAATGCATAAATACACACACACACACATATATATATATTTTCTATATTTTGTTTTGCATATATATATATATATATATATATATATATATATATATATATATATATATATATATATATATATATATATATATATATATATATATATATATATATATATATATATATATATATATATATATATATATATATATATATATATATATATATATATATATATATATATATATATATATATATATATATATATATATATATATATATATATATATAAAGAGGTGCCCGTGGTGTAATGGTTATCGTACATGGAAATGTACACGGCGACACGAGTTCAAATCCTGGGTGATATTGATGACATTTCACATAGCACTAATATCCTTGGGAAAGGTATGAATCCAATTATTCTACCTCCTTGGTGAGGCAACTAGGCTAGGAGAAGGAAAACTCTGAATTCAAACCTGTTAAACTCCGCTTAAAAATTCACCTTGTGTCATATCCTACCCGAGCAGAGGCGTTGGTAAATATGTATATATATATATATAAAGAGAGAGAGAGAGAGAGAGAGAATTGATAAACAAAGTAATCCAAGAGGAAAGAGAATTTAATATGAAAGAAAGTCAGTCAATGCTATAACGTTACGGTTCTAATGATCCATCACCAGGATTATGGAGGAAATGCATATATATATATATATATATATATATATATATATATATATATATTTACCAACCCCTCCCGCTCGGGCAGGATATGACACAAGGTCAATATTTAAGCAGAGTTTAACAGGTTTTAATTCAGAGTTTTCCTTCTCTTGGACTAGTTGCCTCTGAAGAAGGCTGAAGAACCTAGTCTGCCCTACTATTTACCCATAGCTAGAAGGAGAATAATTGGATTCATACCTTTCCCAAGGGTATTAGTGCTATGTAAAATGCAACTAGTATTGTCCAGGATTTGAAATCGTGTGGCCGTGTCCATTTCCTACGACGATAGCCATTACATCACAGGCACCTCCCTTTCACTGCATATATATAGGCCACCGGTTCATGTCACACAAAAGCGATGCCGAATTAACTAGTCATGGTGACTGCGCGACCACTTGACCGAATGGGTCTTGAAGGTACGTAAATAAATATAATATATATATATATATATATATATTGAGAGAGAGAGAGAGAGAAATTGATAAACAAGGAAATCCAAGAATTTCGGTTTTAAAGAACCATCATCAGGATTACGAATCATCGATGGATGTTTAATAAAATACAAAAAAAATATGGAGGAAATACTAAATATGCTAAGAAAGGAATAACTGTTTAATCAATGAATCAGCTTCGTGTTTAAAATGTGTCACATGACTGTTTTGGAATATTTTTTCAATTTATTTGTTCTATTTGTTCACCAAGAAAGATTTTGAATCTGAAGAAAGGAAGATGACACTTTATCCGCTAAAACAATCCACGAGTCCTTGGCGCAACATTGTTTCCGACGCAGGTGTTTTCCCTATATTGTCGGATTTACTTACACGCGTCTGCTGTCAGGATTGATCCAGCAACCTCCAGATGACTGTGTCCTTTGAAGCTTATGGAACCAAGGCCTATAACGGTTACGCTATGTGTCCCTGAATGCTGGTGATTAACAATACAGGAATACTTGTACTCGGTTATGGCTAACAGAATCAGAACAGGCGACCCCCGCAGATTCAATAAAGTTCCGTGTAGGTTCCCGAGTTCGATAAACACCTGAAGAAGGCCGGAGGACATATCAGCCGAAATGATGTGGAAAAAGCAATAAAGATGAAGACAATAGTCCGAAAACCCTTAATGATAAAATTTGCGGTATAAAAGAATTAAAAAGAATAAATTTATTTTGCTTATTAAAGTTCATCAGATGGAATTCCATTTGATGCGCTTTGATAAGCAAAATAAATCTATTAGGGAATACAATTACTCCCTCACAATAGTATCCAACTTATTTACGAGGAATAAGGCATACCCATTGATATTCATAGGTAGGGTATATATATATATATATATATATATGTAATATAATTGCCGAGGGATTTCGTTTTATATATCTTGCCTTTCGGTTTATTAAGGCTGAGAACCTTTTGCTTAGCGCATGTGTTAGTAAGGTGCAACATGAGCGCAGGTGTTCACGCGCGCGCGGGTAGGATGTGACATTCAGAGATGTCAAAATAAGAATCCCAGAGAGGAAATGTGACTTGGAGATGTGAATGACGTCATACACCGGAAGCGTGCGCGGAGGATTTTGGGGATTTGAGAAAAGTCAGAGAGCCGAGTTTTAGCGTCCGAAGAAGACGGTTGACTTTCGGAGCTCGCCGAGGCCTTTCGGCGGGTGTTGCACGTGATGGGGGGGGGGGCAGATGGAAAAGTCGCCATAGAAAGATTGTGCCTCTCTCTTCATTATGTCGAAAAACCTTTTAACTCAAAGGTAATAAGAAGTTTCGTAACTGAACTAAGAAGTCGTAAGTGTTTTTTTTGTTTCGGGATTCCTATGTTATCAATCTATGTGCGTTATGAACATTCTATGTCCATTTCCTATATTCATGTATGGGTATGGTACATATATATGTGTGTCTGTCTGTGTGTGTGTGTGTCTGTGTGTGTGAGTGTCAAGTGAAAAAATTAAAATCACAACTACTTCCTATAGTTTGATTACAATGGTTTCCATGTATCAACTATAGTACAAACACTACAATCATCATGTGAAACACACGCACACATACATACATATATATACATATATATATATAGAGAGAGAGAGAGAAAGAGAGAGAAGGACTCGATAAAGAGAGAGAGAGAGAGAGAGAGACTCGATAGAGAAAGTAACAGAGGTAGATATTTAAAATTAAATTTGGCATACAATCACACACACGCGCGCGCGCACACACACACACACACACACACAAACAGACTCGATAGAGAAAGAAACTGGCTAGCGAGAGAGCGACTCGATAGGGAAAGTAACAGCGGTAGATAATTAAGAAAATTAAATTTGACATACCGGCTCATTGGCCAAATAGGTAGAGTGTTCGCCAATGGTCCAGGAGACCTGGGTTCAATCCCATGTCGCGTCATACCAAAGACTTTTAAAATGGTACTTGATACCTCATTGCTTAACATTCAGCAATATAAGGCACGTATCAAGGGTAAAGTGGAACAGTTAAGGGAAAGGAGTAGCACCTTCCCTTACACATCGGTGTGGTAGCTATTGGAAAGGGAGCCCTCTGGTCGCTCTCGACTACGGTAGCCAACTTTACAAATTTGATATACGATCTCACACACAGACACACACACACAGATATATGCGTGTGTGTGTGTGCATGTGTCCAAAGTTTGCATAAGCGAGAAACTGACTGTTACTAAGCTCTGTTGACACTATGTCAACGCTATCCTGATTTCGATATCCATGCCTATTACTGATAGTGAGAATTCTTTATCTACAAATATCGCAAACTATATAAATATGTGTGTGTGTGTGTGTGTGTGTGTGTGTGTTCAAGTTAAACTTCAATCGAGCGTGTAAGAGTTTAGGATGAGACCACTGGTGTAAACAAAACGGTTTCGAGTCTCCATTGTCAACCGTACGGGTTATTTCGTACAAACAGTTTGAAGAAAGCCGTGAGAAAATAATGTAGTTTTTCATTAACATGAAATAAGTTTCGGGAAAGGATTTTTTGTGTTTTTTAAAATCATGTATAATAATAAACTGGACGGCTTTTCTCTGTATCTTGTTTTATTTGTCTGTCCTTCAACCTCCGTTACACCAGAGTAAACAAACCCAGTTGATTAGGGCTGTAGAATACGCCGACTGCACCTCTACAAAAGAGGCGATACACCTGCTACGAGTGTTTTGCGCATGGCACAAAACTGAATATGATGTCGAGGCTCCAGTCCTAGAGTATTAGGAAATGTGGAGTATCCCTGCACTGTTCTTACTCCTAAGTCCACTCTAACCTGGATTACCTGTGAGAGTCCCATCTTTAGGTCAAACATTTACCAAGGATTATTATGATTAGTAAAAAAAAAAAAAATGGCCAAGTGGGTAGAGTGTTCGCCAATGGCTCGGGAAACCTAACTTCAATCCTAGGTCGCATTATACCAAATACTTTAAAAATGGTACTTGAAACCTCCTTGCTTAACACTCAGCAATATAAGGTACGTATCAAAGGTAAAGTGGAGCAATCCAGGGAAAGGAGTAGCGACCTCTGTTACACCTTGGTGTAGTAGCTATTGAAAAGGGAGCCTTCTGGTCACCCTGGATTACGGTCGCCTCTTTTTACTTTTTTATTATGATTAGTTTTTTGAAAACATAAAGCAGCGTAAAAATTATTTATATTGTTGTATAGCCATGAACAACTATACAAATATTTATACATATGCATGCAGAATCATAAAGACGATACAATAAAGACGAGCGACACAGTTCTTTAGAAAAATATACCTCTCACTTTATTGAAAGGTTTCGAAAGGGTTATCAAAGGTTTTACTGTGAGAGGGAGTTGGAGACCGAACAGAACTGCAACATATTGACCTCTAATAAGTCGTTTAAAGATGAAGTTGTCGGGTTTATAATGATTATTCGTTGTCAGTTGAATTTTGGGGTTTCGGGTTTCGATATCTGACTTCGTTGGTTTTCTTCTTACCTCCATCTTAATTCGTTGGTTCCTTCTGAGTCTGTAAAAGGTTGCTAAGGAATTCCTGAAGGAAGGAAGAAAAAAGACCAGGATACCTTTTAAATTTCAACTTTATTTCTGTGTTCAACAACCATTCTTTGAGTGAGAAATTCTTCCTGAATCCAATGGAAATGGTTGCGTCTCCCAGACAAGGTATTAAAATATTCTAGTCGTCTCCGCTGGTTGATAAGTCCAAATTGGGTGCCTTTTTATAATGCTTTTTTCGGTAGTGTCGGCCTGCAGCAGACACAACCTGCCATCGAAACCCTGTGACTTAAAAAACAGGGGTGTTACCTTACTAGCAGCCAAATGGAAAATGTCCTTTCAGTCTGAGGTGTACCACTGAAGTAAGGTCAAATTCTTCTTTTGCGCAGGACAGTCCTTTTTTCCGGGCTTGCGTCGTTCCAATTTCCTGTCGAGGGCCTCTGGAAACTTCGGCTCTCCTTGAAGTTATTAAAAAAATTTTTTTTATCCATTACAGTCACGTATAAACTAATCGCTTACAAATTTTATATATATATATATATATATATATATATATATATAAACAGTATTTAGTATTAAATAACCCACAAGAGTTGATATGCATAAAACACCAACCAAACGATGTAAATCGACATGTATTAAAAAGCCCTTTTCTGAACCTCCAGTCAAACAGGAGATTTTTCAAGCTTTTCAATAAGTGCTTTTCGGGACGAAAGCTTTCTAAGAATTGATTTTTATTTATTGCGGCCTTTTTGTCCTCAACTTGGTAGTTTTGTTTTGGGTTTTTTTTTTTTCTTCTTCTTTCACTACGTTTCGGCCAAATTTCACCTCTGGCCTTCTTCAGGTGATTTACCGCGACCTCGGATAGGAATGCTGAGTCTTGTAACCGTATCCCCAGTAATTACTGCCTTCCATAGTTGTTGTCTATCGCACCACGTTTTTGACCAAGTAAACCTCTGGCCGGCTTGGGTAGGATTTGAAACCGCTATCTTCTGACAATGCTCACCTGGAACCGTAGAGACTCAACGGGCCCCGAAGGGCGATCAAGGATGGATTTTTTGGTCTTATAAATCCTTATCTGGTCTTCCAGAGTCGGGTCCGTACCGAATTTTTGTACTTGTCTTTAATTTAATAAGTCCGCAATAAATAAAAATTAATTCTCAGATTAAGAAGCCTCATCTCAAAATGATTCCAATTAAAGACAAGTACGAAAGCTTTCTACTATCTACAGAATGATTGATTGGTTTTCATTTATATATAGAAGGAACACAATATAGAAGGAACACAATAGCACAATTGGATAGAGAAATTTTTCAGTTACAAATATGCTCACATACGTTAAACACTGGTCGCAATAGGCTAAACCAGGGCTTCTCAAAGTGATCAATATAGACTTTGGATTTGGTATTAAATAACCAACTAGGCTTGATATAATATAAAACCGAGCCGAACCAAACCAAACTGATTTTGGAAAAAGGTCATCCAACGAGGGTTAGCATGCCGTAAAATTAATCAATCAGTCTAACTCATGAAAACATTTTAATAGATTAATATGTAAATATCAAAGAATAAAAAAACAAAATATTCACGAGATGTATTTCTTTATATATGATAATATACCATCGTTTCGTTTTTTTTTGTTTTTTTTTCAAACCATCTTCAAGACGATGCTGGAATGCGATGTGCCATTATTTTTAAATAAATAAAAATTAAATGAGACACTTCTTAGTGCTCTATTTCCGTTAATAGCGTCCTGTTTCAAAATATACCGACTTAATTATTGTTTGAATTTTTTTTTTTTAAAGGTAACGTAATTTTCTTTTTTTAATTCAAAACTTTTATTAGAATTTAGAATTCTTAAAAATTATCTAGACTAACATCTGAGTGCGTTTTAGAATATTTTAAAGTTTTCCTTTTTTAATAAAAATCCATTTTTTCTTCATTTTTCTTTTTATATTAAATAAAATAACGTATTTGTTGTTATTTGCAATAAAAATTTAAGTTTGGAAATATTTTGATAAAAAAGCATATCGAAATTATGAAAAGTTTGTATAATCTAATAACCTCGGTTATCGAACGGCTCTCAGTTCAAACAATTCAGAGTTTGATTAAAAAGATTAGAGTAGAACATGTAATTGAACACACGAGTTGCGCTGATGAAGATGGATAGGGCGCGAATGACTGCCGAGGAAAACCGAACACGGCCGAATGACTGGCCGATTTTACCCGAGCAACATTATTTCAGCTTTCGATCAAATCGGAAATCGAACCTAATTTTGGAACTTATTATGTTCGACAACAGAGGTTCCACTGTACTAAATAAAAACTTATTTAAGTAAGGGACATAGCAGTTATTTAGTTGACTTGTGAACCGTTTAGTTACTCGCTGTAAAAAAAAGGATAAAACACCAGTGCTACTATTTAGAAACAAGAGAAAAATGTTGATTATGCTAATTAGTATAACATAGTTATTTCTGTGGTATAAAGATTTTAGATTATTTTTAATTTAAACTCCATAAATTTAGATTATATAAATCATTTTGTACGAGGCTTTTAAATGGAGACAGCAATTTTCTGTCTTGAAAAATCATCTTTTTTTAAAGTCTGTTTTTTATACAGGGTCAAATATCTCGCTCCTGTGGGAAATTTGCAACTACATCACAACCACCCCACGAAACACTTTTTAATACAAGCGGATATTTCTTAGTAAAATTACAATATTTTCTCAAGGAAATAAATGTACTATACCAATTCAGTGAAATGGAATATTCTGAAGGGAGGGTTGCGAATAACTTTCATGTTTCTCGCTCGAATTTGTTGAAATTGGACAGTTTACTCAAAACAGCGTATCAATTTGATATATGTAAACAAGCTGGCATTTCCTCCTTGATCGTTTGAATTTATTTATCGATTTCCATTTGAGCTAATTTTCTGAGAATTCTCAGTGTTAAAGAGTGAAATCTTCGATGTTTGCAGATTATCAACCAAAATTGTAATTGGCTATAGTTCAGGATTTTGTTTGTTTTTTTGTTTGTTTGGGTTTTATGGCGTATCAACCTTTGTAGGTTATTTAATGCTAAATCTATTTTAATGTAAATAAATAGTTCTATTTCAAACGATTCAGTTTCGCATAAGTACGAATTTTAGTTCTATTTGACCAACAGATAGGACCCTATCAGGTGCTACTATGAGCCAGAGTGGACCTGGGAGCGATGGCAATGAAGGGATACTCCACATTCCCCGAAGCTCCAGCATTACTGGAATCTCACCATCAAATAGTTCAGTGTTATAGCCAGATCATGTTCAGAATATGTTGGAGGCACAAATTGCTGACTAGTTGGTTGGTTGGTTGCTTTGTTTAACGGCATATCAACCCTTTTCGAGTTATTTAACGCCGAATTAAATTTCAAACAATTCAGTTAATTATAAGTATCATTTTTTCACCAACAGTTAAATGTCAAAACACTTCAGTTAAATGTCAAAACAGTTCTATCTCAAATAATTCAGTTTATCACAAGTACACAGGTTCCATTTCAAAGCAGTTCTATTTCAAGCAATTCAGGTTAGCATAAGTACACAGCTTAGTTCTATTTGACCCATAGAGAGGACTCTATCAGGTGCTACCACTCCAAACTAGAGTAGACCTGAGAGCGATAGCAATGAAAGAGTACTCTGCATTCCCCAAAGCTCCAGCATTACTGGAACCAGACCATCAGATTGTTTAGTATCGTATCCAGTTGCGTTGGTCTCACCCCTCTGCAGAGATGCAGTCGGAGTATTCTACAGTCCCAGCTGAATGGGAAATGGAGACGAAAAAAGGCATCATTCATGCATTTTGAGAAACTGGCAAGACTTAAAATATCATTACTTTCTAGGTAGGTTGCTCCCGGTCTGCCATCTCAAAAATAACAAGACGAACCCAAGATAACAACTAGCGATGAACGTCAGCTGAAAAGGATTCTTATATTTTATCGATTTGCCAACTGAACGGAAATTTTTCAAAGCCTGGAATGATGGAAGTGTAGCTATTTCTCGACCAATAACACTCCGGAGACTCCAATTCCGATATAACAACAAGATACCGATTTCAAAACAACTATAAACATTCAAACAGAAACGAAAGCGTTCAATATGTTCTTGGGATCATCAAAATTGATCTGTTGATCAATGGAACTAGGTCATTTTCAGTGATGAATCAAGATTTTTTATTTCTTTCGATGATCCTGGCCCCGCGTCTAGGGAAAGTCATTCGAAAGATATGATGTCAAATGCGTGAAAAAAGCGTAAAATTCCCAAAATCTGAAATGATTTGAGGTTGCATATTTGCCCCCTGTGTCAGAAATATCTGCTTCCTGAAAAGATCGATTAATGCTACTTATCTATTGGGATGTCCCAAAATCATTCCCTTTATAACATATTTAGAGAATAGATTTAGGGACAATGAATCCGTCTCCCGTCAAGACCTCGCTCCACGATACTCAGCAAAATCTACGAGAGACTGGTTGAAGAAGAAGATACGAGGATCATTAAATAAGTTTCCAGACTTTATTCGTATGGGCACTTTTATTGATAGTACACACATGAAACTCTAGTACCCCTCGAAGTAATCTCCTTCGGCTACAATGAACTTGTTGTACTGTTCCAACAACTTCTGGAAGGCCTTATGGAAGTCCTCTTGTGTGAGCGTGTCAATGACCTTCGTCACAGCCTCTTTCATCTCCTCAATTGTTTCATAACGACAGCCTCTGAGCTTAGGGAATAACCAAAAGTCACAGGGAGCATGGTCTGGACTACAGGGAGAGTGAGGAACTGTCTGGACGCCCATTTTGGTCAAATAGTGTGTGACAAGGATGGAGTTGGGGACTGGTGCATTGTCCTGGTGGAAATGCCACTGATCCGATTTGAAAAGTGCTGGCCTCTTCCGACGGAATCTCTTCCTGAACTCCCTTAAAACCTAATCATAGTAACCCTAACCCTAACCGTTTGGCCAATCAACTCTGGTGTTCTGACTTCCTTACTCCGCCCACACCTCACATCATCCCTCACAGACTCCCTACCTTCCTTGAATCGCTTATGCCACTCAAAGACTGATGCTCGATTTATGCAAGAGGGTCGAAAAACAGTCTGAAGCATTCCATACGTTTCTGTGGCATTTTTTCAAATTTAATACAGAATTTTATTGCATATCGTTCTTCTAAAGTGTCCTCACGTCCAGGTTGCATTTTTGAAATTCACCAGCAGTTACAATCAGGCTTTAGCAGGGTGTATTCCAATTGCTGCTGTAGCTGTTTATTTTAACCTGAAATCCTAAAAATTGGTCAGTCATCTCATAAGATGTACAGCAATAAAATACTGAATTTTAAAGCGTCTACAACAATTTTCAATGCCTGTACAAAAAAGTCTGGAAACTTATTGAATACACCACGTACCTGTTTTTTATTGGCCTGCGAATAGCCCAGATGCAAATCCAATAGAAAATTCATGGAGAATCCTCAAGAAGAAATAAACAAATATTATTTATCGAATCTTGTAAGATTAAAGCTTGTCATTACTGATGTGTCACTATTGGTATAATCAGAGACTTGTTGTGATTTAATCATTTCGTTACTGGAACAAATTAAAGAAATGGTACTATTTACCAACCCCTCCGCTCGGGCAGGATATGACACAAGGTCAGTTTTTAAGCGGAGTTTAACTGGTTTGAATTCAGAGTTTTCCTTCTCCTAGACTAGTTGCCTCACCAAAGCTGAAGAACCTAGTCCGTCCTACTATTTACCCATAGCTGGAGGGAGAATAAGGGGGTTCATACCTTTCCCAAGGGTATTTGCCCGAAAGTGAACGTAATAGCGCGACTGGAGTACGAACTCGCGTACTACGATTCCGCAGTTCATCGCTTTAACCATTACACCACGAGGACAAAGAAATGGTAAATCCAAAATGTGCAACCACTGATGAGCTGGAGTACTTATACAGTTCTTCAAAAGTATTTTCATTAATGAATACTTTTTCTTTTGATTTTTACATCTTTGATTACAACAAAATTTTTAAAAAAAACCTGGTTCGTCAAAGAAATACTACCAGATTATTTTTATATCCCGAATTGATACACCGTTAAGACTAAACTGTCAAAATTTTTTAAAAATTCGAACGAGAAATATGAGTTATTCGCTAAAAAAAAAAAGAAAAGAAAAAGAATATTCGATTTCACTGATTTGGTGTAGTAGCAATGATAAACAGATATGATATTTCGAGCGAGTCATCGTGACGTAGCAAATAACGTGCTGGGCTATGACATCGTTGTTAGAGAGTTCAAGCTCCACTGACACTATAACGTTCATTTTCGGACTAATATCCTTTAGAAAGGCATGAAACAGCTTAGCACTTTACATCTATAGGTTAATAGTACGATTACTGCCCTTCTACAAGAATGGTTGTTGCATTAAATAACCCACAAATATTGATATGCCATTAAATAAAGAAACCAAATTCGTTTTTTTACAAAAATGTATTTGTGCCTTCTTGATGGACTGACTGAAAAGGGTTGCCTTGGGTATGACACTAAACTGCATCTGATGGTGAGGCTGCAGTTCTGGGGAGAGTAGAATGTCCTCTCATAGCTATTACTCCCTGGTCCACTCCGACCCAAAGTCGGAGTACCAGTTAGAGTCCCATTTATGAATCAAAAAGATCTGCTTAATTTTTTCTTATATCAAATAGGGATTATGGATAAATTACTGCGAATTATTAGTATTAATAATAGTTGCTTAGAACTATAATTGCTTAGGGAGAGAAAGGGGCCACCTCCGGTGGTGTAAAAAAAATAAAGTTGGCGACCGTAGTCGGGGGTGACCTGAAGGCTCCCTTTTCAATAGCTACTATACCAAGGTGTAGGGGGGGCTTCTCATTTCCAAGGATTGCTCCTCTTTACCCTTGATACTTACTTTATATTGTTGAGTGTTAAGCAAGGAGACATCAAGTACCATTTTTAAAGTCTTTGGTATCACGCAACCTGGGATTGAACCCAGGTTTCCCAGACCATTGGTGAACACTCTACCCACTAAGGCAATGAGCCGGTTTCGCCAATGGCCTGGGAGAACTGGGTTCAATCCCGGGTCGAGTCATACCAAAGACTTTCAAAATGGTTCTTGATACCTCCTTGCTTAACCCTCAGCAATATAAGGTACGGATCAAGGGTAAAGTGGAGCAATCCAGGGAAAGGAGTAGCACCTTGTTGTAGTAGCTATCAAAAAAGGAAGCCTTCGGGACACCCTCGACTATGGTCACCAACTTTACTTACTCCGGTGGTGTAATGGTTAACAAACTATACAAGCAAACCTTCACGAATGAGTCTGAATCCCAGTGCGGGTCCCATTCAGTCGACCTTGTGCCAAATTTAAGCAAAAATCTTCGTAAATTACAACTAAGTATTATTGATAGTTTCTTTTGATCAATGATTAAGTTTGGTTTGGAACGGTTTGTGTTATATAGTGGCTGGTATCACGTGACTTCCGGAATTGCGGAGGTATAAAAGACGTTGTGTTTCTTAAGCACGGGAGTCTGCATGATCTTGGTCAGTAGTAAGACCAACTTCGGAAGTAACACACACAGCGTGAGACTTATAATATTTGTTGAACTGTACCACTTCAGTTAATTAATAATTAATTCTGTATTTCACTGTGTATTTCTTCCTTACCACGATACAACAGTTTGTGTTTTATGGCATATCAACTCCTGTGGAGTATTTAATGTCATATCCTGTTTTATATATATATATATATATATATATATATGATTTATAAGCGAATAGTTTACTAGTAACATTAATTCTAAACGTGTCAGAGCTCATTGATATGTATACAGTTAAATGTTTACAAGTATTGCTAATGAACACTAATAATTCTATTTGATACGAGCTGTACCCGGACACGCGTTGCTGTGGCTCAGTTTGTTTAAATGGAAAAAAAGAAAAAAAGAAAATGCATGTTTCTAATATGTTTAATTTTCCAATACTTGGATAATAAGTATATAAAAATACCCCTGAATTCGAATAAAATACTCTCAGAAAATTTTAAACCAATTAGTGATATAAAACTGGAGATTATCGTTTAGTAAAAAAACATTTACATTTTTATTTATATAGATATAGATGTCTTTCGTTGAATGTAAGAGAAAAAATGTCATATTAACATAAAATATTTAGTAAACAATTCGTATTGGAAAATTAAACATATTAGAAACATGCATTTTCTATTTTCTTCCATTTAAACAAACTGAGCCACAGCAACGCGTGGCCGGGTACAGCTAGTAAGTATATAAAAAAACTCCTGAATTCGAATAAAATACTCTCTGAAAATTTTAAACCAATTAGTGGTATAAAACTGGAGATTATCGGTTTGTAACAAACATTTACATTTTTATTTATATAGATATAGATGTCTTTCGTTGAACGTAAGAGAAAAAATGTCATATTAAAATAAAATATTTAGTAAACAATTCGTTACTACTGAACCAACGAAATATGGTTTAAGAAAGAAAACTTTTGAATGGATGTCGTTCGTTGAATTTCAACACAAAAACATATTTTGTAAACAATTCGTTAGAAAAAAAAAATTACGACTGAATCAATGAAATATGGTTTAAAGTTTAGTGTCTCTGTTTAATTCAACCAAAAAAGAAAAAGTAACTAAGCAGAAAAATTAAGTCACGTGTAAAATTCTTGGAAACGGAAGTTATGTTTTTGCGTTCAGCTTTTGTCGAAGAAAAACTACTTATTAAAAATATCTTTTTAATCATTGTAATATTTTTGGATAATAAGTATATAAAAACACTCCTGAATTCGAATAAAATACTCTCTGAAAATTTTAAACCAATTAGTGGTATAAAACTGGAGATTATCGGTTAGTAACAAACATTTACATTTTTATTTATATAGATTAATCATTTGTTTACACGGAGTTAAATGGATTCAAGTATTGCGCTCCAATACTAATAATGCTATTCCACATTATTCATTTGGTTGCACACAGTTTAATGGTTTCAAGTATGATAAATAGATAAATACCACTTTTTACCCATAGATGTGACCCTAACAGGAATTACCACTCCGGTTCAGAGTGTACCTGGGAGTAATGGTAATGAAAAGTATCTAACATTCCACAAAGCACAAGAATTCGAGATGGTTTAGAATCACGTCCAGAACACTTGGTGAGGGGTCTTACTGCTCTACAGAAGTGCTGTCGGTGTATTTTACAGCCCCAGCCGACGGGGCTAGCAATGTTCCTTTACTTCTGTTCGTAAATATCGGATTCTCCGATGTTATAATTTTGCCCGGTCGGCTGGGGCTTTAGAATACACCAACTGTTTCTTTGCAGAGGGGTAAGACTCCCCACCCTGTGAGTGTCCTGGATTTGTCACTAAACACTCTGATGGTCAGGTTCCAGTAATGCTGAAGCTTTGAGGAATGCAGAGTGCCTCTTCATTGCCATCGCTCCCAGGTCCACCCTGGCCCGCAGTGGTAGCACCTGATAGGGTCCTATCTAAGGGTCAAATAGTACTAAACTGTGAACTTATGCTAAACTGAATTGCTTGAAATAGGACGCTTTTGATATTGAAACTACGTACTTATACTAAACTGAATTACTTGAAATAGAATTGTTTTGACATTTAAACTGTGTACTTATGTTAGACTAAATTGTTTGAAAAGGAACTGTTTTTGTATGCTAATCAGAATTGTTCGAAATTAAACTTTTTTGACATTTTAAGTGCGAACTTATGTTAAATTGAATTATTTGAAATAAAACTGTTTATATGTATAAAAACGGATCTAGCATTGAATAACCTACAATGGTTGATATGCCATAAAACCAAACCAAACCAAACCAATGTTACCATGGGAAAAGAAATAAGACGTTTCGCTGTATATGTGCTTCACTAGTAAGTAAGTTGGCGACCGTAGTCGAGGAGGATGCGAAGGCTCCCTTTTCAATAGCTACTACACCGAGATATAGGGGGGTTCTACTCCTTTACTTGGATTGCTCCACTTTACCCTTGATACGTACCTTATATTGCTGAGTGTTAAGCAAGGGGGCATCAAGTACCATTTTTAAAGTCTTTGGTATGACGCGGACTGAGTTTGAACCCAGGTCTTCCGGACCATTGTCGAACACTAAACAAGTTTTAATAAAAAAAAAGTAATATCTAAGAGAACGCCTGATTAAGAATGCCACTCATTACGAAACTTAGAAAAGTGGGAAAAAGAAAACCATTCGAAATTTAGCGCTTCTGGCAAATGCCCCCGCTCAAGCCGAAATCCTGCTACATAGTCTAGGACGAGCCGCTGCCGGCAGCGGCCCATATCAACGCACACAAGATAGAATACATGTGTTTTAATCAAACAGGCGACATCTCCGCACTAAACGGCAGCACTCTGAAACTAGTTGACAAGTTCACCTACCTACCTAGGGAGCAGTGTCTCATCAACCGAGACAGACATCAACACGTGACTTAGCAAATGCATGGACAGCTATGGATAGACTATCGGTCATATGGAAGTCAAACCTGACCGATAAAATGAAGCGTAGTTTCTTCCAAGCAGCGATCGTGTTGATACTGCTATATGGATGTACCACATGGACGCTAACTAAACGGATGGAGAAAAAACTTGACGGCCGTTACTCAAGAATGCTGCGAGTAATATTGAACAAGTCCTGGAGACAGCACCGCACAAAGCAGCAGATATACGGCCACTGACCACCCATCACGAAAACTATCAAAATTAGACAAAGCAGACAAGCGAGACACAGCTGGAGAAGTAGGGACGAGCTCATAAGTGATGTACTCTTGTGGACCCCTTCAAATGGACGAGCAAAGGCAGGATGTCTAGCTTGAAACTACATACAGCAGCTATGTGCCGATACGGGATGTAGCCCTGAGGATCTGCCGAAAGCAATGGACGATAGGGAGGTGTGGCGAGAGAGGTTGAGGAATATTCGTGCTGATAGCGGGACATGATGAAGATGATGAAGCAATGAATTAAATGATTTTAAAATATTACAGCTGGATGCGAAATGAAATACTGTGAGTAAGGAATAATTATTAAATAGCTTATGAAAATTACTGCGTGCTGAAGACAAGTTTCTGTTCTTCTAACTGGTTAAAACTATGCCCAGCTAAGTGGAAGTTTGTTTTAATGTTAATCTTGCCTAAGAAGGCGTCATTTTGTAAAGTAGGGGTCGTGGTTGGATTCAAGGACATTGTCGCGAATTAGTTGCTTTTATTTGTTCCTTTTTTCTATTTTTTAAAATTTTTACTTAACATATAAAGATTCACACACACACACACACACACTCAGATATAATTTGATATATTTTTTTAAAAAGTGCTCAATATCATCGATAGAGTATATATATTTAAGTTGGGATGGCGTAGGCATAAAGTCAACGGAGCTTGGCAGATCAGTTTCTCGCCTATGTGCACATAAAACCAATATATAGTCTGATGAACACAAAGACCATAAACTGGCCGTTAGATTTAATAGAATTTTTTATAGCAATCTTACAATAAATTAAAGAATTGATTGTTTCCAATATCTCCCTCTTTCTCACTGAAGATAATCCACCTCTATCTGATCAAATCTCTGATGAAACCTGATACACTTGATGGCACCGAGCTTTTACCATCTACCCAGATTGTCACAGTCAAAATCAAAAACCCCTACCACCATTACTCAAACCTATATCTAGTTTCCTCCCTGTTCTATCCTTGTCTATCTCTTGACCCTTTCCCTCTCTTTACACCTTTTTACTTTCTCCGTTATTTTATCTATTTCTTTAATTGATAAAATGTAGAAAAAAGAAACAAAAAAATGTTTAGTCTGAAGAAATTCTTCTGTGAATACAGAACGAAATATTACAACTAAACCCGTTATCAGTGTTGCTTTATACACTTTTCCACTTATTTTTATCATATATATATATATATATATATATATATTAGTAAAAAGTAAAGTTGGCGACCGTAGTCGAGGGCGACCCGAAGGCTCCCTTTTCAATAGCTACTACACCGAGGTGTAGGGGAGGGCGCTACTCCTTTCCCTGGATTGCTCCACTTTACCCTTGATCCTTACCTTATATTGCTGAGTTTAACACTCAGTGAAGGACATATTAATATGTCCATCAAGGCGGTATCAAGTACCATTTTTAAAGTCTTTGGTATGACGCGACCTGGGATTGAACTCCGGTCCATTGGTGAACTCTACCCACTAGACCAAAATTAAACAATATATACATTTTTGTCAACATATTTTTGTATTTATCCTTTCAAGTTGCTGTATCGATTTTATGATATCCAGCAAGAATTGGTTAATAAACCTCCCATAATTAATTGGTTCCCCTGAACATTCCGCTTAATCTTGGGCTATGATCGGTGGTGTGTATATTGCAAAAGCGATGTAACATTTGAATGTACATTACTACTTGGCATGAATAAAGCGTTTATTGTTTATACCAATGTGTTGTTGTAAAGTTTATTTTAAAATTTGATTCCATAAAGTGCGACAGCTATATATATATATTTGCAATATACAACAGCCCCTGATGATGGTCCAAGATCGGGCTGAAAGATCGAGGGAACCAATACATTTGATGACCCATCGAACGGGTGAAATAAATTTATAATCGAACATACTTATTGATCTTATTATTTTTAAATTACACACACACACATACACACACAAATATATATATATATATATATATATATATATATATAGAAACACTAAAGTAAAAGTACGATCACCAGATGGAGACACAGAATACTTCGACATAGTAGCAGGAGTACTACAAGGAGACACGCTGGCTCCGTATCTCTTTATCATTTGTCTAGACTACGTACTTAGAACATCGATTGACAAAATCAAAGAGAATGGCTTCGAACTGACGAAGAAAAGAAGCAGAAGATACCCCGCAACAACAATTACCGACGCCGACTACGCCGATGACATAGCGATACTGGCAAATACACCTGACCAAGCCGAAACACTTCTGCATAGTTTGGAACGAGCAGCAGCAAACATAGGCCTCCATGTTAATGCACATAAAACGGAATATATGTGCTATAACCAAACGGGGGACATCTCCACTCTAGAAGGAACCCCTCTTAAACTAGTAGACAAATTCACGTACCTAGGAAGCAGCGTCGAATCAACCGAAAAGGACATCGAAACGAGGTTAACGAAAGCATGGACAGCTATCAATAGGCTATCGACTATATGGAAATCAGACCTAACCGATAAAATGAAACGCAGTTTCTTCCAGGCAGCGGTCACATCGATACTGCTATATGGATGCACTACATGGACGCTAACAAAACGGCTGGAGAAGAAACTAGATGGCAATTACACAAGAATGCTGCGTGCAATCCTGAACAAGTCCTGGCAGCAACACCCCACAAGACACCAACTGTACGGCCACCTGCCCCTATCACGAAAACTATTCAAGTTAGGCGAACCAGACATGCAGGACATTGCTGGAGAAGCAGAGATGAACTCATAAGAGATGTACTCTTATGGATCCCCACACACGGCCGCGCAAAAGCAGGACGACCAGCACGAACGTACATTCAGCAGCTATGTGAGGATACAGGTTGTTGTCCTGAAGACCTGCCTAGGGCGATGAACGATAGGGAGGAGTGGCGAAAGAGGGTCAGGGATATCCGTGCTGCCAGCACGATATGATGATGATGATGATGATGATGATGATGATGATGATGATATATATATATATGGGCCAATCAATTAGTGATTATATATAAGATTTTGATTAGAAAAATAGAACTAGAATTATCTCTCTGCTCATATTAATCTCTCTCTCTCTGTCGCTCTCTCTCTGTCTCTCTGTCTCTCTCTCTTTTTCTCTCAATCTATCTATCTGTCTATCTATTTCCTTTTATCTCTCTCTGCACACATATATGCATATGTATGAGTGTGTGTGTGTGTGTGTGTGTGTTTGTGTGTGTGTGTGTGTGTGTGTGTATTACTGTGAGTGTTCTACAAATCTTCATATTAATATGTCCCTCACTAAACATTTGACTTTTCCTCTCTCTCTGTCTCTATTTTTTTCTCTCTGTATATATATATATATATATATATGTGTGTGTGTGTGTGTGTGTGTGTGTGTGTGTGTGTGTGTATTCTTTTATCAATGTTTAACATTCTTCATTTCTTTTTTCCATTTTTCTTTCCTCTTTTATATATATATATATATATATATATATATATAATGCTAGTTTGTTTTCCTTATTGCAGTCTATCATTAAATTAAGTAATTGGTCATAGATAGATAG
>OY757931.1:58541528-58556528 GCA_963585895.1 Sepioteuthis lessoniana | reverse complement strand
TACTTTCTAAAAATGTGCGTTTATACTGATGTATTGTGTAGTGTTTTAAATTTGTTTCTATAAATAGCGTCAGAGGCTAAAGACATTTAAGTACATAAGTGCTGGATTCAGAATTAATTCTATTAAGTTTGGGTCATATATTCCTAATATTTAGCGCCTCGAGAATCAGTAGTCTTTGCTTGTCATTTTGTTGTTCTAATATTGTGTTTTCGGTAAGAATTTTCCGAAATACAGTTGTTGGGCATGAATGTGTTTTTAGATGTTGTGCTATGGAACTGGTATCAGAAAGGTACATAATAAGTCTTTTCGATAGGGTAGTTGAGGTTAAACCGACGTATATCTTGTTGTTTTCAGAGATAAAATCTCCAAAAGAACATATAAATTCATATATAACATTAGTTGTTTTTTTTTTACAAAACTCCGATTGAGGGAGGGGAGTTATTATCAATGAAAATTAAATAAATATATTGACAAAAAGTATATATAATATTCAATCAAGATTCAATTCAATATATATATATATGTATTGTCTATGATATAGACAATTTATCTATAACATATATTATAAACAATATATCTATAATATATATATATATATATATATATATTATATTGTCTATATTATAAACAAAAATGTCTATAATATTCAATTAAGATTCAATTCAATATATATATATATATAATGTTCAATATAAATATATATAATATTCAATCAAATATATATATTCTTATATATGAGTGGTCAATGTAGATTCAAATCAATATATATATATATATATATATAATGTTCAATATATATATATATAGTAGCGTCCAAAACTAAGGGTCAAAATTTTAAAACCTAATATTTGTTAGAAATAACAACTGTGAAAAGCTGAAATTTTGACAACTGGTAGTCGTTATCATCCATAATAACATACTGAAATTTGAATCATTTGCAAAGGATAGAAAAAGAATTATAACAATTATTTATTTATTTTCAAAATAGGATCGTCCAAAGGTAAGGGACAAAATTGAGAAAAAACAATGTAAACAGTATGCTATATTCAAATTTTTTTATTTCCTCTAAAGAATAAGTCTTACTTAGTCATTTGTAAACGTTGCATCAGCCGGCACAATGGCGAAACGCCAAAAACTTGATTACTCTGTAAGACAAGCTATTGTGAAGCTACACAAGGAAAAGGACACCATTAGAGAGATTTCAGAGAAAGGGAAACGTTCCAAGAGTGTTGTAGGCAGGGTTGTTAAATCCTACAATGATACTGGCAAAATAGTTAGTGCTTTTAAAACCGGCAGACCCCGCAAAACTTCGGCAAGAGAAGATCGAATAATGCAGCGTATGTCATTAAAGGACAGTTTTAAGCCTTGCACAGAAATTAAAAAGGTTATGAATAGTACCTCATGTGTTAATGTGTCAAGACAGACTGTTTCTAGACGACTGCAAGAAATAGGGCTGTTTAATCGAACCCCAAGGAAGAAACCACTTGTTAGTTCGAAGAATAAGAAGAGGAGATTAGAGTTTGCAAACAGGTATGTAATTTGGACATGTGAAAATTGGGCAAAAGTATTTTTCAGTGATGAAAGCAAGTTTAATTTATTTGGAAATGATGGAAAAAACAATGTAAAGAGACGTATTGGTGAAAGACTTAGTGCAAAGTGTACTAAGAAAACTGTCAAGTTTGGGGGAGGAAGCGTCATGGTATTTGGAATGTTTTTTAGCCAAGGTACAACGCCTCTTGTCCGGTTACAAACTCGTGTAAACGCGCAGATCTATAAAAACATTGTTTAAGATCATGTTGTGCCAATCATACAGAATTCAGGTTTCGATAGGGCTACCTTTATGCAAGATAATGCCACATATCACAAGGCAAAGGTGGTAATGAGTTACCTTAGCGAGCAAGATTTCGAAATTATGAATTGGCCACCGCAAAGTCCTGACTTAAATCCAATAGAAAATCTTTGGAAGACCTTAGGAGTGAAAGTTATGGAAAGAAATCCCACTAATACGGAGGATTTGTGGGTGAAGCTTCAAGAAGAATGGTCTAAAATTAGTATCGAGGATTGTCAAGAACTGATTCGTTCTTGTAGTCGAAGATGTGCAGCTGTCATTGAGAGCAAGGGCTCATTTACTAAATATTGATTTTACATGTATTTTTATTGTTTTTTGGCTGTTTACATTGTTTTTCTCAATTTTGTCCCTTACTTTTGGACGTTCCAAATTTGAAAATAAATAAATAATTGTTATAATTCTTTTTCTATCCTTTGCAAATGATTCAGATTTTAGTATGTTATTATGGATGATAACGACTACCAGTTGTCAAAATTTCAACTTTTCACAGTTGTTATTTCTAACAAATATTAGGTTTCAAAATTTTGTCGCTTAGTTTTGGACGCTACCGTATATATATAATGTTCAATCAAATATATATATTCTCATATATGTGTTTTTGAGTGTGTGTGTCTAGAAAAGTGGCGTAAGGAGAAATTTAAAGAAGCTTGAAATGACTTGGTTTGATATATATATATATATATATACGTAGATGTGTGATTCGGTGTGTGGGTGTGTGTGTATACAATGTGTGTTCATATACGTATTATGACTCAGATTGTACTTACCAAGATAGACACCTCCATCTAAGGGATAAGTAGTACCACTGCTGTTCTTATACAAAAATGACTTTGGCATTAAATAACCCTCGATCGTTGATATGTCATTTAATTAAAAAAAAAAAACGAATCAAGATAGACATAAACAATTACTGTTTTTATGTTGTTTTTTTTTTACTGGGTACTTCATACTATTGGCCTTATGTTATATTTAAGCGTAATGTGTAGCTGCTTTTTTTTTGTTTTGTTTTTTCTTTGTTACCTTTAAACTATTGCCATTAAATAATTTTGGCAATATTTTTTTTTAATCAAGAAAATTTAGATCATGCCAATGACTTAAACACTCACACACACACATATATATATATATATATATATATATATATATATATTTGCACACATTAAAAAATGGGCGTGTTGTATAAGATAGTTATTTCCTAAAATTTCTTGAAAGACAATGATAATACGAATCTCTTGAGTAAAAACCTGGCCAAATATATTTTTCCTCTCTGGGATTATGCAATGATTACTGAAACTTTCATATTCGGTACATCTGCTACCGAGGGTACCATTTAGCGCAGCACTCGGCTTTATCACCATGGTGACAGACACTTCCCACTCCGAAGTAAACCAGGAACGCCTTTATGGCACGGGGAGTACAGCTTATCTATAACGACTCCTGCTACTTAACTCTTTTTCTTTTTCTTTTTAAGTCTGTATCTTCCGATGATATTCGTATAGTTTTTTAGGTTTTGGTTTTGGGATTTTTTACAAAATGGCCGACCTTATGTGGCACAAAATAGCTTCCTTATCTTAAAAAGAATAAAAAAGAAGAAAAGAAAAAAAGGGGGTAAACGGAAAAGCAAAATAGCGGAAAGAAAGAAAGAAAGAAAGAAAGAAAGAAAGAAATACCTATAACTTTTCCTTCCGTCATTCCATTTCTCATGCCCCTACCTTGCCCACTCGGCTGGAGCAATAGAATACACCGACTGTACCTCTGCAGAGGGATAAGACCCCCTCCCAACGAGTGTCCTGGGTCTGACACTAAACAATCTGATGGTAAGGCTTCAGTAATTCTGGAGCTTTGAGGAATGCAGAGTATGCCTTCATTGACATCGCTCCCAGGTCCACTCTGGCCCGAAGTGGTAGCACCTGATAGGGTCCTATCTATGTGTCAAATAGAAGTAAACTGCGTACTTATGCTAAACTGAATTGGTTGAAATAGAACTATTTTCACATTTAACTGTGTGTAAACAAAAACTATACTTATGCTAAACTAAATTGTTTGAATTAAAACTGTTTGACTTAACTGAATATCTTGAAAGAGAAATGTTTTTGACCATTAAACTGTATACTCATACTAAACTAAATTGTTTGAAATAGAACTGTTTATTTGTACAAAAATGGATTTAGCATTGAACAACCTACAAAGTTTGATATGCTATAAAAACAAACCAACCAACCATTCCACCCACCCATGTCTACATCTCACCTCACCAAACAAATATATATATATATATATATAAATCGAACTTACAAAGCAGATCCCTTAATGGAACGTTTTGGGGTGTATCTGACAGTAATCTTGTCTAGAAATGACATTGACGGTTTTTTTTCGTTCTGAATGTGGAGACTGACCACTTCGTTCAGATTCAGTCATCTGATCATCACCATTATTCATAGGTTCACTCTGATCTGAACTAGTAGCACCTGTTATGAACACATATATTGGTTAAATGGATCAAATTATTCCAATGGTTTGAATGATATTGAACTATATTGATACATCGACTCTTAAAACATTAATATTACAACTAAGAAGGAAGGGTTTACCTGTTTAAAATGATTCTGAACTTTATTAATATATTGGTTTTTGAAATATTGATATTGCTATAAAGTATGTTGTTTACCTGCATAAATGATTTTAAATACATTGATATGTTGGCACTTAATTATTTTGCAACTAAAGATGAAGTGATTCGCTGTCTAAATGATTGTGAACTTTATTCATAGATCTGATCTGTACCATACCCAGATACGGCTATGTGTGAAACGTATATAGACTGTTCATAACATATATATATAGAACATAGGAATCTCGAAACACGAAAAACACTTACGACTTCTTAGTTCAGGTACGAAACTTTTTATTACCTTTGAGTTTAAAGGTTCTTCGACATAAGGAGAGAGATACACATTCTTTCTATTCTGGCTTTTTCATATCCCTCCCCAACACGTGCGCACCCATCGCAAGGCCTCTGCGAGCAAGCGAAACTCAACCATCTTCTTCCGAGGCAGGACTCAACTCAACTAACGGACTTTTTCAAAATCCCCCAAATCCTCCGCGCGCTTCCAGTGCGTGACGTCACCCGCAATCTGTAGTCCCGTTTCCTATCTGGGCTATTGTGACATCTCTGAGTGACACGTCCGTTCCGATGCGTGAACACCTGCGTTAATGTTGCCCCTAAGTAACCCATGCACTGAGCCAAAAGGTTCTCAGCCTAACTAAACCCAAAGGCATAAAACGAAATTCCCCGGCCATTATATTACAGATCTTCAAACCTTGATATTGAGTAAGTATGAAATGTTTACTTGTTTAAAAAGATTGTGAACTTCATTAATATATTGGCTCTTAGAACATTAATATTACAACTAAGTATGAAGTGTTTATCTGTTTAAAATAATTGTAAACTTTATTAATACATCGACCCTTCAATCATTAATATTACAACAAAGTATGAAGTGTGTTATCTGTTTTAAGTGATTGTAGACATTGGCTCTTAAAACATTCATATTGCTACAAAATAGGTTAATTATAGGCAAAGCTGCGACGAATCTCAGCCGAAAAGACAGAGTATGAAGTGAAAACATACTTACTTATCGATTAAGTTAATTCGTGGACTCAACTGTCAGTAAATAAGGACATGCTGACTGTCTTCTGAGATATAAAAGGACCCATTATTATCCATCATTATTGATTTTCATTAAAAAGGTGAGACTGTAAAGAGTATTTTATAGTGCTAACAGCTTACTCTAAATCAATATTATTTATTAGACATATATATATATATGTATATATATATATAAAGTTTACTGGAAAATTGGAAAATTTTAACTGAAAATACCTTACCCAAAGAAAAATACAACTAAAAACTCTATATTTTTGCAGCTCTCTCCATAAAGATTAACAAAACTGCCTTTAACAATATCAATTTCGATTGTAACAGCCACGTTCAAAAATGCCCTTAAGATTTTTCCCGTCAAATCTTTCTTTTTACCTCCAGTGATGTTTTTCTCTTTAAATTTTATTGATAGTTAAAGCTCTTTTGGATAGATCTAAAACGTCATAAGCTGACTGAACGTTTGGTTCATCATATTTCGGTTATACAATGTTACCTAAACCGCCCAGTCTTTTGCGTCATTCTAGGCAATCAAAACAGATATTTTTCTTGTAAATTGAATGACCATGACCAGAAAATCCGTTGAACACTTACGCATGATATACGGAAACACTGAACAGCTGTTTCGACCTTATTAGGTCTCATCAGCAGTGTATACCGTGATATTTACCACTGGTGATCGAGCCAGCGACCCCAGATTGCAGAGCCGAAACCATACAACTGAGCCATTTACAGAATTTGATTATTCTCACCTCCAAAAAACAAAACAAACTAATTAATACACTCAACAGAAAATACTATTAACATTTTATTAAACATTACTAATTAGATTGATAGGTAGTACTTTATGTTAGAAATATAAAACAATCACAACCGCGCCCAGTGGCTAGTGGGTAGAGTGTTCGCCAATGACCCGGGAGACCAGGGTTCAATCTCTGTTCGAGTCATACCAAAGACTCGAAAAATGGTACTTGATGCCGCCTTGCTTAACAGCATTATAAAGTATTATCAAGTGGAGCAATCCAGAGATATGACTTGCGCCCTCCTCTAAACCTCGGTGTAGTAGCTAATGAAAAGGAGCCTTCGGTTCGCCCTTGACTACGGTCGCCAACTTTACTTATATCAAATGAATAGCCTTATTGCTTGGTTAGGACTAATAATCTGGACAAAAACAAAAATGTCTGAAGGAATCAATCCTTTAAGTATCATTCACAGATGTTTTTTAAAAAATTCTTTATAAAGGATCGTAGAATTTTTACAGAACAATATTGCCTTCATAAGTTTGTATACAAAATATAATTGACAAACCTCTTAACCATTTTGCGGAAAAGGTTCATCGACGTATATAGAAGTTGACTGACCGTAGTCGAGGGCAACCCGAAGGCTTCCTTTTCAATTGCTATTACACCAAGGTGTAGGGGAGGGCACTACTCCTTTCCGTAGATCGCTCTTCTTACCCTTGATCCGTACCTTATAATGCTGTGTGTTAAGCAAAGAGGAATCAAGTACCATTTTTGATTCAACCTGGAATTGGACCCGATCTCCTGGACTATTGGCGAATACACACACACACACATATATATATATATATAGTACGTAAACACCATTTTGACAAAATTAAAATAATTGACACACGTTTCTTGCAAGAAAACAAACGACAATATTGTATGGTTTAAATTTCTCAAAGTCAACAATCCGGAACGTCCTCTTAAATCATCGTGATACAGGATCGTTCTTTCGTGAGCAAGCACGAGCTTGACACGATGAGGAACAAAGCAAACCTATGCTAATGAGACTTCTGAACATAGATCCTAAGCTGACAAAAGCAATGGGAGTCAATTTGGCAGGGACAGGAGTATTTGCTTCATGGTCGACAATTACCTGAGCGCTCTCTGAGGATGACAATACTCGAATGATACGATTGTGAAAGAAAAAACATTTAAATCGTTGCTTGAATTGATTTTTTTTTTTCAGTTTTATATTAAAAAAAAAAAAAATCACCGAAATTTTATAAATTTTTAAACCTTTGATTTTAATCATAAATATTTATACAGGATGGTATAAACCATTGTCTAAATTACGCAAAAATGAAAAGTGGGTAGAATGTTCGTCAGTGACACGGTAGATCGTGATTCGGTCTCAGGTCGAGTCATACCAAATACTCAAAAAATGGTACTTGATACCACCTTGCTTAACACTCAGCACTATGAGGTACGTATAAAGGGTAAAGTGGAGCAATCCAGGGAATAGAATAGCCCTCTACACTTTGGTGTAGTAGCAATTGAGAAGGTAGCCTTCGGGTCACCCTCGGTTATGTTCGCCAACTCGACTCACCTTTACATAAAGTTTAAATCTATACCAAGAAATCGTCATTGGTCTCAACCCTGGGATTCAGACGAATTTGGAATTATCTGCCAACTTTACCGATTACCTATTTTTGAAATTGGTAAATGCTGCTGTTATCCTTGTCTTCAGTTCATCATTGGTGCCTCATGCGTTATAATCAAGACGATTGCTATCTGAGGAGTTAAGCAGCCAAATGAAAAGAGTGATGTGGACGGAGAAATTTTCTCAGAGCAACAGTGTTCTCCGGTAGGTGTGGCCTGGCACAGTGTTCTGTTGCCAAACAGCCACCCACTCGATCCAGGTAAGTAGTACAAATACTCCTTCAAATACTTCAGGTAGGCTTCTGTTTTGATTCTGAGGCCATTGGAAGAGGAATTGAGGCATAATGTCACCATTGCTCGTGACTACTCCAAACACCATGACGTGGACTAAAAGTTTGCTTTTCATCAAGTACAAACAAATGATTTACGCTAAATTGAATTGTTTGAAATAGAACTGTTTGATCTTTTAATTGTGTATTGATAAATGACTGTTGTTTAACTGAGTTGTTAGTGATACATAACAATACTTGGAAACCTTTAACTTTGTTGACTTATGCTAAATTGAACCGTTAGAAATAGAACTGTTTGACCATTTAACTGTGTGTAAACAAATGACTGCTGTTTAACTGAATTGTTAGTGATACATACCCATACTTGGAACCCTTTAACTTTGTTGACTTATATTAAATTGAATTGTTAGAAATAGAACTGTTTGACCATTTAACTGTGTGTAAACAAATGACTGATGTTTAACTGAATTGTTAGTGATACATAACAATACTTGGAAGCCTTTAACTTTGTTGACTTATGCTAAATTGAACCGTTAGAAATAGAACTTTTCATCATTTAATAGTAGGTAAGCAAATGACTGATGTTTGAGTGAATTTTAGTGATACATAGCAATACTTGAAACTATTTAATTTTGTTGACTTATGTTTACAAACAATATATATCTAAAATACATGTATAAACAGGATTTGGCTGTAAACACCTTACAATGGTTGATTTGCCATAAAACCAAACAGTTTTAGCAAATAATTATGGGTTATCTTAATCTGATTTATTTGTAAATATTTGATTGCAAACATAACTATATTTTCATTGCTACACCACATTTTTTAATTGCAAGTTTTTCTTCAAAATTATTTGTTTGCACACAGTTAATTGATATCAAGTATTCCTATCTAATACTAATAACTAAATTCCATGTTTTCGAGTCTCTATTCCTATTTAATAATTGTCTGTTTGCGCAGAGTTATATCGTTTCAAGTATTCCTATCAAATACAAATAATTGGCACACATTTATATGGTTTCAAGCAATGGTTTTTAATATGTAATCAAATTAAATTTTCATCAATCAGGGTCTTCGGATTATAGTCTTTATCTTTATATACACAACGTTTCAGCCGATATGTCTTCCGGCCTTCTTCAGGTGTTTGTTAAACTCGGGAGCCGACTCCAAACTTCGAACCAGGAGGTTTATTTAATCCACAGGGGTCACTTGCTCTGATTATGTTTACCATAAACAAGTACACGTGTTAAGTATTCCTGTATAGTTACTCACCTGCAGTCAGAATTGTACCTACAACCTCCAGATGATCGTCTCTTTAGAAGCTTACGGAACCAACGCCTATAAACCATTATGCTATGTGTCCAACTAGATAATTCAGAGGGAAATGTTCTTACACGAGCCTATAAAAACGTTATTGGAAGTGCCCGTGGTGATGGAAGTGCCTGTGGTGTTATGGTTATCGTCGTAGAAAATGGACACGGCGACACGAGTTCAAATCCTGGACGAGACTGATTGCATTTTACATAGTACTAATACCCTTGAGAAAGGTATGAATCCAATTATTCTCCCTCCAGCTATGGGTAAATAGTAGGGCAGACTAGGTTCTTCAGCCTTGGTGAGGCAACTAGTCTAGGAGAAGGAAAACTCTGAATTCAAGCCTATTAAACTCCGCTTAAAAAAAATTGACGTTGTTTCATATCCTGCCCGAGCGGAGGGGTTGGGTAAATATAATAAAAACGTTATTGTATTCAAAGGTAAGAAGACAAACTAAAAATCAAGCAGTTATTACAATTGAGCAAAACAGGAGAGTTACCGTTAAAATTTAATTCATCATCAAATGAAATTATTATGATGAATATCATCAATGATAACACTTTTAATCTGTATGATAGCTTTTTAAATAATGACAATAGGAATATGAAAGTAACTCTAAAGTCTAAGCTAATAAGAGGTGTCAGGTAGCTAATTTCGGCAGACAATCGCGAATTTTAAACTTGGTACTGGCAAATACACCCAACCAAGCCGAAACACTACTGCATAGTTTGGAACGAACAGCCGCAGGCATAGGCCTCTATGTCAATGCACACAAAACGGAATATATGTGCTATAATCAAACGGGTGACATCTCCACTCTAGACGGAACCCCTCTTAAACTGGTAGACAAATTCACTGACCTAGGAAGCAACGTCGCATCAACCGAAAAGGACATCGACACGAGATTAACGAAAGCATGCACAGCTATCAATAGGCTATCAATTATATGGAAATCAGACCTAACCGATAAAATGAGACGCAGCTTCTTCCAGGCAACGGTCGTATCGATACAGCTATATGGATGCACTACATGGACTCTAACAAAACTGCTGGAGAAGAAGCTAGACGGCAATTACACAAGAATGCTGCGAGCAATCTTGAACTAGTCCTAGCGGCAACACCCCACAAGATACCAACTGTACGGCCACCTGCCTCCTATCACGAAAACTATTCAAGTTAGACGAACGAGACTCGCAGGACACTGCTGGAGAAGCAGGGACGAGCTCATAAGGGATGTACTATTTTTGGACCCCCACATATGGTCGTGCAAAAGCAGGACGACCAACACAAACATACATTCAGCAACTATGTGAGGATACGGGATATAGTCCAGAAGACCTGCCAGAGGCGATGAACGATAGGGAAAAGTGGCGAGAGAGGGTCAGGGATATCCGTGCTACCAGCACGACATGATGATGATGATGATGATATAAGACTTTGGTTTGGTTTTTTGGCATATCAACCTTTGTAGGTTATTTAATGTCAAATCTATTCTTCTAGAAGAACAGTAGTGATACTATTTAACCCATAGCTGGGAGGATAAGGGGGCTCATACCTTTCCCAAGGGTATTTACCCGAAAGTGAACGTAATAGCGCGACTGGAGTACGAACTCACTTTCTCCGATTCCACAGTCCATCGCTTTAACCTTTACACCACTAGGACACCCTCGGGTATATAAGACGCCGGGGAATTTTAAAATATATTTTTAGTAAAAAAAAAAAGTGCGCCTTATATGCTATCAAATACGGTTGTCTAAAAATGAACATAATAACACGACTGGGAGGTGCCCGTAGTGTAATCGTTATCGTCGTAGGAAATGAACACGGCGACACGAGTTCAAATCCTGGACGAGACTGATTGCATTTCACATAGCACTAATACCCTTGGGAAAGGTATGAATCCAATTATTCTCCCTCCAGCTATGGGTAAATAGTAGGGCAGATTAGGTTCTTCAGCTTTGCTGAGGCAACTAGTCTAGGAGAAGGAAAAACTCTGAATTGAAACCTGTTAAACTCCGCTTAAAAACTGACTTTGTGTCATATCCTGCCCGAGCGGAGGGGTTGGGTAAATAGGACAATAACACGACTGTCAGTTCAGCGCATTAGCCACAAAACCATGGGGACTCTCTCCCCACCATTCTTCTATTATAAAAGAATCTATGAATGCAAACTAGTAAATATACCTCCGTGGATCCCTATGGTTTTATTCAGAGTGCAAAAATTTTGTTCACTCCGAGAGATCTTAAACAGTCCGCATGTCGTATGGCTAAAGTACTGGACTGCAAGCCACGAAATACACAAGTTCGAACACCACTCGCGCTATTATGTTCCTTTTCGAACTAATACCCTTGGGAAAGTTATTAAACCCCCTCGTTCCCCAGCTGGCGTTTAACTTGAACCACTACTGTTCTTCTACAAGAATTCATTTAGCATTAAATAACCCAGAAAGGTTGACATGCCATTAAACAAAGAGTCTTATATGGATCACTTCTAAGAAGCCTGTTGCAGTTTTAGGTTTATGCTCAATCCAGGGGAGTTCTCTGTAACTTTTGTGTTTTCCACGGAAATAAACTGAAGTTTTACTTTTGGGTGCCGTTCTTCTATTTATTTCTGACTTTTTTTTCTTTCTTTTTTGCTTCTTATTCGCTTTTCCCGGCTTTTTTACCAGTTAATCTTTCAGCTTGGACTAAAGTTGCTAGAGTGATAAATGTAATGCGTGTTAATCTACCAACAGCTGCTTCGAAGTTATACGCCTGTGGGTCCCTAAATCACCTTTATTACTCCTCAACGCATCTTACATTCTTCCTACTTTCATTTTCAGCGTTCCACCCTTCCCAAATTAGGCCCTAAACTGCATCTGATGTTAAGGCACCAGTTCTCAAGCTTTGCGGAATGTGAAGTTTCACTGCATTTATCATTACTCCCAGTTCCACTCCTATACGGATTGATAATATCTTTTAGGGTCTAATCTATTGGTCAAATAGAACTGTTCAATCATTGGCTAAGGATTATCATTGTTAGTTTTGTGAAATCATACTGCTGAGTGCCAAATTTTATAGATTTTATGGGAACATTTGATTAAGAGAATTACTACTGTTAAATAACAATACTTGAAACCATTTAACTGTGTGCAAACAAATGATCTCTAACAACTCGTTTCAAATTGAAGTTACCAGCAAACCATTTCATTACAAGTTATATATATATATATATATATATATATATATATTTGAAAGTTTATACCATAACAAAAATATGGGAACGCAGAGTCGGATAAAATTGATGTATTTAAGAAAGGGAACGCAATTTAAAAAAGGAACGCTATCAACGGAAATAGAATACTATAGGAAAACGGGATAAAAAATATATATACTAAAAGCATTTCAAAACATTGTCACAATTTTCAAAATTAATTCAATTGATTTTAGATTTTTTTGTTTTTCTATGGAGGGCTTCTTGGATTTGCTGTCGTAGCTTGTAAATTTCGTCTGCGATTATAGGGGTGTTTTCAACTAGAATTTTTCGGAACATGGATTTAGGAATAGAATGGTTCTTAAGATGAACGGCAACAGAACTGGAGTCATTAAGGTGCATTGTAAGTCGTCTGGATAGAGTTGTAGTGGTAAGACCAACATACGCACGATTTCTAGTTGAAAACACCCCTATAATCGCACACGAAATTGATAAGCTACGACTGCAAATCCTAGAACCCCGACAAATAAAAACAAAAAAACCTAAAATCAATAGAATTAATTTTGAAAATAGTGACAATGTTTCAAAATGCTTTCCGTATATATATATATATTTTTATCCCGAACTCATAAGTGATGTACTCTTATGGACCCCCACACATGGCCGTGCAAAAGCAGGACGACCAGCACGAACATACATTCAGCAGCTATGTGAGGATACGGGATGTTGTCCTGAAGACCTACCTAGGGCGATGAACGATAGGGAGGAGTGGCGAGAGAGGGTCAGGGATATCCGTGCTACCAGCGCGATATAATGATGATGATGATTCCTATAATATTCTATTTCCATTGATAGTGTTCCCTTTTTAAATAGAGTTCCCTTTTTTAAATATATATATATATATATATATATATATACATATATGGTGTCTTAATATACATGGAACCCATGTGACTGCTATTAACTCTATTAATAATAACGCTGCGTTCTTTTTTGTTTCAGATTTCAAAATACTATACAGTAACAACTATTAATCCTTGATGACAATACCTTGGACAAGATGTACCATAGCCAGATACGGATATGTGAAACGTACATTGAATGTTCCTAACATATATACATAGAACATAGGAATCCCGAAACACGAAAAAAACTTACGACTTCTTAGTTTAGGTACGAAACCTTTTATTACCTTTGAGTTAAAGGTTTCGACATAAGGAAGAGAGATGCACAATCTTTCTATGCTGACTTTTCCATCTGCCCCCCACCATTTCGTGCGGCGCCCGTCGCGCGCAAATTCGTCTGGCCTCTGTGAGCCCCAAAAGTCGACCCTTCTCATTCGGTGTCTAGTTCTCAACTCCACTGATTTATTTCAAAATCCCCCCCAATCCTCCGCGCCCGCTTCCGGTGCATGACGTCATTCACATCCACTGGTCAACCTTTCTATCTGGGATTTTTATTTTGACATCTGTGAACGATACATCCTCCCCGCGCCCGCGTCAACACCTATGCTCAAGTTTGCACCTAACTAACCCATGTGCTGAGCCGAAAGGTTCTCAGCCTAACTAAACCCAAAGGCAAGATATATAAAACGAAATCCCTCAGCCATTATATTACAAAGAGAGGAAAAATATTTTGCGTCACAACTTATTTGGAAACAAAATCATTCAAAACTTTGCAAGCAAAATATCGCAGCAAGTTTATCTGATCAAAAGCCAAATTTATCATCGGGTATACAAATTTCAAGCCATAGGGTTAGTAAACTACCTCAACAAGAAGGCAAAAAATCCCAGATCTGGTGGGAATTTAACTGCAAGATGCCCTAACTATGTGGATGCGGTGAGAGAATCTGTGGAAAGGAGTCCGAAAAAGTCCCACCGAAGACGCTGCCAAGAACTTGGTCTTTCATATGCACTATAGTATAAAGTCAATCGATATCTGCCCATGTCATAAGATTGCTTTTTAAGACTCAGATGAAAGATGACTTGATGTAACATGAATTATCATATTAATGGGTTGCATCAATTGTGAGACACCCTATATATATATATATATATATATAAACTGGATTTGGCATTGAATAACCCACAAGGGTTGATATGCCATAAAAACCAACCAACCAACCAATAGAATTGCAAATCTATATTTTTCTCTCGTACAGAATAAAGATTTCTCCTCCGTCTGTTTTACGTCTTTATTCGTTAACCTTCTCTCTCTCTCTCTCTCCCTCTCTCTCTCCCTCTCTCTCTCTCTTTCTTTCTTCTTTTTCTTCTTCAACCCTCTGTTTCTACTCATCTCTTTATCTCT
>OY757931.1:58486528-58536528 GCA_963585895.1 Sepioteuthis lessoniana | reverse complement strand
TACACCTCCTTCCTTTGGATTGAGTTTATGGCTGTTTGCTCACGGTTCTCTTGACTTCATCGCCGCTCGAAAACGTTGTTCAACATAAAAATTCTTTGAGAGGGTCAAACAAGTGCAAATCAGAAATGGTCAGATACGGACAGTAGGGAGTTTGCGGCAACTGTTCCGACCCAAACTGTTCTTGTCTCACCCTGATGACCCCCCAGAAGATTGAAAGCTTCTTCGTTTGTGTTTCACTTTTTTTCTTTTTTTTTTCTTTTTCTTTTTTTTTGTTTTGTTTACTTGCTTAGGAAGTTGGCAATGGGAAACACTATTTACAGTGGCACCTTTTTTAAAGAAATCAATAATGAGTCCTTTCGTGTCCAAAACACTGTTAGCATGACCCTCTTTACTTATGCTTACGCCTAGAACTTTTTCTTATCCAAAGAATCCGTGTATTTCTTCTCCATGGACTGTATATTTGGCACTGTTTGAACAACTGAATACTCCATACTGTGTGATTTGGCGTCAACATTTTGGGAATTCAATGACGACAGAAAAAGTAAGGTCATCGTACCCCATTTCATATTAACCAACCCACAGAAATTCCTTTAGTTCAGAAATGTTCTGTCTTGTAATTCATATATTGGCTAAAATGAGCGCATTATCTGAATCCAATATTTCAGGTGTGATCACTACTGTAGGTCTGCCTACCCTGTCTTTATGTTGGATACTATTTCCACCTTCTTTAAACAATTTAGCGAATTTGTAAACATTTTTTGACAAAAACATGCATCTCAGTATACATCATAGATTCTTCTGAAAATTTTGCATGATTTGCAGATCTCATCCACAAAGATGAGAGATTTGTTTGATCTGCCGCCATTTTAAATAGCCTTAAAATATTTTTTTTCGCGAGAACAATGTGTTTCTTACAAGCCATTTCCAAACAATACAGAGTTTACATGCATGGTAAAAGAAATTTATAGAAAAAAATTTATTTTGCTATTTCAAAATAATTCATATTATCTATAAAATGACCGTCGTCTCTCCCCACCTCTCTCTCTCCTCTCGTGGTAGAGTGTTTGCCAATAGTCCGGGAGACCAGGGTTCAATCCCAGATTAAGTCATAACAAAGACACAAAAATGGTACTTGGTGCCTCCTTGCTTAACATCATTGATCATAGTCAAGGGTGACCCGAAGACTCCCTTATCAATAGCAATAGCATCAAAGTGTTGGGAGGTGTTACTCTTTTTACTAGATTGCTCCACTTTATTCTTTATCCGTACCTTATAATGCTGTGTGGTACTATTTACCAACCCCTCCGCTCGGGCAGGATATGACACAAGGTCAATTTTTAAGCGGAGTTTAACAGGTTTGAATTCAGAGTTTTCCTTCTCCTAGACTAGTTGCCTCACCAAGGCTGAAGAACCTAGTCCGTCCTACTATTTTTAATGCTGTGTGGTAAGCAAGGCGGCATCAAGTACCATTTTTTGAGTCTTTAGTATGACTCTACCGGGGGGGATTGAACCCTGGCTCCCGGGCTATTGGCGAATACTCTACCAACTGGGCCAGAGCAACAGATCAAGGGTAAGGGAATCAATCCAGAGAAAGGAGTAGCAACTTCTCTTACACCTTGGTGTAGTAGTTATGGAAAAGGGAGCTTTCGAGTTGCCCTCGACTACAATCAGCCAACTCAGTATATATATATATATATAATTCTAAGAGGAAATCCAATTTGAGTACTCAACGTTCACGGCTATTGTTGTATGATTAGTTTGGGATTAAGAATACTTCAACCCTCAACGTGCAGAGCTAAAAAAAATCTTGAATAAAAAGATATATATATATATATATATATATATATATATATATATATATATATATATATATATATATGTGTGTGTGTGTGTGTTTGTGTGTGTGTGTGTGTGCTCCGAAAGGTAAACTGAGGTATAAATTACGATACGATCGAGTTGTTTATTTGCTAAATGCTTCAACTCATCTTTATTGTTACCCGAGGTTTATTGGTTTCTCACTTAACTGCGCCCTCACGTAATAATCCAGATGTTTGGAGTGATATGGTCGCAGAAATCTTCTCATAAGTGACAGGGTTCTATTGTCAGATGTAGGCTCTTCCAGCAGCTACCTTCTCGATCCAGGCTCGCACTGCTACATTCAGGTACTAGATGAAGGCCTTCATGTTGAGACTGTCTCTATGTGGGAAGAGGAATGGAAGTATAACGTCACCATCACTAGTGGCCACTCCAAACACCATGATATCCTTTTAATGAATATGAATATGGATATGTCCTCAGATTGACCGCCAAACACGGTGAAATCTTCATATTGACGCTTCCGTCTTGAATGCCAACTAGTACAGCATGATGTTTCCAATTTTCTGGAGGAATTAATTGCATCCGCGGACTGTTTTCCTCACAGACAATGTCCAACTGACTCTAATTTGCGGCACAGTAGACAAAACCTGAAAAAAATAAATTACACGTATGCGAGAAATTTATTTAAAATAGTGATAATTTACCCCCACTTCTCTCTTTCAACATATATATATATATATATATATATATATATATATATATACGAGGTGCCTTCAATAAGCTTCCAAACTTTTTTGTACAGGCATTTAAAATTATCGTAGACTCTTGAAAATTCAGTATATTATTGCTATACATCTTATGAGATGACTGACCAATTTTTATGATTTCAGGTTCAAATGAACAGCTACCGTAGGAATTGGAATACACCCTACTAAAACCTGATTGTCACAGCTGGTGAATTTCACTTTCGATCTAATACGGTTGGTAATTGACACGCTCACACAAGAGGACTTCCATGGGGCCTTCCAGAAGTTGTTGAAACGTTACAACAAGTGCATTGCAGCCGGAGGAGATTGCTTTGAAGGAGACTAGAGTTTCATGTGTGTACTATCAATAACAGTACCCATACGAAAAAAAAGTCTGGAAACTTATGGAAGGTACCTCGTATATATATCACCAACCTTATCATCAAGTCGCGCTGCAAGCATTGATTTCCCTGACTCGCTCTCGCTATTCGTCCCTTTTATCCATCACTCCCGGCAGATCTTCCAGACTACATCCTGTGTCTGTACAGAGCTGTTGTAGGTAGGTTCTTGTTGGTCGGCCAAAACTGACACACCCACGTGAAAGGGTTCGTAAGAGAACGTTACTAATGAGTTCATCTTGAAAAGAGTGTTCTTTATTTGAACCACAATAGACAATTATAAATCATACCTGTCGGAAAACAATACGACTACTATTTTCGAATGTTACGCTAGTATTTCAAGTATAGTGTTCTTTTTTTTTTTTTTTGCTAGAAAATTATCAGACGATATCCTTTTCATTACTAGAATTCGAACACCGATCTCTTACAAAAGAAAAGGGAGATCTATCTTAGCAAAGAGACAGGTCGTAGATTTGTAAATGTGAGTCATCGGTGAAAACATATGGCAACTGACAATACAGATATTTTATCTTGTTTTAATTAATTCTTGTTTTTTTCTTTAATCTCTTGTAATCTGTCATAATACTTACTGGAAGATTAACATATTCTTCTTGGTTTGGAGTCAGACTGGGTTTTTTCTTCCTTTTTTCTTTTCTTTTTTTTTTTTTTACAATTTCTTGTAAACTTTTTCACTCGGCCGTTCTCGGCTTCACATTGATTGTTGATAAGACATCAAGCATCAACCCCCCAACAACAAAAGCCTTCCTTGTTGATCAGTTTCGCTTTGTTTAATGGCATATCAAAGTTTCGCTTTGTTTAATGACATATCAAAGTCATCCTTGAAGAAGGACAATTGTGTATTATTTAATCCATCGCAAGGAGGATAAGAAATTTCATGCCTTTCCCAAAAGGATAAGTCCTAAAGTGAAAATAGCTCAAGCAGGATTCGAACCAGCGTACTACGATGTTGTTGTTCAGTACTTTAGCTACTACACAACGGGGCCTCCCTTCCCTTGCTAATAGAGCTCTCCCTCTCTCTCTCTCTCTCTCTCTCTCTCTCTCTCTCTTCCCCCCTCTCTCTCTTTCTCTTTCTCTCACTCTCTCTCTCTATCCCTTCCACTCTCTCTATCTATTTATCTATCTATCCCTTCCACTCTCTCTCTCTCTCTTTCTCTTTCTCTCACTCTCTCTATCTATCCCTTTCACTCTCTCTATCTATTTATCTATCTATCCCTTCCACTCTCTCTCTCTCTCTCTTTCTCTTTCTCTCACTCTCTCTCTCTATCCCTTCCACTCTCTCTATCTATTTATCTAGCTATCCCTTCCACTCTCTCTCTCTCTCTTTCTCTTTCTCTCACTCTCTCTCTCTATCCCTTCCACTCTCTCTATCTATTTATCTATCTATCCCTTCCACTCTCTCTCTCTCTTTCTCTCTCTTTCTCTTTCTCTCACTCTCTCTCTCTATTCCTTCCACTCTCTCTATCTATTTATCTATCTATCCCTTCCACTCTCTCTCTCTCTTTCTCTCTCTTTCTCTTTCTCTCACTCTCTCTCTCTATTCCTTCCACTCTCTCTATCTATTTATCTATCTATCCCTTCCACTCTCTCTCTCTCTCTCTCTCTCTCTCTCTCTTTCTCTCTCTCGTTTGTGCATGAATATATCCCTTTTTTCTCTGCTCCCTCTCTCTTGCTCTCTTTCTCTTTCTCCACGTCGAGTCAATCTCAGGTCGAGTCATACTAAAGACTCTCAGGCCATTGGCGAACACTCAAACTATATATATATATCGTTGTGAGTTTTAACTCTTGTCGTACTATTACGTTCACTTTCGGACTAATACCACGGAGAAAGGCATGAACTCTCTCATTCCCACCAGCTATTGGTTAAGTAATACCACTACTGTTCCCTACAAAGATGATTTTGGTATTGAATACCCCACGAAGGTTGATATGCCATCAAGCAAAGAAACGTTAAATAGTACCACTACTGTTCTAAAAAAGATGGTTTGGCATTGAATAACCCACGAAGGTTGATATGCCATTAAACACAGAAACATTAAATGGAACCACTACTGTTCTAAAAAAGATGGTTTGGCATTGAATAACCCACGAAGCAAAGAAACTAATCCATATACGCGCACTCTTTTTACTCATTCTATATCAACATATGATCTGTCTGTCTGTCTGTCTGTCTCTCTCTCTCTCTCTCTCTCTCTCTCTGTACTTGTCTCTCCAGAAACTCTCTCTTTTTACTTTTTCAGTCTCACTATACATTAATGTTTCTCTTTCATTTGTATTTTGTCTTTTATCCCACCGTACCCTGTCTTTAATTTTGTAAACTCACTGTACCCTCTCTCTCTCTATCCCTCTCTTTCTCTCCCTCTCTATCATTCTTTCTCTCCCTCTCTTTCTCTCTCTCTCTGTCTCTCTCTCCCTACAAACATTCCTACCAACCTGCCTACCTTTTCTATCTCATCATACACTGGCTCTTTACTCATTGTAATCTCACAATAAACATATCTTTCTCAGTTTCGGTACGTGTTTCACATTTACCCGACTCCTCCGCTCGAGCAGGATATGACACAAGGTCAATCTTTTTAAGCAGAGTTTAACAGGTTTCAATTCAGAGTTTTCCTTCTCCTAGACTAGTTGCCTCACCAAGGCTGAAGAACCCATTCTGCCCTACTATTTACCCACAGCTGGAGGGAGAATAATTGGATTCATACCTTTCCCAAGGGTATTAGTGATATGTGAAATGCAATCAGTCTCGTCCAAGATTTGAACTCGTGTCACCGTGTCCATTTCCTACGACGATAACCATTACACCACGGGCACCTCCAGTTTCGGTACGTGTTTATCAACCTTTGTGGGTTATTTAATGCCAAAGCATTAAAGAAGAAGAAGGGCGGTGGTTCTATTTAACCCATAATTGGGAGAGATAAAAATGTTAATATTTTTACCAGCGTATTAGATCGAAAATGAACGTAATATCGTGACTGGAGTTCGAACTCGCTCACTATGATGTCACAGTCCCGCACGTTAGCCACGATGCCAAGGAGTGTCCTCCCCCGCCACTACACTCTCTTTTTACCCTCTCTCTCTCTCTCTCTCTCTCTCTCTCTCTCTCTCTCTCTCACGAGTCCCATCTTTCTTTTAACTCTATTTCTATCTTTTTTCCATTCATCATCTTTTCCTTGATGTCCTACATCTTGAAACAATTTTCCCTTTCTGGCTAAAAAAGAAAACCACAGCCAGCATTTCGAGTCCTTTGCTTTGTGCACCCCGCTTCTAATATTGATAACCACGACGCATCTATCATAATAAATTCTTCTGTTACCAGTGAATTATTTTCTTGCAACGTATGCATACTGTAACCGCTTGCTATTTGCATTCACACAAGAGTGCAGATAATATACAGATAACAGCGTTAACAAATCGATGGAGCTTTCAATCCTGGTCGACAGATGAACATCATTACCTAATTACTTTGAACCCCCCCCAAAAAAAAGGAGGGCTCTGTGCAGGGTATTTGGTTGATTGGTTGGTTGGTTGGGTTTTATGGCATATCAACCTTTGTCGGTTATTTAACGCCAAATCCATTTTTTGCAAAAACAAATCAGCTTACCATGAGTACACAGTTTAATTGTCAAAAGCATTTCTTTTTTAAGCAATTCGATTTAGTCAAACAGTTATAATTCAAACAAATCAATTCAGCATGATTACGCAGTTTAGATGTCAAAACAGTTCTATTTCAAACTGTTCAGTTTAGCATAAGTATACAGTTTAATTGTCAGAAAGATTTCTATTTCGAGTTATTTAGTTTTTTGAAACAGTTCTTATTCGAACAATTCAGTTTAGCATAAATATACTGTTTAGTTCTATTTAACCCATAGATAGGGCCCTATCATGTGCTACCATTCCGGACAAGAGTGGACCTGGGACCAATGGCAATGAAGGGTACTCCGCATTCCCCAAAGCTCCATCATTACTGGAACCTCACCATCAGATTGTTTAGTATCATATCCAGGACACTCGTTGGTGGGGGGGAGACCCATCTGCAGAGGTGCAGTTGGTGTATTCTACAGCCCTAACCAAGAGAGCAAATATCTGGTAATGTGGCCTTGAAGTAAGCAAGCTCGAATTCAAGTCATTTTATCACATTCACTTTCATTTTAACATCCTTGGGAAAAAAATATCAACCCCCTTATCTCTCAAGGTATTGTTTAAATAGTACCACAGCTGTTCTTCTGCGAGGAAGGCTTTAGCAGTAAATAACCCATGAAGGTTGAACTAAAATAAGGATCGTTCGCAATATCAAAGTGACAAATGTATGCATCAAAAACAAACAATCACCCTCTTCTAGACCTTATAGATTATTGATATTCAATCAAATGCTTCGATGAATGCACAGTTATTCAGTGTAATCGTAAGAAAAAAAAATGCGGTTGCTACTTAACCCGGGCGATATCAACTTTGTTAGCTCGTAAGTCTTTCTCTTCAAATACAAATTAATCGGCATAGATGTGTTTGTATTTGCCCGTGGACTCTGCCGCAGGAAGAATGTGACAAAAGGTAAAATTCCATACTGGTTTTCCTTCCCCTATAGAGGTTGCCTAACCAAGGCTAACGAACCCAATCTGCCCTACATTTTCCCCATAACTGGTAGAAGAACAGATGGATTCATGCCTTTTTTCCCGGGTATAAGTACGAGGTGAAACAGCCTAGTCCAGGGCGGGAACTCGGACCACTCAGATAATCGTTACGATAACCGCGCCACGAATTGTTTTTTTCATATCTATCTTGTCTTAGTTAAAAAGTTAGTGCCATCAGATGGTATTGGGAGCGTTTAGTCTTTACCCACTAGGTTGAAAAGATCGCTTTTCATTGAATTCTTACAATACATAGAATTCTTTACAATGTAGTTTTCTCCTATTTTCTTCGTTTTGGACGATTTTCTTTGTCTCTGTTCTTTTCCCCTCTATGATATTTTTTTATACTTGGTAAGGCAAGCTGTCCAGAAGAAGGTAAAACACTTCATTTGGTTTGGTTTAGTTTTATGGTATATCAACCATAGTTATTTAATGCTAAATTCTGGTTTTACATATATATGAATATTATGATTTGTAAACAGATTTTCTAGACACAGGCAATCAAATTATTAAACAGTTCTATTTTCAACAATTCAATTTAGCATTAGTCAACAAAGTTTAGTGGTCCCAAGTATTGCTACGTAAAACTAACAATTCGATTAGACATCAGTCTTTTGTTTACACACAGTTAAATGATCAAATAGTTCGATTTCAAACAATTCTATTTAGCATTAATCATTTGTTTGCACACAGTTTAAATGCCATTACCCAAAGCCCCAGCATTACAGGAGCCTCGCCATCAGTGTTATATCATGCTGGACCAAGTCAGGGGACCAACAAATGATTTGGTTTTATGACATATCAACCATTGTTGGTTATTTAATGCCAAATCCTCTTTATACATATATATTAAATATATATGATTTGGTTAGGTTGGGTTTTATGGCATATCAAATATTGTAGGTTAATTAATGCCAAATCCTTTATATACATATATATTAGATACATATGATTTGGTTTGGTTGGGCTTTATCGCCTATCAAACATTGTAGGTTATTTAATGCTAAATCCGGTTTATACATATATATTAAATATATATATGTCAATAACGATTCAGTTAAACATCAGTCATATATTTACACACAGTTAAAGGATAAAACAGTTCTATTACAAACAATTCAATTTATCATAAGTCATCTGTTTGCACTCAGTTTAAACGTCAAACAGTTCTATTTAACCCATAGAACGGACCCTATCGGGTGCTACCATTCAGGGTCTGAATGGACCTGGGAGCGATGGCAATGAAGGAGTACTCTACATTCCCCAAAGCTCCAGCATTTCTGGTGCCTCACCATCAGATTGCTTCGTGTTATATTCAGGACACTCGTTGGGAAGTCTTACGCTTCTAAAGAGATACAATCGGTGTAGTGTGTAGCCCCAGCCGACTATATGGATGCACTACATGGACTCTAACAAAACGGCTGGAGAAGAAGCTAGACGGCAATTACACAAGAATGCTGCGTGCAATCTTGAACAAGTTCTGGCGGCAACACCCTACAAGACACCAACTGTACGGCCACCTGCCTCCTATCACGAAAACTATTCAAGTTAGACGAACCAAACATGCAGGACACTGCTGGAGAAGCAGGGACGAACTCATAAGTGATGTACTCTTACGGACCCCCACACATTGCCGTGAAAAGCAGGACGACCAGCACGAACTTACATTCAGCAACTATGTGAGGATACGGGATGTTGTCCAGAAGACCTGCCTGAGGCGATGAACGATAGGGAAAAGTGGCGAGAGGGGTTGACGGATATCTGTGCTACCAGCACGACATGATGATGATGATGATGATATGATTTCATGTATCTATTCGCGTTTAATAATTACAATTATTTGTTTGTTCACAATCATATGGAAACAAGTATTCCTATCAAATACAAAAAGATAGGAATAATTACTGTTGGGTATCACCCACCTTTTTCCACATAATGAACTAGTCCATCTGCCATATACAGCAGTAGCTACTAATACCAGGGCAGACTAGAAGGTGAAGAGCAGCTTCTTATAGGAATAGTATTAGAGCGTTGGAGACTGGAGGTCATACTAGATCACCTTACTTGCTACCGTAATAACGGAAGCCAATACTATCGTTTGACTATATCTTTATTCTGTATTCACTAATCCTATATTCTTGTCTACTAATAGTCTCTCTATTGTATATACTTTTTCCTGAGAATATATCTCTATTTCCTTTCATATCGTGATTTGTCCTTTATTTAATATTACAAGCGTTCACTAATCCTATGTCCTTGTCTACTAATAGAAATAATAAAAAGTATATACTATAGAGATATTGTATATACTTTTTCCAGAGAATATATCTCTATTTCCTCTCATATCGTGGTTTGTCCTTTATTTAATATTACAAGCATTCACTAATCCTATGTTCTTGTCTACTAATAGTCTCTCTATTGTATATACTTTTTCCAGAGAATATATCTCTATTTCCTCTCATATCATGGTTTGTCTTTTATTTAATATTACAAGTGTTCACTAACCAGAACGCAACAATTACTTAGAATATAAAAGTCTAAGTAATCATCCCTATCTAAATGCAAACGTCTCTCATCTTCCCCATGGCAAGACCTTCTCAGTTATCTTGCCTGCCTCCCTTTCTAAATGATGAACATCTTTTTTAAGATCATTTCAGTCATTAAAACAATACCATAACTGTTGCGCAATATATCATTGTTTTTGTCGGTTCTTATTCCAGTTTTATCAGCTAAGATTTTTCGCATCGTCAAATCAAATTATCCACGTTATTTTGGCCAGACAACTACCCCCATCAGTGTCAATTCTCAACATGCAACGTGAGTGACATCTTCAGGGTGTGATGTGTTGATCATCTCTTAAGATATAAACAACAGATAACGTATACTTTATATACCTTTATAGTATTATAAGCTAAAATAAACACTTCCGGTAACTTTTTCTGTTCGAATAGGTTTTTCATTATCTACTATTTGTGGGATATGGTTTTTATCAATAATGGTGTTTACTTTCATATATTTTCGTACAGAAGACGAAACCGTTTTCTCATTGACCTAGCAGAGTTCTTTTGGATAGATAGATCAATATATATGGGGGAAAGCGGCCAGAAGAGAAATTTTTATATAATAAACTGAACCAAATTTATATCTTGTAAGAAAATGAATTTTAAAAAGCTATCAAAAAAGACTTCGGAGTATTTAACTAAACATTTTTAAGACTACTCCCAGAAAAAAGCTTATTTAATATATATATATATATATATATATATATATATATATATATATATATATATATATATGCATGTATGTATATTTTTTTCAAAATAAAACAACAATCAGTCACATTAGGATAATAAATTCATTTCCATCCAGTTATATCCGGATTTACCGGATAAAATACAGTCTTATATAAATATATATATATGTGTGTGTGTGTGTGTGTGTGTGAGAGAGAGAGAGAGAGAGAGAGAGAGAGAGAGAGAGAGAGAGAGAGAAAGTGTGTGTGTGTGTATGTGTGTGTGTGTGAAGGTATATAGAAAGATATTGACATTTAGACAGAAACTTTGTCTCTCTCCCACTTTCTACGTCTGTCTATATATAGAAAGAGAGAAAGAGAGAGAGAGAGAGAAAGAGAGAGGGAGAGAGAAAAGAAAATGAACTGATATTTTTATATAGATATATATATATATACATATATATTGAAACATATATATATATATATTCAAACATATATATACATATATACATATATATATGTACATATATGAAAATATATATGTACATGTACACATCATCATCATCATCATCATCATGTCGCGCCGCCAGCACGGATATCCCTGACCCTCTCTCGCCACTTCTCCCTATCATTCATCGCCTCCGGCAGGTCTTCAGAGTTACATCCTGTGTCCTCACATAGTTGCTGTGTGTAAGTTCGTACTGGTCGTCCTGCTTTTGCACATCCATATGTGGGGGTCCATAGGAGTACATCGCTTATGAGCTCTTCCTTGCTTCTCCAGCAGTGTCCCGCGTGTCTGGTTCGTCTAACTTGTATAGTTTTCGTGATGGGGGGCAAGTGTCCGTATAGTTGGTGTCTCGTGGGGTGTTGTCGCCAGGACTTGTTCAATACTGCTCTCAAAATTCTTGTGTAATTTCCGTCTAGTTTTTTCTCGAGCCGTTTAGTTAGCGTCCATGTAGTGCATCCATATAGCAGTGTCGACACAACCGCTGCCTGGAAGAAACTGCGTTTCATTTTATCGGTTAGGTCTGATTTCCATATGATCGAGATCCTATCGATAGCTGTCCATGCATTCGTCAGTCGTGTGTCGATGTCCTTTTCGGTTGATGAGACGCTACTTCCTACGTAGGTGAATTTGTCTACTAGTTCAGAGGTGCTCCGTCTAGTGTGGCAATGTTGCCCATTTGGTTGTAACACATATATTCAGTTTTGTGTGCATTGACATGGAGGCCAATGCCAGCTGCGGCTCGTTCCAGACTATGCAGTAGTGTCTCTGCTTGATTAGGCGTATTCGCCAGTAACGCCAAGTCATCAGCGTAGTCGGCGTGCGTGATTGTTTTTGTGGGGTACCTTTTGCTTCTTCTCTTAGTCAGCTCGAAGCCAGAGAGAGATGGAGAGAGACGAACATAGATATGAACATTTTAATATATATATATATATATATATATATATATATATATATATATATATATATATATATATAAGAACAGCAAATGAGGTAAGTTTTTGCATGAAAAGTATGCTTTTTGGTATCATGGTAGAATGCCAGAACTGGTCTAAAATAATTGATTTATGGACACAATAGTTGGTTGGTTGGAATTTATGGCATATCAACCTTTGTAGGTTATTTAACGCCAAATCCATTTTTATATTAATAATCAGTTCTATTTCAAACAATTCAGTTTAACATGAGTATACATTTTAATTGTTAAAAACATTTCTATTTCAAACCACTCAGTTTATTCAAATAGTTCTAATTCAGCTAATTAAGTTTAGCGTAAGTACAGATTTTGTTTACACAGTAAAATGTCAAAACAGTTCTATATTAAACAATTCAGTTTAGTGTAAGTACAGTTTCAATGTCAAAAAACAGTTCCATTTCAAACAATTCTGTTTAGCATAAGCACGCAGTTTAAATGTAAGTTCATTTTAATTGTGAAAAACATTTCTTTTTCAAGCTCTTCGGTTTAGTCAAGCAGTTCTACTTCAGCTAATTCAGTTTAATATAAGTACAGATTTTCTTTACACACAGTTAAATGTCAAAATAGTTCTATTTTAAACAAATCAGTTTAGTGTAAGTGCAGTTTCAATGTAAAAAGCAGTTCCATTTCAAACAATAATCACGCAGTTTAAATGTAAGTACGGTTTCAGTCTAGCATAAGCATGCAGTTTAAATGTAAGTACGTTTTATTGTCAAAAACATTTCTATTTCAAGCTATTCCGTTTAGTCAAACAATTCAGTTTAGCATAAGTAGTTAGTTCTATTTAACCCATAGATAGGGCCCAATCAGGTGCTACCATGCAGGGATAGAGTGGACCTGGGAGCAATGGCAATAAAAGGGTGCTCCGTATTCCCCAAAGCCCCAGCATTACTGGAACCTCACCATCAGATTGTTTAGTGTCATATCAAGACACTCATTGGGAGAGTCTTACCCCTCTGCAGAAGTGCAGTCAGTGTATTCCACAGCCCAGCTGACTGGGTAATACACAGAGTTAAATGTCAAAACAGTTTTATTTCAGATAATTCAGTTTAGCATAAGTACACAGTTTAGACTTCAAAACAGTTCTATTCTAAACAATCCAATTTAGCATAAATATGCAGTTTAAATGCAAAAATCGGTATTGTGAAGGAAGCACGGTTTAAATCTATTTAACCCATAGATGGGACCTTATCAGGTGCTACCACTCTGGGTCAGAGTGGACCTGGGAGCGATGACAATTAAGGAGTAATTCACATTCCCTAAAGCTCCAGCATTTCTGAAACCTCACCATCAGATTGTTTAGTGTCATATCTAGGACACTCCTCGCGGGGTCTTACCCCTCAGCAGAAAAACAGTCGGTGTATTCTACAGCCCCAGCCGACTGGGCAATATGGAAACAATAGGTCCATTACTTAAGTTTTATATATAAATAAATTTATATATATATATATATATATATATATATATATATATATATATATATATATAAATTTATTTATTTATATATATATATATATATATATATATATATATATATTGGAGAGAGACAGAATGAGCCAAATGAGAAAGAGATATTTATAATGTATGCAGAGATAAATAGCTAGCTAGCTAGCTAGCTAGATAGATAGATCTGAAGTATATAGCCTACTTATAACGAAGACGAAGAGACTTAATATTGGTTATTATTTGATTCGAAATCTCACCACCATGGTTAACATTGATGAAGACAATTTTCCCTTCATCTCTCCCCCACCCCACTTTTCAAAAAGTTTGCTTCACGGTACTTTGCTTTTGACGAAATATCTGCATTAATTATGATATCTATTTTCGCTAACCGAGAATTATCCGTCCACGATTCTCGCTTATACGAACAAAAAAAGCTAAATTAACGTTCAAAGTTTGTTTTGCAGTGAGCCGTTAAATAGGCAGCACACACCTCGAGCAGCGAGAGTGGCGCCACCAAGCTCCTTCACCGGGAACTACACTTAGCATCTCAGCATCGTACCATCGTAGCTTTGAACTATGTCTCTGTGCATCTGAGCTTGCTGTCAATTATTGTGTGCCTCCATTAGCAATATGAGTTCTCAGGTATTTCACAGTAACGAAAAGAGCTCATAAGTTTGTTGTACTCAGCAAAAAAAAAAAAAAAAAATAGATGTAATCAAGCCTTTAGATTAAGGATCTCACACAAACGACCCTCGGATAGCATGCTTTTCCACGTAACGCAGCAGAACAATTTTCGTGACGAATATTTTCCAAAATTTTCGTCGTTTAGTTCTCACCCCATGTTTTATGTTGCTTTCACTTCAAGGTCAAAAGCTAAGAAATAGAAATAATCCAATTCAAAGAACAAAACCAACTTAATAACAATGTTAGAAAAACCTGTTTCAAAGATCTATTGTGGTGAAGAGATGATCTAGATAACAGAAAATTAACTCACATAATAGAATATGAGGATTCTTTTGTTCATAATATGAAAAGGAGTGCCCGTGGTGTAATGGTTATCGTCGTAGGAAATGGACACGGCGACACAAGTTCAAATCCTGGACGAGACTGATTGCATTTCACATAGCACTAATACCCTTGGGAAAGGTATGAATCCAATTAATCTCCCTCCGTCTATGAGTAAATAGTAGGGCAGAATAGATTCTTCAGCCTTGGTGAGGCAATTAGTCTAAAAGAAGGAAAACTCTGAATTCAAACCTGTTAAACTCCACTCAAAAATTGACCTTGTGTCATATCCTGCCCGGGGCTGGTAAATATAATATAATAAAATGAAAAGGAGTTGACCTAACAACTTAGCGCAGGAGTTTGGTTTCTTTGTTTACTTATTGCTAACTCTATCCTTGAAGAACAGTTGTGATAGTATATTACCCACAGGTGAGAAGATAAGGGGGTTCTTACCTTTACCAAGGGTGTATGTCCGAAAGGGAACGTTATAGCACGCCAAGAGTTTGAACTATCATACTTCAATTCCACAGTCCAGTGCTTTAACCATTACACCACGAAGACACGTTCTTTGTGTGACATGTGTACTTGGGATGACATACAACTAACACGCACAACAGAACATGGGGAAAGTTGTTTTTATTTCATAGCGTTTGAAGAAATAGATTTGCCAAATCATATTGGCAAGGCGAAAGAGTACCTGATGGTTGGTTGGTTGGTTGGTTGGTTGGATTTATGGCATATCAACCTTTCTAAATCTGCCCGCGTGGTTCTCATCACGTGGTCTCCTTCCGGTTACACACCTGTTGGACCTGACTGCCCTGACGTGCTGCCATCCCTCTGTTTACAAATTACAGGACAGCTTGTCAGAACACATGGGGTCACTAGGAATGAACCGAAAATCCATGATATATGTAATATAACAGTTGTAAGGGGTATAATAAAGCAAATAAGTTTTGACAATAATTTTTTTTTTAAATTTGATTCACACCAGTTGCTTGTCTCGAAAACTACAAACTCTAATACCACTTTCTATCTTTATATATATATATATTGATTAGTATATATATATATATATATATATATATTGATTGATTGATTGCATTTCATATAGCACTAATACTGTTTAGAAAGATATGAATCGAATCATCTCCCTCCAGCAATGGATAAATAATAAGGCCAGCTGGGTTCTTAAGCCTTGATTTGGCAACCAGTCTAAGTGAAGGAAAACTCTGTATTCAACCCTGCAAAAGTTCACTTAAAAATTTACCTTTTCTCATAATCTGCCCGTGCAGAAGGATTGGATATATATGTATATATATATATATATATATATATATATATATATGAGGGTATAGTTAGGCAGCAGTCTTTTATTTAGGTATATTTTATTAAATAATAAAGACACATTTTGTCTATATAATTTGATTAAGATCCTTTCAAGTTTCCTGATAAGTGTCTTTGTTTGAGGTTGGAATTGGTGGGTGAATTTACCAAAATTGTCCCCAGCGCTTTCATAGGCCATCACAAGGTGTTGCTTGCATGTGTAAAGAGTGTTTTTAAAGAGTTTTGAAAGTTTTTGGTTTTTCATAACATAACAAAACTACTCAAACGCAGAGTTGGATAAAACTGAGTTGATGATGAGTTTTAAAAACAGAATGCTATCAACGGAAATAGAATATTATCAAGAAATACGGAATTTTTTTTAAATCTAAAGGCACTTCAAAACATTGTCTTTATTTTCAAAATTAATTCTATTGATTTTAGTTTTTTTCGTTTTATATGTAGGGCTTCAAAGATTTGTAGCTTATCAATTTTGTATGCTATTATAGTGGTGTTTTCATTTTGGAGACACAGTAGTAATATATATATATATATATATATATATATCACAACTGTATATGGTTGTTACTATCTTAGTTAGTGGGTTAGTGGCAGGCCAAATGCGGTATAATTTGTAAAGTGCTCAATATCTGTGATAGAGCTATAATATAATATAATATAATATTTCTCTCTTAAGGCTTCGTGGGTTGGTTGGTTGGTTGGTTGTTTATTACGGCGTATCAACTCTTTTCGGGTCATTTAACGCCGAATTAAATTTCAAACAATTCGGTTTAGTATAATTATAGATTTTGTTTACAAATGGTTAACTGTCAAAACGGTTCTATTTCAAACATTTCAGTTTAGCAGAAGTATACAGTTTCAATGTCAGAACAGTCCTATTTCAAGCAAATCAGTTTAGCATATGTACACAGTTTAGTTCTATTTGACCCATAGATATGTCCTTATCAGGTACTACCACTCTGGGCTAGAGTAGACCTGGGAGCAATCGCAATGAAGGGGTTCTCCGCATTCTCCAAAGTTCCAGTATTACTGTGCACTCACCGTGTGATTGTTTAGTGTCATATCGAAGAGACTCGGGGTAGTCTTACTCATCTGCCGAGAAGCAGTCGGTGTATTCTAGAGCTCCAGCCGACTGGGCCACAGGACATTCGTTGGAGGAGTCTTACCTCTGTGCAGAGAAGCAGTCAGTGTATTCTACAGCTCCAGCCGACTGGGCCACAGGACATTCGTTGGAGGAGTCATACCTCTCTACAGAGAAGCAGTCGGTGTATTCTAGAGCTCCAGCCGACTGGGCCAGAGGACATTCGTTGGAGGAGTCATACCACTCTGCAGAAAAGCAGTCGGTGTATTCTAGAGCTCCAGCCGACTGGGCCACAGGACATTCGTTGGAGGAATCTTATCTCTCTGCAGAGAAGCAGTCAGTGTATTCTACAGCTCCAGCCGACTGGGCCACAGGACATTTGTTGGAGGAGTCTTACCTCTCTGCAGAGAAGCAGTCGGTGTATTCTACAGCTCCAGCCGACTGGGCCACAGGACATTCGTTGGAGGAGTCTTACCTCTCTGCAGAGAAGCAGTCGGTGTATTCTAGAGCTCCAGCCGACTGGGCCAGAGGACATTTGTTGGAGGAGTCATACCTCTCTGCAGAAAAGCAGTCGGTGTATTCTAGAGCTCCAGCCGACTGGGCCACAGGACATTCGTTGGAGGAGTCATATCTCTCTGCAGAGAAGCAGTCGGTGTATTATACAGCTCCAGCCGACTGGGCCACAGGACATTCGTTGGAGGAGTCTTTCCTCTCTGCAGAGAAGCAGTCAGTGTATTCTACAGCTCCAGCCGACTGGGCCACAGGACATTCGTTGGATGAGTCTTATCTCTCTGCAGAGAAGCAGTCAGTGTATTCTACAGCTCCAGCCGACTGGGCCACAGGACATTTGTTGGAGGAGTCTTACATCTCTGCAGAGAAGCAGTCGGTGTATTCTACAGCTCCAGCCGACTGGGCCATAGGACATTCGTTGGAGGAGTCTTACCTCTCTGCAGAGAAGCAGTTGGTGTTTTCTACAGCTCCAGCCGACTGGGCCACAGAACATTTGTTGGAGGAGTCTTACCTCTCTGCAGAGAAGCAGTCGGTGTATTCTACAGCTCCAGCCGACTGGGCCACAGGACATTCGTTGGAGGAGTCTTACCTCTCTGCAGAGAAGCAGTCGGTGTATTCTACAGCTCCAGCCGACTGGGCTACAGGACATTCGTTGTAGGAGTCTTACCTCTCTGCAGAGAAGCAGTCGGTATATTCTACAGCTCCAGCCGACTGGGCAACTTAATGTTTACTTTATTCAGCCATGTCCATGTTTTGTCGTGTGTAATTTCACTCGTTAGTTTCTTGAAATATCCACGCGTTATCTTTCTGCCCATTTCTTTTATTTTGTTTTGTTGCTTATTCATATGTTGTCACTGGCCTCTATAATTCGTTCTTCTTGTCACTGGCCTCTATAATTCGTTCTTCTTCGCTCTTTTTGATTTAGTCTTTGAGTCCTCGTATTGATACACCCACATTATCTTTAATGCTAGTGAATTCACTTCTTCCTTCTTTTCTTGACACACACAGTCTATCAATGTCATCTCTTCTCGATGTAAGGCTATGTGCATTATAATCAGCTTTCTTGTTCTCTTGTCCATTTGTCTGAGTTTTTCTCTGTTCCCTTTTAAAAATGAATTCCAGTATTTTACAAGGCGGACTGACCAGATGTTCATTCATTTGATGAAATTTCTTGGTTTCGACGAATTTTCTCGTTTATCTGCGGTCCTATTTTCTTATATTTTTTTTCTTTCGTCTCCGCTTGTTTTATGGTATCCGCTTCCAATATTTCCACTAATTTATAATTTTCCTTTTTTCGACGCGTTCTGATTTTTTCTTTTTTTTTTTTTTTTTTGGTTGTTCTATTCTTTTTGTTGTTTGTATTTTTCCATTGTTCTTTATGAGCAAGACACATTTTTCTATGGCAAATTCCATTCCAATAGCCTGATTGTATATTCTTATTATTTCTATGAGATTCGTCAATTCTTTTTCCTTCTTTGCAATAACTTGATGTTATTCATGTACATAAGGTGATTGATCTTTTCTTGTGATCTTATAAATTTGTTGCTACTTGTGGACTTTCTTAGTATATAATTGAGTGGGATCATTGCTATTACAGATAGTAATAGCCACAGCGCATCTCTCTGGAAGATGTCTCTCAGGATTTTTACTCCTGCTAAAGTTCTTCCTCCTCCTGTAAATTCCATTTTCCAGTTTTTCATGGTGTTTGTGATGAATTTTATGACTTTGGATATTATGATTTTTATTATTGCGAGTTTTTCACTCCAGTTTGAACTCGTGGTCTTTCACTGGAGTCAGAATGACAGAAGTCTTCCCAGGTGTCTAGGACTAGAGCATAGCCAGATGCATGGAAATACCGAAATACGCGAAACACTGACGACTTTCTTTAGTTCAGGTACGAAACGTTTATTGACTTCTTGAGTTTAGTCTTTCGACACGAGGAGAGAGAGACACAATTTTTACTATGCTGAACGTTCCATCTGACCCAACAAACGCGCGGCGCATCCCGTAGGCCACAAACTGGACTCGCCTCGTCCAGCTTCAAATCTCAACTCGCTTCGCCCAGCGTCGAATGTCAACTAACTGCTTTTTTTCAAAATCACCAATAATCCCTGCCCATCGCTTCCGGGCTTGACGTCATTCACACCCCAGTCCCATTTCCCACCTGAGGTTTTTATTATGACATCTGTGATTGTCACATCCTCCGCACACGAGCGTGAATCCTGCACTCAATGTGTGCACCTGCATGTGCACTAAGCCGAATAGTTCTAAGCCTAACTAAGCCGAATAGTTCTAAGCCTAACTAAACCGAATGATACGATATAACAAACGAAAAATGATAATATAAAAAAATCATTCCACAATTATATAACAGGACTCTTCTCAGTATTCAGGCCGTCATTACTAATGGTGTAGTTTGGAAGTTCTCGCTTCATCCTCTTCTTAACAACCCAGTAGGGGAGTTCAAAGCGCACCAATTAAAATTGATATCCCTGTCATTATGTCGAATACTTTTTTAGTTCTCTGGCAATATCTAATTATTTGACTTTCTTTTCGTTTTCTCTGAATTTCACCCTGTCGTCCACATTTTCTTTTTTTTTTTTTTTTTTTTTGGTATCACAACGTCTGATCTTCTGTTCAGAATTTCTTGTATCTCAAAATCCCAGCGAATTTTATGCATCTCATTCTCCAAAACGGATTCTGGTTTGTGCATATACCAATTGGTAGGGGAGGTGCCCATGGTGTAATGGTTATCATCTTAGCAAATGGACACGAGTTCAAATCCTGGACGAGATTGATTGCATTTCACATTGCACTAATACCCTTTTTAGTTTACCTTGTAATCAAGTATTAAACTCTGAGTGAGCTCATATTTTTCTCAAATGTTCACAGATACAGAATTTGGAGAGAAAAATTCTACCTTCATCTTTTTCCAGGATGTCAACTTCACTTGATTATCCAGACAAACTTCTAGAACACTGTTTTCGTGGCCATCCTGAATAATGTAAACGTATTTTTAGAGGTGCCCGTGGTGTATGGTTATTGTCGAAGGAAATAGACACGGCAACACGAGTTCAAATCCTGGACGAGACTGATTGCATTTCACATAGCACTAATACCCTTGGGAAAGGTATGAATCCAATTATTCTCCCTCCAGCTATGGGTAAATAGTAGGACAGACTGGTTTCTTCAGCCTTGGCAAGGCAACTAGTCTATGAGAAGGAAAACTGTGAATTCAAACCTGTTAAACTCCGCTTAAAAAGATTGACCTTGTGTCATATCCTGCCCGGCCGGAGGGGTTGGTAAATATGATATATCAATTGGTAGACAGGTGAAATTTTGGTTTCTTGCACAGTTCTCAGTGAATTATCTTCCCTACCCACTCATGTCTAGTCTTGTTCTCGTTTAATGCTACTTTGCAACATTCGCTGATTATGTAAGTGACCGTTTCTTCTTTATCACCCCATACCCTACCCTTGTCATTCTGTTACGTGTTATGAATTTTCACTTTAATATAAGTGGCGTTGTTTTATGCTGCAGTTAGAAGAGATTCAGTCTCTCTGGAGGTTCCTCCTTTCGTTACCATGTCGATGTCCTCTCGTGTGAATTTCACAAGTTTGTTATTTGAAACATCCGTACAGTTGGTTTTTTTTTCTTTTTGTATTTTTTTATTGGTTTCCTAGTTATTATTATTATTATTATTATTATTATTTTTTCTCATTAAAGTTTTACACATCAGCGTTAGCTGATAGTCTTTTACTGGAGTTTGAGTGGCAGCTAGTCTCCTCAAATCTCCAGGACTCTTCCCAGTATTCTGGCTGTTCTCAATAATGCTGTAGTTTGGATAGTCTCTACTCGTCCTCCAACTTCCAAGTCCTCCAGTCCGTTTAATAGTCATTTAGTTAAAGTACCAAAAGCACCAATCACAATTGGTATAATTATCACTTTCATGTTCCATAGTTTTTTCAATTCCCTAGCAAGGTTTAGGTACTTATCCTTCTTTTCACTTTCTTTCAGTTTTATTCTGTGGTCAGCTGGTACAGCAAAGTCAGCAATTTTGAAAGTTCTCATCTTTTTTGTCGTTGATTACTATGAGGTCCGGTTTTCTTGGCCAAGATTAGGTGATCCGTTTGTATGTCAAAGTCCCATAAAAGTTTGTATGTATCATTTTCATGGACAGGTGCTGGGTTGTGCATATACCATTTGTTGGTATGGTCAAATTGAAATTTCTTGCACACCTCCCAGTGGATCACCTTTCCCACCCAGTCGTGTCTCTCCTTATACTCTTTCTGTGCTAATTTACGGCATTCGCTTATTATGTGATTAATGGTTACGTCTCTGTCACTGCATAACCTACATTAGATTGTATCTCTGAAAATAATAATATATATGTTGGTTTAACCTCAACTACCCTATCGAGGAGACTTACAATGCACCTTTCTGATACAAGTTCCATAGCACAGCATTTAAAAAAACATTTATGCCCAACAACAGAATTACGAAAGATTTTCACCGAAAACACAATATTAGAACATCAAAATAACAAACAAAAACTACAGATTCTCGAAGCACTACATATTAGGAACATGCAACTAAAACTTAACAGAATTCATTTTCAAACCAGTGCTAATGTACTTAAATGTCTTTAGCTACTGACACTATTGACAGAAACACTTTTAAAGTAAACGCTACACACTGCAACGACACCGACGCTCTTCTTACAAAGTTGTAATGATGATACAAAAATTACATCCCTTTTGAAATATATCCTCCCCTGATGATGGCCCAAAGTTGGGCAGAAAGTACTTGGGAATTAGATAATTATGGAAGATACATCAACCAATTCCTGCCGAATACTATGAAATCAATACAGCAATATGAAAGGATCAACAAGAAAATATGTAGACACTAAATGTCTATAATGTTCAACGAAATTTGTATTAATGAAGAAATGTTGTCAAAATATACACACACATGTATATATATATATATATATATATATTGTAACGCTCATATGTCCATAAAAAGAAGAAATAATTACAGACAACTTAACAAAAGTATAGCCATTTTATTCCAAGCGAAATTAAAACATTATCAGTAAATAAGACAAACGAAAAATTGTTACTGTCCGTAACACTAGATTCTTGCATAGAACAATAATAGAATCACCGGCCAAGTAATTACTGAAGTCTTTATCTTGATGAAGTCCATCTCTCAAGAAGTCTACTACTGATGTTCTCTCAAACGATATGGTACCTCTATTTATACTCTCTGGAGGTTTGCCATTTCCGTTTACTGGTGATCGCTGTTCAAACGCAAGTATCTCACTTCACTCCGATATGACAATATATATATATATATATATATATATATACATAAGAGGTTTATGATTCTTACAAGCTCACTCTGAATACATGAAACCAAGGGTCACAGACTGTAATATGTAATATATATATATATATATATATATATATATATATATATATAACGGGCATTAAATAAATAAGGGGGATATTTTAAGAAAAGCACATTTTTAATAGTTTTTTTACATGATTGTAAATTGCTCAAAAATATTTTTTTTTTTTGGTAATATTTGAAATTAATTTATAGTAAAAATTACTCAGCAGCAGATTAGTCACAAAGCCACGAAAACTCGTCTTTAAAAAGTTAAAGGGTTCCTGGTTTTCATGGTCGAATTAAAATCGTTTCCCGATTCCATGCTTCAATCATTCTCACAGTCAAATTTTGATTAGATCAGATATGAGGTCTCACGTTTGTTATTTTTTTTTCTCCCTTCGTCATTTGTCGACCAAAAAAGCCTTCATCTTCCAAAAAAAATATCGATCACCAAAAATGTCTGATTTCCTAACTCGGAAACTATTCGCCTGTCATTTCAACCATACTTCATAGAGAAAAGGAAAGATCCCGTAACATTGTGAGTAAAGTCCTGGATTGCGACATCGTAGTAAGCGAGTATACTTACGGATTAATACCCTTGGGAAAGGCATGAAACCCCTTATACTCGCCAACTATGGGTTAAAGAGTAGCACTAGTTTTCTTCAACAAGAATAGCTTTGGCATTAAATAACCCTCGTAGATTGATATGCCATTGAACATAAAAAAATCAAAGAAACTAAATCAAACTTTTGGTGGGATCTCTCTCTCTCTCTCTCTTTCTCTCTCTCTCTCTCTCTCTCTCTCTCTATCTATCTATCAATCTATATCTCTTTCTCTCTCTCGCTCGCTCGCTCTTTCTATCTCTCTCATACACACACATACACACATGCTCTCTTACTCACTCTCTCTATCTCTCCTCTCTCTTTCTCTTTTTCTCTCTCAGTTTCTCTCTCACACCATCTTTCTCCTCCTCTTCTCTCTCTCTCTTTCTCTTTCTCCCTTTCTCTTTCTCTGTCTTCTCTCTTTTTTCTTTCTCGCTTTCTATCTCTCTTTCTCTGACTTTCTCTCTTTCTCTCTCTCTTTCTTCCCCCCTCTCTTTTTCTTTCTCTTTTTCTTTCTCTCTCTTCCGATTTTTCTCTCTCTCTTTCTCTTCCTCTCTCACTGTTTCTTTCTCTTTCAATATCTCTTTCTCTCTCTCTCTCTCTCTTACTGCCCACCTCACTCTAAGGAGTATCCCCGTCTCACATCGATAATCTGCTCCTTAGATAATTGTTACTCCTCTTTAGGTGGGATCGAGAGAGAGAGAGAGGTGGGGAATGAGTGAGGAAAGATTAAGTGAGAGAGAGAGAAACAGGAGGGAGTGAGGAAAGATTAAGTGAGAGAGAGAGAAACAGATATGCTAGGTAAATGCATTTTAGTGTTATATATATATATATATATATATATATATATATAGGTAAATGCATATATATATATATATATATATATATATATAGGTAAATGTTATATATATATATATACATATAGGTAAATGCATTTTAGTGTTATATATATATATATATATATATATATATATATATAAGATGACTGCCACACCTTGACAGATGATAGCCGTCTTTAGCACCAAAATTACAGCTGAAACATCCTGATTGATAACTAATCCAACTAGTGAAAATCATACAAGATGCGTAGGATGATAAGGTAGTAAGAAATCTGTACGTCATTAGATTATAGTCACATACGCTTACACGATACTTATCCTACTCTCAGAGTCTACATAAGCTACAGCCCAATGACAAGCTTAGCAACTGGTAACTATGCAAATTGTATAAGTACCTTCTATTAGACTTTTCCCGTCAAAGGATACAACAACAGAAATTTGATGGTGGAGCTTCTTTTTTGACTTTTAATTTTCGTTCGTTTCTTTGGTTTCTCATGTTTCTTTGTTTTAAATGTCATATCAAAATTTCTGGGTTATTTAATGTCAAAGCCATCCCTTTTTTAAGGACTTTAGCGGTACAATTTAACAAACAGTTGAGGTTATAATCGGGAGTTCATATCTTTCCCAAAGTTATATCTCCAAAAGTGAAAGTGATAACGTGACTGAAGTTCGAACTTGCTTACTTGGTTGCCGGGTCAGCTGGGGCTGTAGAATACACTAACTGCACCTCTGCAGAGGGGTAAGACCCTAACGAGTGTCCTGGATATGACACCAAACAATCTGATGCTGAGGTTTCAGAAATGCTGGAGATTTGGGGAATGCGAAGTACCCCTTCATTGCCATCGCTCACAGGTCCACCCTGGCCCTGTCTATGGGTTAAATAGAACTAACAGCATACTTATGCTAAAATGAATTGTTTGAGTAAACTGAATAGCTTGAAATAGAAATGTTTTTCACAATTAAACCGTACTTACATTTAAACTGCATGCTTATGCTTAACTGAATTATTTGAAATAGGACTGTTTTTCGACATTAAAACTGTATTTACACTTAACTGAATTGTTACATATAACTGCTTGAATGTTTTTGACAATTAAACTGTGTACTCATGCTAAACTGAATTGTTTTAAATAGAACAGATTATTTACATAAAAATGGATTTGGCGTTAAATAACCTACAAAGGTTGATATGCCATAAAACCCAACAAACCAAACCAAACCTTACTAGGATGTAGCAATCCAGCCACTGCGCTACGGGGACTCCACCCATTTTGACTGGTTTTAACTTCACCTTGAAGGGTTGCCTTCATCACAGCTGTGACATTAGACTGCAGCTCCTTCTACTTCTTATATGTACATGTGTCTGTGTATGTGTGTATTAGATATTATGTAGGGTATGTCTATGTTCAGAGAATATTCATTGACCAGCTAATAGATAGATAGATAGATAGATAGATAGATAGATAGATAGATAGATATGTGTGTGTGTGTGTGTGTTCGTGTGTGTGTGTGCTTGTGCTTGTGCTTATATTTGCCTGGTTATGTGTGCATGTATGCGAGGCGTGTACATTTGTGTTTTTTGACTGCATGTCATCGTTTGCCTGCAAGCTACCATGTACGTGTGTAATTGAGAACACATGCACCCCTCTCTCTCTCTCTCTCTCTCTCTCTCTCTCTCTCTCTCTCTCTATCTATCTATCTATCTATCTATCTATCTCTCTGCGCGCGTATGTGCATTTGAGTATGTATTAGGGACTGCACAGGATACATCTATGTTCAGGGCATATTCATCGACCAGTAGATAGATAGATATATAGATAGATATGAGCAGACTGTGATAGATAGATAGATAGATAGATAGATAGATAGATAGATAGATAGATAGATAGATAGATAGATAGCCTCTGGTGATGTGTTCCCATAGATAGATAGATTGCGTGATGGCCACTCGTAATTTATTGTTCGGATAGATAGATAGATAGATAGATAGATAGATAGATAGATAGATAGATAGATAGATATGAGCAGACTGTGATAGATAGATAGATAGATAGATAGATAGATAGATAGATAGATAGCCTCTGGTGATGTGTTCCCATAGATAGATAGATTGTGTGATGGCCACTAGTAATTTATTGTTCGGATAGATAGATAGATAGATAGATATGAGCAGACTGTGATAGATAGATGGATAGATAGATATGTCTTGAATATGTATTAGGGACTGTGCAGTATACATCTATGCTCAGGGCATATTCATTGACCAGTAGATAGATAGATAGATTGATAGATAGATAGATAGATAGATATGCGCAGACTGTGATAGATAGATAGATAGATAGATATGCACGTGTGTGTGTGTGTGTGTGTGTGTGTGTGTGTGTGTGTGTGTGTGTGTGTGTGTGTGTGTGTATGCATGTATTTACGCTCACGTTTGCCTTTGTATGTGTACATGTATGTCGTTTGCGGACATGTGTGTGCGTAAATGCATGTCCTCGTTTGCCTGCATGCCACCATGTGCGTGTATAATTTTGTACGCATCCAACTCTCTCTCTCTCTCTCTCTCTCTCTCTCTTTCTCTTTGTGTGTGTGTGTGTGTGTGTGTGTGTGTGTGTAACGCACGTTTCCCAATGGCCACTCAGCCGAGGAGATAAAGTCGGCAGCAGCTGCGTGCCTTGTCACTTTGGGTGAAGCAAGAAGATGGAGGGTCTCGGCGATTACGTAAACACGGTAAGAACGGCGCGAAGAATACAACAAACGAAATCGTGAAAAAAAAACAAAAGAAAAAAACAAAACGAAAAAGACAGAAACACGTAAAACATTCCTCCTCCCCCACCACTACCACCTCCTCCCAATTCCTCTTCAACATCCTCACCGCTAAAAATTTCGCCCCGACCAACCTAACCAACCATTTTACAAATGAACAACTCAAACGCGAAAAAAAAACAAAAAACAAAAAAAAAAACACCTCTTCCTCCTCCAGCAAAGAAATACGAGATACTCCCGAACTCCCCTCTTCAACACCCTTGCCCCACACCCTGCCAAAGAGCTACCTTTCTTTTTTTTTTTTTTTTTTTTTTTTAACTTCTCTTAAGAACCTTTCTTTTTTAATCATAATTTTCTTATTTTCATCTGATGCTATATCAATGTATTCACAAACGCATACACCCCACACACATACGGTTCGTGCGATAAAATAATCGAGAAAAAAAACTTTACTTCAATATTTCCATGAAGGAAATAGAGTAGTCTTCATGATTCTACGGTAAATTGTGCTCTATAAGTCAGAGTTGTCAACTAGTTGTAAAGGTTTGGATTTTAGCTCTGGGGTGTAAATCGACCCTTGGTTTGATAGAGATTTTTACAGGATTACAAGGTCGATTTTCACGCCACAATTTACAATGAATAATGGTAAACAAGAAAAATCATATTTCTTTAAATTTTCATCTTTTAGTTTTTATACTGCTCTCCTTGTCAGCATTTGAGCACTTCTTGATTAATCAAATGCATTATAAAACAATTTACATTCTCATCTGCTGATTATACATATATATATATATATATATATATATATATATATATATATGAGTTCATGTGTGTGTGTATGTGTGTGTGTGTGATTAAAAAGAACAAAGAAATATTTAATCATTTTTTTAATGTTATTTTATTTACAAACCAGGGGACCTAAATTTGAATACAATGATTTCGTTGGTTGCTTGGTTGGTTATTATGGCATATCAACCATTCTAGGTTATTTAATGCTAAATCCTCTTTATACATATATATTAGATTAATAGGATTTGGGTTGGTTGGGTTTTATGGCATATCAATCCTTGTAGATTATTTAATGCCGAATTCGCTTAATACGTATCCATTTGATTTGTAAACGCACAGAAAGAGGGTTAAATGGTTAAAGCGATGGACTGCGGAATCGTAGTATGCGAGTTCGTACTCCAGTCGCGCTATTACGTTCACTTTCGGGCAAATACCCTTGGGGAAGGTATGAACCCCCTTATCCTCCCAGCTTCTAGAAGAATGGCTTTGGCATAAAATAACCTGCAAAAATTGATATGCCATGAAACAAACAGTTTGTAGATCACATTTTTAAACGATCCTAAGCTCTGTCTTCTGCACACAATTAAATGGTTTCAAATATTGCTATGTAACAGTAACAATTTAGCATCAGTCATTTGTTTGCTCATATTTGAATATATAAACATATGATTTCTTAAACAATAGCTGGTTGGTAATTTTATTTTTGAATGTGTTAGAACTAAATTGCTTCCAATTTAGAATTGTTTTTATTTCTATTGTTCATCATCATCATCATGTCGTGCTGGTTGCACGGATATCCCTCAACCTCTCTCGCCACTTTTCTCTTTCGTTCATCGCCTCTGGCAGGTCTTCTGGACTACACCCCGTATCTTCACATAGCTGCTGAATGTAGGTTCGTGATGGTCGTCCTGCTTTTGCTCGGCCATATGTGGGGGTCCATAAGAGTACATCACTTATGAGTTACTCCCTGCTTCCCCATCAGTGTCCTACATGTCTGGTTTGTCTAACTTGAATAGTTTTCGTGATAGGAGGCAGGTAGCCTTACAGTTGGTGTATTGTGGGGTGTTGCCGCCTGGACTTGTTTAAAATTGCTCGCAGCATTCTTGTGTAATTGCCGTCTAGCTTCTTCTCCAGCCGTTTTATTAGAGTCCATGTAGTGCATCCACGTAGCAGTATCGATGCGACCGCTGCCTGGAAGAAACTGCGTTTCATTTTATCGGTTAGGTCTGATTTCCATATAAATCGATAGCCTATTGATAGCTGTCCGTGCCTTCGTTAACCTCGTGTCGATGTCCTTTTCGGTTGATTGGACGCTGCTTCCTAGGTAAGTGAATTTGTCTACTAGTTTAAGAGGAGTTCCGTTTCAATTATTGCTATTTAATACTAATAAATCTATAAGCGTTAATCATTTGTTTTCAGACACGTATTGCTATTAAACTTTATTCTATTCAACACTATTCCTTCGTTTGTACATAGTTAAATGGTTAAGTATTGCTATAATAATTCAGTTTAGGCTCACAGCTAAAGAGTTTCAAGTAATGCTATTTATTAACATAGTAACCGCTTCTCTCAATAGCAATTTTCCACATTTGAATGAGAGCATGTATCTCTGTCTCGTAAAATTCTGTTGACTGTTCTTTGACCCATTTCATCACTGCAGTTTTCACTTCTTCGTCACTAGCATAAATTTTGCTTTTTAATCGCTCTTTTATAGGGTCATAGAGATGATAGTCTGAAGTGAGACCCAACTTATATATTGTCCAGTCGGCTGGAGCTGTAGAATACACCGATTGCATCTCTGCAGAGAGGTAAGCATATTTACCAACCCCTCCGCTCGGGCAGGATATGACACGAGGTCAATTTTTAAGCGGAGTTTAACAGGTTTGAATCCAGAGTTTTCCCTTCTCCTAGACTAGTCCAAGTCTGTCCTACTATTTACCCATAGCTGGGGGGAGAATAATTGGATTCATACCTTTCCCAAGGGTATTAGTGCTATGTGAAATGCAATCAGTCGCTTCGTGGATTTGAACTCGTGTCGCCGTGTCCAATTCCTACGACAATGACCATTACACCACGGGCACCTCCCAACGAGTGTCCTGTATATGACACAAAACCATTTGATGGTGAGGCTCCAGCAATGCTGGAGCTTTGCCAAATGCAGAATATCGCTTTCATTGCCATCGCTCCCAGGTCCACTCAGGCCCGGAGTGCTAGCACCTGATAGCGTCTTATCTATGTGTCAAATAGTTCTTAACTGTGTGCTTATGCTAAATTGAATTGTTTTTGTTATGGGGACATAACCTACCATACCCCAAAAATGGACTCGTCCAACCTAAACATTTCTTCGAGCTTAGCTCGCTCGAGGGAGACAACATTCTCTATTATTCTTACGAAAAGTGTTGATTTGCGTTGTTACTTTATTGGATTACTTGTTGGATTACTTGTTGAAAAAATTGTTATCTCGGTAAGACTTTGTTTTTTTTGTGACTTTGTTTGAACTTTAATTTTTTTTTCAAGTCTTACCGAGAACTCTTTGTTTTGACGACTGACTTGTTTTATTTTTTTTCACTTGTTATCCGACTTTTTTGTTTGTTGTTATAAGTCGGATTTTATTTTGTTGCCTTACCATTTATTTTTTTGTCAGGGGTTCTACCTGTCTTTTAACTTGCGTGGTGTCATTCCACTTGTTTTTTGACATTCTTTCAGTTGAAACTGTAGACCCCCCCCCTCCATACTAAGCTACAGTTGGAGGTTTAATCATACCCTCCTGGCTGCTATTATTTTTTCGCAGCCATGGAGGGGGCAACAAATCCTTCGACAAAGACACAAAGCCTGATAGGGGCAAATTGGCCTTCGTTGCCGATCCCCGCCGAATCCCAAGAAACAAAAGATAGCCAAGACAGCCCAATACAGCCGGCTCAAAAAAGCCCCACAGCCTGGAAAGGCCAGCAGAGGGGACCGGCTGACTATGAGAAGGACCGGGTGGGCAAGTACGCCAAGTACTTTAACGGAAACGAGATTTTGCCCATCCCGGAAATAGCCGACAAAATAATACCAAGAGTCCTCTCGCTGGTCGTTTCCGACCTTAAAACAAAAAGGCTGGTGGGGCTCAATAAGGATTCTTTCGAAGAGCTGCTAAGGAAGTCAGGCATCCCATGCCAGTACTTCTGCAGAAAAAGTTTCGCAACATGGGATGTCCTGTTTCCCACAGAACAACAAGCGGCGAAAGCAGCGGAAAGAGATATAATTACGAAGAACTTTAGGCTACAGCCGGAATATCAGGGCACCCGTAGGCTCCGCGTGACGATCTGCAATGTCCCGGCCATTATTACTGGGGAGGTCCTGGCAGCATACTTAAGTGCCTTTGGCCAGGTTGAGGAGTTCAACCTCCTCAGATCCCCGGCCGGGACAGCCTACGGGGACTATGCCTTCCGGCTGTGCCTGACCAGGGATGGTTTTAAAGCCATCCCTGAAATGCTGATCAGCGGGGATCGGCAGATGATTGTGTTGGTGGAGGGAAGACGCCCCAGGTGCTGGGGGTGTAAGCAAATTGGCCACATTGCCAAGTTTTGCCCCCAGCGCCCTGAAAATAAAGAAAAAACTACGTCAACAACAACAACAACAACGACAACAAAAGGGGACGCAGCAGCCACCATCACCAACACAGTCAGAAAAGAAGCGGAGGCCAAAGGCCCGGGTCCAGCCCAGCTCAAACCAAGCAATCAAGAGGGCTGGACGGAGGTGGCCAGAAAGAGGAGGGGATCCCCTAAGCAGGGGGAAAAAACCTCATCCCCTCCTCAAAAAAAGGCCCAAACAACAGCAGCAGCAGCAGTAGTAGCAGCAGAAGCAACACCAACATCAGAACCACCGATAACTCCGAAACCAGCCACACCAGCAACAGAGACTCCAGCAACGCCCGCACCAGTAACATCGGCACCATCTGCAGCAACAAAGACATCACCGAAAAAACAAAAAAAGAAAAATAAACCAAACGCCCCGGAAGAGATGGAGACCAACTATAATTTGAAGAGGAGAAGGGACAGCGGGGAGGGGACCGCAAAAAAAATATGCCCTGAACAACCCAAGGCAGGTCCCTCCTCTCAACCGCAAAAGCAATCAACTCCTCCACCTTTACCTCCACCACCCTTTCCACCCCCTCAAATCCTACAACCCACACAACCACCATATCAAATGTTCACCCTCTCACCCCAACAAGAACAGTGCCTAAAGAAATACCACAGACCCTACCAAATCCCACTCCCAAGGTCGCAATCAGCAGACCGGTCCCAGCCCCTAAACTTAACCAGAACTCCATCTCTTCCCTCACTCAGCCCCACTAGCATATCCTCTCAAGAACTGTTCCCGTCAAAAAGAAAACAAGACCCTCCTGCCAGTAAAAAAAAAGCAAATCGGCAGGAGGGCGAAAAAGAACTAACAATCACCCAAATACAGCAGGCAGCGGCTTTGTGCTCAGTAGAGCTGGAAGCAGTTGGCGACTTCCAGCTGCGAAAGGCACTAAAGCCGCTGCTGAACCTTGAAAAAATACAAAACTTGAATGTTTCTAATCCTGTCAATTTTAGGAGTGCAGCCATGGTGACCACTTTTGTCCGGTCAGCTGGCGACCGTACCAAGGGCGTATGGAAGTTCTTGAGTACGGTCTGTCAGACTGATACGGGCATAAAGCTGGCGGAGTTGGAGCACTCCTCATTGAAAAAATGTATTCCTTTTTGTTCGGGCAGGGTCCCAATTTTGGTTCACCCGTCCCTTTACAGGTCCCTAAAGCTGCGGTTCCCCATAGATGTCGGCGGAATCACCAGAGACAACCGGGTGACAACTGAACTCGGTACCGGTTCTCTGCGTCAGGCTGTCGGCATCCTCACCCCGAAGGATTTCCGGCCCGTAGTCGACACTGAGTAAGGTAAGTGAGATTGATGGCTTTAAACGTTGCCAGTTTGAATGTGAGGGGACTGAGGGATTCAAGCAAGTGTGCGCGCTTGCTTGGTGAACTCAAGAACCTCGGAGTGGATGTTGCTGCAGTGCAGGAGACCCACTTCACTTGCGATGCCGACTGTCGGGTGCTGGAAAGCGACTTTAACGTTTTCTCAGCATACGGCAGCCGCATCAGCGCTGGGGTCTCTCTGCTAGTTGGACGCAGCCTTGATGCTGATGTTGACGTTGTTTTTGCAGGTGACGGGGGCCGGCTGGTTGTGGCCGATGTTGCCGTGAAAAGTTTCAAGTTTCGTCTGGTTGCGGTTTATGCGTCCAATATCGCTGCGGAGAGGATTTCCTTTTTTCGTCGGTTGGCGCCGTTCCTGGACGATACGAAGCGGCTAGTCTTAATGGGTGATTGGAATGCGATCCTTGATCCCAAGATAGATAAGGTCGGGCGGGGAGCTAGGCGTGCGGGAAGGTGTGATAGCAGCCTTGTCGGCTTCGTGACTCGTCACGGTCTCGTCGACAGGTTTCGTCTTGATCACCCAGGGCGGGAGATGTGGACGTGGCTAGATAGCTCGCCCTCTGCCAAAGTAGGTTCCTACTTGGACAGAGTGTTAGTTAGACGAGCTGACACTGATTTCGTTAGTTGTCCCACGTTCCACCTGATAGCGTGGACTGACCATAAGCTTGTTAGGGTCAGTCTACGGTTAGTCAATAGGCCTAGTCTAGCCGGCTACTGGAAGTTCAATACCTCCTTACTGGAGATACGGGACTTCCGGGACCGGCTGGAATCCCTAATTCAGCGGGCGTTAGTGGGGGCGGTTACCGGGAGTAGGTGGTGGGTTTCTCTGAAATATAGGATTAGAGACTTCGCCACCAAATACGGTCAACAGCTCAGCCTAGATAAGGCCAAGGAGGCGAAGGCTATAGAAGATAGACTTTCCCGGGCGGTGGCTGGGGGGGACTCCCTAGGTGTAGAGCTAGCTAGGAGGGACCTTGAGCGTGAGAGTAGCGAGCGCTACAAGGGATTCGTAGTTAGATCTAGGCTAAATAGAGTTCTCAACGAAGCTGTGAAATCGAACGCGACTGCGCGTGAAGAAGAAGTGCGAAGGTTCCCCGATCGGTACATCGCGTCTGTCAAGACTGCGGACGGGCGACTGCTGCGATCGGGTCGTGAGATGCGTGATGCCTTTCGGGCGCACTTTCGGGATCGCTTTGCCCGCTGCCCTGATCTCCCGATCCGGGAGTTTCGTAGCTATCTTGCCGACTTCCCCCGCCTTGGGGTGGCTGAAGCGGCTAGCTGCGAGGGTTTGGTTACTGAATGCGAAGTCCGTGATGCGTTGAAGCAGGTCGGCCTCAACAAGTCGCCGGGACTAGATGGTTTGCCCTACGAAGTGTACTTGAGGATGTCGCACATGTTTGTGCCTATTCTGACGGATGTGTTCAACCATTGGTTCGCCCAGGGAGTGATCCCTGGTTGCGTTACCAAGGGCGTGATCACATTGCTGAAGAAAGGTGGCCAGCATGTTGGGGAGGGCTTAGATGACTACAGGCCCATAACTCTGCTTAACGCAGAGTTAAAGATTTTGGCCCGGGTCTTGGCGAATCGTTTACAGCGTGTCATCAGTGATCTGATCGGCCCCGAACAGACCTTTGCTGTGAAGGGAAGATCAATCCAGGACAATCTGCACTTGATTCGCGAGGTCCTAGAGGGAATAGAAGACGACACCGAAGCCGCGCTGATCAGTTTAGATCAGTCCAAGGCCTTCGATAGGGTTGACCATCGGTTCTTGGCGTCTGTTTTGGAGACTGCCGGATTCAAACCGGAGTTCCGCAGATGGATTAGTATGATGTACCATAACCCTCAGGCAGTGGTGCAGGTGAACGGAAGGCGTTCGGAGGTATTCGCGATCGAGCGTTCGGTCCGGCAGGGCTGCCCGTTGTCTCCTCTTCTCTATGTCCTCGCGTTGGAGCCCCTCCTGCGCAGGCTTAGGGATGGGAGGACAAGTCCGTCCCTGCGCGGTATACCTTTTGTTAGCAGCCTTGCTGCAAGGGTTTCCGCGTTCGCTGATGACATCACAGTCTTTGTGTCCCGCCGTCTGGATATAAAGGCTGTGAAAGAGGCGGTTGTCGAGTACGAGCGGATCGCAGGAGCCAAGGTCAATTTTGACAAAAGCGAAGGTTTGCGGCTTGGTGCTTGGAGGGGTAGCAATACTCTTCCAGGGCCCTTCCGCTGGAGTGACGGACCCGTCCGCATCCTCGGGGTGTGGTTCGGGCCCGACCTCCAACTGGAGCGAAATTGGTTGGAAGTACAAACCAAGGTGAATGCTCAGGTGGGAATCTGGCTTTCAAGGAGGTTGTCCTTAAAGGGCAGGGCGGAGGCGTGCGCCACGTACGTCTTCCCTCTGATCCTTTACCGATTGGCTGTACTTCCTCTGCCTAAGGCACGTCGGTTGGCACTGCAACAATCCCTCTCCAGATTGCTCTGGGGAGGTGCAAGGCCGATGGTCCGTAGGCAGGTCTGTATCCAACGTACACGTAACGGGGGTCTGGGTATGCCTGATCTGGAGAGCCACTGGCTTGCTGAAAGACTTGCATACCTGGGCCGGTCCTTGACGGGGGACGCAGTGTGGAGACGAAAGGCGAGTCGGACTTTTCCTCGCCTCCAGTCAGACCCAAAGGCTGAAGGTCGACGTAAGCCTTTGGGCGAAGCACTGTTTGTCCGCGAGTGCCGAAAGGCCCTTCGTAACCTTCTTGGGTCCAGTGACCTTTCACGGCCTCGGAAAGAGCTATATCGGGAATTAGTGGTGGGTTCCGCTTCTGATCCTCTTAGCGAGCGGCGAGGCTGGACGGCGGAGGAGATCCGCTCTCAGTGGAATTGGGCGCCAGGATCGAGCTTCTTGAACAACTCCGAGTTCTCGCTCACCTGGCGACTTGCACGGAATGCGTTACCCCTTTTCGGCTTGAACTACAAAGCGGGCCTGGCAGACATGCCTGATTGCCCTCGCTGCAGCAGTGGCTTAGAAGAAACGGCTGAGCACGCCTTCTACTACTGCGAGCGAGTTCGCCCGTTTTGGGATCACGTCGGGGAGTGGACGGCTCGCATCGAACCCAAGCAGCTCGTGCTGCTCGACGTTGGTTACGTCGTGGACAACGTTCTTCCTCCGTTTCAGGGTGAGAAGCGTGTGGTGTTTCTCGCGATCCTGGCTGTAGCTCGAATGGTGATTTGGACTACGCGAAAGAAGGGATTGTATGACGATGCAAACTTTTCTCATCGTGATCTGGTTTTGTACTTTAGGCATTCGCTTAGGGTCAAAATCAGATGCGATAGAAAACGCTTGGATCGCATAACATTCAGCAGAAGGTGGGTGAATGCAGCGAGCCTGGTCGTAAGAAAGGGGGCAACGTTGGAGTCATCCTTCCCTCCTCTGCCCGCTCATGGCGTCTACGGTACGGGTCCTTCGGGACCCCACCCCCGGTAAGTAGGCAAAGCTTTTTTTCCCTGGTAACCTAGTTAGCAGTATGTTGTCAGTCATTGTCCCCGTCACCTAGTCATTAGTTCTCAAGATCTTCCCCATCCCCATTATTTTTGTACCTTAACCCATATCCCAGCCCGCTTTTACTGAAGATCTTGAACATTCATATGTATAAAAAATCATATTACCTGCTTGAATCAACCCATACCGCGCCCGACCCCTTATTTCCTTTGACCCCTGTAGATTAGGTTCCCTGCCCCACCTAGGGTAGGTCCGGCTTGTTTTCGGTTCTTTTCGCCCCGGAAAACAGTCGGCCTCCAATTTTATAGACGGGGGGATGGGAGGGCAACCAAACGGGGGATTTTTTCCTTTGTTGCTGTACATATTTCGGGGTTTTTTCTCCCATCCCCATCATATGAATTCATTTGTAAAAACCACAATTTGTAAATAAAATCATGCATCACTCTGGGGATTTTAAGTAGGTTCTTTCTTCATCGAGCAAATGTGGTATTTTGGTGACAGCAGCGCGCATGGCGACGGATGAATGACTATATATTGTATTGTTGAATGGGTCGGCGAATGTGGCTAGCTAGGTCCCACTAGTTAAAACATAGTTATTGCAAGACCGCACCCTTCCCCTTCCCCACAAAACTTAAGGCCTTGTGCCTTCCTGCATTTTTACAGGAAATAAAGGGAGACAACATTCTCTATTATTCTTACGAAAAGGGTTGATCTGCGTTGTTACTTTATTGGATTACTTGTTGGATTACTTGTTGAAAAAATTGTTATCTCGGTAAGACTTTGTTTTTTTTGTGACTTTGTTTGAACTTTAATTTTTTTCAAGTCTTACCGAGAACTCTTTGACTGACTTGTTTTATTTTTTTTTCACCTGTTATCCGACTTTTTTGTTTGTTGTTATTGGTCGGATTTTATTTTGTTGCCTTACCATTTATTTTTTTGATTGTCAGGGGTTCTACCTGTCTTTTAACTTGCGTGGTGTCATTCCACTTGTTTTTTGACATTCTTTCAGTTGAAACTGTAGAGCCCCCCCTCCATACTAAGCTACAGTTGGAGGTTTAATCATACCCTCCTGGCTGCTATTATTTTTTCGCAGCCATGGAGGGGGCAACAACTCCAACTAAGTCAACAAAGACACAAAGCCTGATAGGGGCAAATTGGCCTTCGTTGCCGATCCCCGCCGAATCCCAAGAAACCAAAGATAGCCAAGACAGCCCAATACAGCCGGCTCAAAAAAGCCCCACAGCCTGGAAAGGCCAGCAGAGGGGACCGGCTGACTATGAGAAGGACCGGGTGGGCAAGTACGCCAAGTACTTTAACGGAAACGAGATTTTGCCCATCCCGGAAATAGCCGACAAGATAATACCAAGAGTCCTCTCGCTGGTCGTTTCCGACCTTAAAACAAAAAGGCTGGTGGGGCTCAATAAGGATTCTTTCGAAGAGCTGCTAAGGAAGTCAGGCATCCCATGCCAGTACTTCTGTAGAAAAAGTTTCGCAACATGGGATGTCCTGTTTCCCACAGAGCAACAAGCGGCGAAGGCAGCAGAAAGAGACATAATTACAAAGAACTTCAGGCTACAGCCGGAATATCAGGGCACCCGTAGGCTCCGCGTGACGATCTGCAATGTCCCGGCCATTATTACTGGGGAGGTCCTGGCAGCATACTTAAGTGCCTTTGGCCAGGTTGAGGAGTTCAACCTCCTCAGATCCCCGGCCGGGACAGCCTACGGGGACTATGCCTTCCGGCTGTGCCTGACCAGGGATGGTTTTAAAGCCATCCCTGAAATGCTGATCAGCGGGGATCGGCAGATGATTGTGTTGGTGGAGGGAAGACGCCCCAGGTGCTGGGGGTGTAAGCAAATTGGCCACATCGCCAAGTTTTGCCCCCAGCGCCCTGAAAACCAAAAAGAAAAAACTACGTCAACAACAACAACAACAACGACAACAACAGGGGACGCAGCAGCCACCATCACCAACACAGTCAGAAAAGAAGCGGAGGCCAAGGGCCCGGGTCCAGCCCAGCTCAAACCAAGCAATCAAGAGGGCTGGACGGAGGTGGCCAGAAAGAGGAGGGGATCCCCTAAGCAGGGGGAAAAAACCTCATCCCCTCCTCAAAAAAGGGCCCAAACAGCAGCAGCAGCAGCAGTAGTAGCAGCAGAAGCAACACCAACATCAGAACCACCGATAACTCCGAAACCAGCCACACCAGCAACAGAGACTCCAGCAACGCCCGCACCAGTAACATCGGTACCATCTGCAGCAACAAAGACATCACCGAAAAAACAAAAAAAGAAAAATAAACCAAACGCCCCGGAAGAGATGGAGACCAACTTTAATTTGAAGAGGAGAAGGGACAGCGGGGAGGGGACCGCAAAAAAAATATGCCCTGAACAACCCAAGGCAGGTCCCTCCTCTCAACCGCAAAAGCAATCAACTCCTCCACCTCTACCTCCACCACCCTTTCCACCCCCTCAAATCCTACAACGCACACAACCACCATATCAAATGTTCACCCTCTCACCCCAACAAGAACAGTGCCTAAAGAAATACCACAGACCCTACCAAATCCCACTCCCAAGGTCGCAATCAGCAGACCGGTCCCAGCCCCTAAACTTAACCAGAACTCCATCTCTTCCCTCACTCAGCCCCACTAGCATATCCTCTCAAGAACTGTTCCCATCAAAACGAAAACAAGACCCTCCTGCCAGTAAAAAAAAAGCAAATCGGCAGGAGGGCGAAAAAGAACTAACAATCACCCAAATACAGCAGGCAGCGGCTTTGTGCTCAGTAGAGCTGGAAGCAGTTGGCGACTTCCAGCTGCGAAAGGCACTAAAGCCGCTGCTGAACCTTGAAAAAATACAAAACTTTAATGTTTCTAATCCTGTCAATTTTAGGAGTGCAGCCATGGTGACCACTTTTGTCCGGTCAGCTGGCGACCGTACCAAGGGCGTATGGAAGTTCTTGAGTACGGTCTGTCAGACTGATACGGGCATAAAGCTGGCGGAGTTGGAGCACTCCTCATTGAAAAAATGTATTCCTTTTTGTTCGGGCAGGGTCCCAATTTTGGTTCACCCGTCCCTTTACAGGTCCCTAAAGCTGCGGTTCCCCATAGATGTCGGCGGAATCACCAGAGACAACCGGGTGACAACTGAACTCGGTACCGGTTCTCTGCGTCAGGCTGTCGGCATCCTCACCCCGAAGGATTTCCGGCCCGTAGTCGACACTGAGTAAGGTAAGTGAGATTGATGGCTTTAAACGTTGCCAGTTTGAATGTGAGGGGACTGAGGGATTCAAGCAAGTGTGCGCGCTTGCTTGGTGAACTCAAGAACCTCGGAGTGGATGTTGCTGCAGTGCAGGAGACCCACTTCACTTGCGATGCCGACTGTCGGGTGCTGGAAAGCGACTTTAACGTTTTCTCAGCATACGGCAGCCGCATCAGCGCTGGGGTCTCTCTGCTAGTTGGACGCAGCCTTGATGCTGATGTTGACGTTGTTTTTGCAGGTGACGGGGGCCGGCTGGTTGTGGCCGATGTTGCCGTGAAAAGTTTCAAGTTTCGTCTGGTTGCGGTTTATGCGTCCAATATCGCTGCGGAGAGGGTTTCCTTTTTTCGTCGGTTGGCGCCGTTCCTGGACGATACGAAGCGGCTAGTCTTAATGGGTGATTGGAATGCGATCCTTGATCCCAAGATAGATAAGGTCGGGCGGGGAGCTAGGCGTGCGGGAAGGTGTGATAGCAGCCTTGTCGGCTTCGTGACTCGTCACGGTCTCGTCGACAGGTTTCGTCTTGATCACCCAGGGCGGGAGATGTGGACGTGGCTAGATAGCTCGCCCTCTGCCAAAGTAGGTTCCTACTTGGACAGAGTGTTAGTTAGACGAGCTGACACTGATTTCGTTAGTTGTCCCACGTTCCACCTGATAGCGTGGACTGACCATAAGCTTGTTAGGGTCAGTCTACGGTTAGTCAATAGGCCTAGTCTAGCCGGCTACTGGAAGTTCAATACCTCCTTACTGGAGATACGGGACTTCCGGGACCGGCTAGAATCCCTAATTCAGCGGGCGTTAGTGGGGGCGGTTACCGGGAGTAGGTGGTGGGTTTCTCTGAAATATAGGATTAGAGACTTCGCCACCAAATACGGTCAACAGCTCAGCCTAGATAAGGCCAAGGAGGCGAAGGCTATAGAAGATAGACTTTCCCGGGCGGTGGTGGGGGGGGACTCCCTAGGTGTAGAGCTAGCTAGGAGGGACCTTGAGCGTGAGAGTAGCGAGCGCTGCAGGGGATTCGTGGTTGGATCTGGGCTGAATGGAGTTCTCGGCGAAGCTGTGAAATCGGGCGCGACTGCGCGTGGGGAGGAGGTGCGAGGGTTCCCCGATCGGTACATCGCGTCTGTCAGGACTGCGGACGGGCGACTGCTGCGATCGGGTCGTGAGATGCGTGATGCCTTTCGGGCGCGCTTTCGGGATCGCTTTGCCCGCTGCCCTGATCTCCCGATCCGGGAGTTTCGTAGCTATCTTGCCGACTTCCCCCGCCTTGGGGTGGCTGAAGCGGCTAGCTGCGAGGGTTTGGTTGCTGAATGCGGGGTCCGTGATGCGTTGGGGCGGGTCGGCCTGGACAGGTCGCCGGGGCTGGATGGTTTGCCCTGCGAGGTGTACTTGGGGATGTCGCACATGTTTGTGCCTGTTCTGGCGGATGTGTTCAACCATTGGTTCGCCCAGGGAGTGATCCCTGGTTGCGTTGCCAAGGGCGTGATCACATTGCTGAGGAGGGGTGGCCAGCATGTTGGGGAGGGCTTGGATGACTACAGGCCCATAACTCTGCTTAGCGCAGAGTTGAGGATTTTGGCCCGGGTCTTGGCGAATCGTTTACAGCGTGTCATCAGTGATCTGATCGGCCCCGGGCGGACCTTTGCTGTGGGGGGAGGATCGATCCGGGACAATCTGCACTTGATTCGCGAGGTCCTAGAGGGAATAGAAGACGACACCGAAGCCGCGCTGATCAGTTTGGATCGGTCCAGGGCCTTCGATGGGGTTGACCATCGGTTCTTGGCGTCTGTTTTGGAGACTGCCGGATTCAAGCCGGAGTTCCGCAGATGGATTGGTATGATGTGCCATAGCCCTCAGGCGGTGGTGCGGGTGAACGGAGGGCGTTCGGAGGTATTCGCGATCGAGCGTTCGGTCCGGCAGGGCTGCCCGTTGTCTCCTCTTCTCTATGTCCTCGCGTTGGAGCCCCTCCTGCGCAGGCTTAGGGATGAGAGGACAAGTCCGTCCCTGCGCGGTATACCTTTTGTTAGCAGCCTTGCTGCAAGGGTTTCCGCGTTCGCTGATGACATCACAGTCTTTGTGTCCCGCCGTCTGGATATAAAGGCTGTGAAAGAGGCGGTTGTCGAGTACGAGCGGATCGCAGGAGCCAAGGTCAATTTTGACAAAAGCGAAGGTTTGCGGCTTGGTGCTTGGAGGGGTAGCAATACTCTTCCAGGGCCCTTCCGCTGGAGTGACGGACCCGTCCGCATCCTCGGGGTGTGGTTCGGGCCCGACCTCCAACTGGAGCGAAATTGGTTGGAAGTACAAACCAAGGTGAATGCTCAGGTGGGAATCTGGCTTTCAAGGAGGTTGTCCTTAAAGGGCAGGGCGGAGGCGTGCGCCACGTACGTCTTCCCTCTGATCCTTTACCGATTGGCTGTACTTCCTCTGCCTAAGGCACGTCGGTTGGCACTGCAACAATCCCTCTCCAGATTGCTCTGGGGAGGTGCAAGGCCGATGGTCCGTAGGCAGGTCTGTATCCAACGTACACGTAACGGGGGTCTGGGTATGCCTGATCTGGAGAGCCACTGGCTTGCTGAAAGACTTGCATACCTGGGCCGGTCCTTGACGGGGGACGCAGTGTGGAGACGAAAGGCGAGTCGGACTTTTCCTCGCCTCCAGTCAGACCCAAAGGCTGAAGGTCGACGTAAGCCTTTGGGCGAAGCACTGTTTGTCCGCGAGTGCCGAAAGGCCCTTCGTAACCTTCTTGGGTCCAGTGACCTTTCACGGCCTCGGAAAGAGCTATATCGGGAATTAGTGGTGGGTTCCGCTTCTGATCCTCTTAGCGAGCGGCGAGGCTGGACGGCGGAGGAGATCCGCTCTCACTGGAATTGGGCGCCAGGATCGAGCTTCTTGAACAACTCCGAGTTCTCGCTCACCTGGCGACTTGCACGGAATGCGTTACCCCTTTTCGGCTTGAACTACAAAGCGGGCCTGGCAGACATGCCTGATTGCCCTCGCTGCAGCAGTGGCTTAGAGGAAACGGCTGAGCACGCCTTCTACTACTGCGAGCGAGTTCGCCCGTTTTGGGATCACGTCGGGGAGTGGACGGCTCGCATCGAACCCAAGCAGCTCGTGCTGCTCGACGTTGGTTACGTCGTGGACAACGTTCTTCCTCCGTTTCAGGGTGAGAAGCGTGTGGTGTTTCTCGCGATCCTGGCTGTAGCTCGAATGGTGATTTGGACTACGCGAAAGAAGGGATTGTATGACGATGCAAACTTTTCTCATCGTGATCTGGTTTTGTACTTTAGGCATTCGCTTAGGGTCAAAATCAGATGCGATAGAAAACGCTTGGATCGCATAACATTCAGCAGAAGGTGGGTGAATGCAGCGAGCCTGGTCGTAAGAAAGGGGGCAACGTTGGAGTCATCCTTCCCTCCTCTGCCCGCTCATGGCGTCTACGGTACGGGTCCTTCGGGACCCCACCCCGGGTAAGTAGGCAAAGCTTTTTTTCCCTGGTAACCTAGTTAGCAGTATGTTGTCAGTCATCGTCCCCGTCACCTAGTCATTAGTTCTCAAGATCTTCCCCATCCCCATTATTTTTGTACCTTAACCCATATCCCAGCCCACTTTTACTGAAGATCTTGAACATTCATATGTATAAAAAATCATATTACCTGCTTGAATCAACCCATACCGCGCCCGACCCCTTATTTCCTTTGACCCCTGTAGATTAGGATCCCTGCCCCACCTAGGGTAGGTCCGGCTTGTTTTCGGTTCTTTTCGCCCCGGAAAACAGTCGGCCTCCAATTTTATAGACGGGGGGATGGGAGGGCAACCAAACGGGGGATTTTTTCCTTTGTTGCTGTACATATCTCGGGGTTTTTTCTCCCATCCCCATCATATGAATTCATTTGTAAAAACCACAATTTGTAAATAAAATCATGCATCACTCTCGGGATTTTAAGTAGGTTCTTTCTTCATCGAGCAAATGTGGTATTTTGGTGACAGCAGCGCGCATGGCGACGGATGAATGACTATATATTGTATTGTTGAATGGGTCGGCGAATGTGGCTAGCTAGGTCCCACTAGTTAAAACATAGTTATTGCAAGACCGCACCCTTCCCCTTCCCCACAAAACTTAAGGCCTTGTGCCTTCCTGCATTTTTACAGGAAATAAAGGGAGACAACTTCTCGTTCCTTACGAGACATTTGTCAGACGGACTGCAAGCCGAGCACGGCTAGTACTTCCTATGTATGACTTCCTTTTTCTGCTAATACAATAACGTTTTACCTATCACCTGTTGTTTGAGTTGTTCTTCCACCGGTCTTATCTGAAGACCACAACAGTTTTAAATAGAACTATTTTTACATTTAACAGTGTAGTAAATAAATCACAGATGTTTAATTGAATTGTTTGCGATACATAGAAATACTTCAGACCATTTTCCTTTGGTTAATAAACTGAGTAGTCTGAAATAAAATTGTTTTTTACCTTTAAAATTCATACGTTTGCTAAACTGAATTGCCTGAAATAGAACTGTTTTTATGTATGAAAATGGATTTAGCATTAAATAACCAAGAATGGTTGATATACCATAAAACCAAACTAAAACTAAAGTTTTTATCAAAATGACTTGATTCGGCATTAAATGACCCGAAAAGGTTGATATACCATAAAACAAACCCACTAAACAACCAACTAATAATTCTAATATTAATTATTCTTTTGCTCACAGTTACATGGTTCCAAGTATTGCAATGTATCACAGTCAGAATAGACCTCTGTCATTTGTTTACACACAGTTCTATTTCAGACAATTCAATTTAGCATAAGTCATATGTTTGCTCACAGTTAAATGGTTCCATGTATTGCTATGTATCATAAACAGTCAGATGTTATATCTATCATTTTTTTACACACAGTTCTATTTCAAACAATTCAATTTAGCATAAGTCATATGTTTACTCACAGTTAAATGGTTCCGTGTATTGCTATGTATCACAAACAGTCAGATGTTATATCTATCATTTGTTTACACACAGTTCTATTTCAAACAATTCAATTTAGCATGTCATATGTTTACTCACAGTTAAATAGTTCCAAGTATTGCTATGTATCACAAACAATCAGATTAGACCTCTGTTATTTTTTTTACACACAGTTCTTTTTCAAACAATACAATTTAGCGTAAGTCATGTTTGCTCCTAGTTCGATGGTCAAACAATACTATTGTTAGGGAGGGAAGTTTTACCCCTCTGCAGAGATTAAGTCAGTGTATTCGACTAACCCAGGTGACTCAGATCTAATTTAATAAATAGGAAAATTTACGGAAAAAGTCTCATCTTCATCCACTTTCGGTTGGGCCTCTAGCTATTTTCAAGAACGGTACAATTTGTTTTGTCTATTTTCAAGAGTATCAAAGATATGTCCATCAGTTCTTCCTGCTCTTGGAAAAAAGTAGAACAAATTGGACTGTTTAGCCTTCGTAAGGCAACCAGTGCAGGGGAAGGAAAATTTTGAATGCCAACTTGCAGTGTAAGTCAGTTCAGATACTCTTCCCTGCTACTGATACCATGTAACCCAATACAACCTCTCACATATTAACTAAGGATGTAGTATCTAATGAGCAGGACTGCAACATCTTAGTAAATACGAACTCCAGTCGTGCTACTGCGCTCACTTTTCGACTAATACCCTCGGAGGAAAGTTATCAACTCACTAATCCCCTCAGCTGTGGGTTAAATATTGCCACTACTGTCCATCTAAAAGGATGGCTTTGGTGTCAAATAACCTACAAAGGTTGGATTGGTTTGATTTTATAGCATATCGACCATTGTAGGTAATTTAATGCTGAAGCCTCTTTATACATATATATCAAATATATGATTTCTAAACACATTTTGTAGATAACATTTTTAAACGAACATGAGCTCATTTCTTTTCACACGATTAAATGATTTCACTTATTTCTATCAAATACGAATAATTCTATTTAGTATTAATCATTTGTATGGACACAATTATATCTTCAATATTGCAATATAACAGAAAGGGAGATGAGATTGCCTCCTATTATATTAAAAGGAAGAAAATTGAATATTGATAAGTTTCAAAAGGGAAGTTTTAATGGCAGCTTGAGACGAAATTTTCCTTGTGCTGTGAGTAATAATAGAAGAAGGGTAGTTGTAAATAGTTGATCAGGAATTTAGCTTTCAGCCAGAAGTTCATGGTCCAGTTGATCTAGTCGGAGCAAGAATTGAGTTGCTGAAGTCCGAGCAAGAATCGAATTGCTGATATCAGAGGCGGAATTAAACATCGAATTTAATGCTTCTGGGATCCGTTGGTCGAGCAGGGATGAACAAAAGATTATAGATTGAATTCCTAGAAAAGAACGGTCTATAAATTGGATGTGCTCTCCTCATGGTGATGTGGTCTGCTACTGTGTAAGGAGAGAACAAGAGGAATCAGTCCGTCCTGCTCAAAAGTTATGCAAGGAAAGGAAGTGCGCACGTTTTCACCGCCTTTTATATTGCCCGGGAATGTCATTCGGGCAGAATGGGATGAGTCATCCTCATTGGGTGAAAATATGAGACGAGACCACAACAGTCAAAATTATTACCGCGCTAAATAAGGATTTGAAATTCATTCTGCTACAGCAGTTTAACACGAACAATTCAATTAAATATCAGTCATTTATTTACATAAAGTTAAATGATCAAACAGCTCTATTTCAAACAATACAGTTTAGCATGTCAACAAAGTTAAATGGTTCCAAGTATTACTATGTATTACTAACAATCCATTTAAACATCAGTCGTTTGTTTACACACCATTAAATGATTAAACAGTTCTATTTCAAGCATTTCAGTTTATCATAAGTCATTTGTTTGCACTCAGTTTAAATGTCAAAGAACACAGTTTAGACGTCACACAGTTCGATTTGACCAATAGGTGCTACCGCTCCGGGTCATAGCGTACCAGTAAGGAATGGCAATGAAGAGGTACTTTGCATTTCGCAAAGCTCCAGCATTACTGGAGCCTCACCCTCAGATTGTTTAAGGTCATATTCAAGACACTTGTTGAGGGAGTCTTACCCCTCTGCAGAGATGCAAACGGTATATTCTACATCCCCAGCCGACTTGATTACACGAAGGTTGATATACCATTTAAAACAAACAAGTTACTTAGAAAGTAGATGGACGCTGCCAAGTAATCCCCTTTGTTCCAAGGGAGATAACATGAGGGGTAGACATCACTCCAAATGACATGAAAAAAAGGTCTAGGATTTGAAAAGTGTTAAAGACATCAATCTGTCTGTTCTCCTTAAAGCAATGTGTAAGACTAGGTTCATAAGGGCGCAAGACTAAGTTCATTAGCCTTTGTTAGGCAACCAGTTTAGGAAAAGGAAAATTCTAAATTCAAACCAGCTGTACTCTACTTTCAAAAGCAGCTAAATGGTGACAATTATGATGTAATCAACTTAATTACTGACTTGATCATCATAGAATATACCTGATAGGGCCCTATCTATGGTTTTAATAGAACTAACTGCATACTTATGCTAAACTGAATTGTTTGAATTAGAACTGTTTCATTAAACTGAATAGCTTTACATAGAAATGTTTTTGGCAATTAAACTGTACTTACGTTTAAACTGCGTACTTATGCTAAACTGAACTGTTTGAAATGGAACTGTTTTTGACTTTGAAACTCTACTTACACTAAACTGAATTGATTAATATAGAACTGTTTTGACATTTAATTTTGTGTAAACAAAATCTGTACTGAATTAGCTGAATTAGAACTGTTTGAATAAACTGAATACCTTGAAATAGAAATGTTTTTGCCAATTAAACTGTTTACTCATGTTGAACTGAACTGTTTAAAATACAACCGACTATTTGCATAAAAATGGATTTGGTGTTAAATAACCAACAAACATACCATAAACCCCAAACAAACAAATTGATCATCTTAATTTACGGAAGAGGTTAGTTATATGACTTGTGTACGAATTTAGAAATGGCAATAAAACTGCCATAACAACTTGTAACCTTTAGGGCTTTTGTTGAATTGTTGGAATACACGAAGGTGAACCAGTTAGCATCAGTCACAGAAACGTGAAAGTCTTGGATGGTGTGACGTATTAAACGGCAACCCAGAGAATCAACTTGGTACCATATTGGCATTAAATCCAAATTGTATAAAGTTCCGAAGACACCAATCAAAAAGTAAATCCAACATCTGGATTATGTTCCTTCTTTGCAAGAAACAAATTTAAGTGGCATCCATGGCTTTATACAAACAATAATTAGTAGATTCATTTTTTTGCAGAATGCAATGTCGATGGTTATTTATTTCAGAGAGGAAGTTGTTTATGGTCTTTACCAAGAGAATAATCCAACAATTCAGTAAAAGTAAACTGCAAATAAATCTAGATGTGGTATTTGACCAAAAGTAACGGGCACCAAGTGACAATCAAACTTACTAAGAGTGGCTTATCAATTTCCATGGGTTGTTTAATGATCAGACCATCCTTGTAGAAGAAGAGTAGGGGTATCATTTAACCCATAGCTAGAAGGACAAGGGGTTCATACGTTTCAAAAGGGAATTAGTCCGAAAGTGAACGCAAAACAGCGACTGGAGTTTGAACTCGCTTACTTCGAAGACGCAATGGGTACTAGCTAACATTTTTGCCACGCTCTTTACAAACGATGGTCGGCTAATCCAGCTGGATTTCTATTAACCACACGAGGCATCCTCTAAAGTTTTATATTAATGATTAAAATATGATTTAGCTATTAATATGAACATTTCTCTTTATATAGTTGTTTATTTGTTTGTTTTTCATTTTTGTTTTTATTTTATTTCGTTTGGACTTTTCTTCTTTTTTTTTCTTGTAGATATTCTATATTAAGTACTGAAATTTAATGCGTGTCAATAATGGTCACCAAGAATATATATATATATATATATATATATATATATATATATATATATATATATATTTGACAATCGTATAAGCGAGAAACTGACAGTTACTAAGCTCTGTTGACTCGAAGTCTCCGCTATCCTGACTTGAATATATATGAGCATCGCTAAAATTGAACAGTCACGCAGGACACTGATGGAAAAGTAGGGACAAACTCATAAGCAACATACTCCTGTTAACCCTTTACATGGACGATCAAAGGCAGGACGACCAGCTAGAACCTACATACAATAGCACTATGATGATACAGGTTCTAGCCTTAAAGACCTACCCGAAGCGATGAACGATAGAGAGGGGTGGCGGGAGATGCAGTCGGTGTATTGTAAAGCCCAATCCGACTTGGCTTGGCTGAGCTGTCTGATGCTAAGTCAGACGTAAAGTTGGGCGGGTTTCGATCCCAACTTCAAGCGTCCTACGTGTCTATCCACACTGAAGAATTTTGATACAACGAAACAGTCTGTTTGTGGGTGACAATATATATATATATATATATATATATATATATATAGTATGAATCTCCTTTAAAGAGCAATGCTTAATAAAAATGTATTTCTTTATCCAGCAAAAATGAAAACTCGAAGTTAATCTGATGTAAACAAAGTAATATTTAATTAATTTATATTATAAATTATTAGTTACATTTATAAAATATCTATTACATATGAATTATTTACTTATTACGATTAACATAACATTCGATCTGTGAGTTACCACCAATTCTTTGCTTATTACGATTGATTAAACGTTTGATATGTTAATTTTTTTCTAGTATAAATAACATGAATTTTTACGATAATTTTAATAGTTTGGATTAGTTTTTGTAAATTAAGATCACCATTGAATCATTATTTCCTGATAACATGAATTATATTATTTAATATTTATAAAGCATCAAGTTTCAACGGAAGTATGATTACATATTTTATCTTTGATTTTAGATAAGTCTCATACCACAATTATTTTTTTCCGGAATTAGGTTTTTCCTTATTTTCAGTAATATTTAAATTCGAGATAACGGCCTTTTTGTTTTCTTATAGGATGGTAAAACATTGTATAAATAAAAAATTATATGTATATCTCCGCAGTAAAAAAATTTTCTTGATAAAAATATAATAAAAAACATATTTAAAATTATTTTAATTAAAAAAATTATTTCAGTTAAAAAATTAATATTTATTTATTTATTTATTTATTTATTTTTTTTTTTTGCAAATCCCATTCTCGCCGTAAGCAATATAAGAA
>OY757931.1:58456528-58481528 GCA_963585895.1 Sepioteuthis lessoniana | reverse complement strand
TCAATCTCGTTCCTCTTTCTTTCATTATTTTTTCATGAGGTTAATTTAATACTGCACAAGGACAACTAGATGGCAACGAGAGGATTAAGGGGAGTTTATGCTAGTTTTCTACTCTTATCTCCCAGGAAAATCAGCATTCACAATACAGGCTTTTACCAGCGTTCGAACACCGACCTCCATCAAAAGTGAGTAATACCTACCTACCTATTTACAGAATTTGATTTATTGCGACTTCTAGCCTAATATACAGAAGGAAGTTAGAGAGTATTGCATCATGGTAATTTTGAATACATTACGGTAATGTTTACTTGGGAATACAAGGTCATTCAATTTGTTTTACAGATTCTTTTTTTCCATAAATCCGACTCTGCATGAGCACAGTCGGCTGGGACTGTAGGATACACCGATTTTATCCCTGCAGAGGGGTAAGACCCTCCTCCAAACGATTATCTTGTTGCCCAGCCGGTTGGGGCTGTAGTATACACCGATTGCATCTCTGCAGAGGGGTCAAACTTCCCCCACTAACGAGTGTCCTAATAATGACACTGAACAATCAGATGGCGAGGTTCCAGCTTTTGAGATATGGGGATTGTACAGTGCCCCTTCATTGTCATTACTCCCAGGTCCACTTTGACATGGAGTGGTAGCACTTGATAGAGTCTCATCTATGGGTCAATTAGAACAAACTGTGTGCAAACAAATGACTTTGTTAAATTATAACTGTTTTATAGCAATACTTGAAATTATTTAACTGTGTTCTAAAAATAGCTCAGGCTATCTACAAAATGTGTTTACAAATCATATATATAATATATATGTATAACGAGGATTTGGCATTAAATAACCAACAATGGTTAGTTAATATGTCATAAAACCCAAACAAACCAAATCATAATATATATGTATAAAGATGATGTGGCATTAAATAACCCACAATGGTTGATATGCCATTAAAACTAACCTACTCTGAATTGTTTTGAATTGTTTTATAGTAAAAATTATTTCAATCTCGCAAAAGATATTCGTTTTGAGGCTATTCAATATGGCGACAAATCAAACAGTGTGCAGTAGGTTTGAACAGAAGTCTGTCATCAAATCTTTAACGAGGGAGAAGTGCAAACCATGTTTAATTTTCAGAAGAAAATGTGATACATGCGAAGAAGGATGTTTCAGTTTTCAAAAATGTTTACAAATAGGCTAAATAGTTCAAAGAAGGTCGAAATAGAAATAGTAAGACTCCCCTAACGAGTGTCCTGTATATGACTCTAAACAAACTGATGGTGAATTTCCAGCTTAGGAGAATGCAGAGTATCCCTTTATTGCCATCGCTCCCCTGACCACTCAGGCTCTGAGTGGTAGCACCAAATAGGGTCCTATCTATGGGTCAAATAGAACTAAACTGTGTACTTATGCTAATCTGAATTCTTCGAAATTGTTTTTGACATTTTACTTAGTGTAAACAAAAACTGTACTTATGCTAAACTGTACAGTTTGAAATAGGACTGTTTATATGTATAAAATGGATTTGGTATTGAATAATTTAAAATGGTTGATTTGCCATTAAACCAAACCAAACCAGACCAGACCTAAACGATAACGATATCAGTACGTTACTAAATAATGTCTAAAACATACATCTACAAAATTTGACATTACATTCTTTCCAATTAAATATATATATATATATATATATATCGTAATAAAAAGTAAAATAAATTAATTTCATGGATTCATGATTAACTAAATCTTTTTTATCATTCAGGTTTTTGGGATTATTGTCTTCATATTAATTGTTATATTTATAACGTTTCGAGCGATATTTCCTCCGGCCTTCTTCCGGTGTTTCTTCGTACCACGTCCTTTATTTAATCCACAGGGTGCGCTTGCTTATTCTGTTAACCCAAGCCAGGTACAAGTTGTAAGTATTCCTGTATTGTTATTCGCCTACTGTCAGGATTGAACCTGCAACCTCCACAGCATTTTCCACATCAAAAGTTGACACATTATTTGTCTCTAGTTGCTAGTGAGGGTTTCATTTTGAGAGTCTTTCTGGAGCAGAATAGTTTTCCACTTATTCATCCATTCGGATATTCTTGCTTCTTCGCGGGATCTACTGATGCCAGAATCCATATATGCCATCATGGATCTACTGATGCCAGAATCCATATATGCCATCATGGTCTGTTATTCTTCGATTCAGTACTTTTTTTTAGTGTTCTTCTGAGTGTTTCCACGTGTAATTCTAAGTGCCTTCTTCGAGTCATTGTGATTTCTCTTTTCAGCCTTTCTGTTATGTTCTTTCTGCTCCAATATTTTTTGCTTTGTCAAGTGGGGCTGTAGAATACACCGACGACTTCTCTACAGAGAGGTAAGACCCTAAGACCCCCTCAATAAGTGTCCTAGATATGACAATAAGCAATCCGACGTTGAGGTTCCAGTAATACTGGAGCTTTGGAGAATGCAGAGTACCCCTTTATTGCCATCGCTCCTAATTCCACTCTGGGCCAGAATGGTAGTACCTCATAGGGTCCTATGTATAGGTCAAATAGAACTAAACTGTATACTTATGCTAAACTTAATTTGTTGAGATTGGACTGTTTTAACATTTAAACTGCGTACTTATGCTATGTGTGAAAACAAAAAAACTATACTTAAACTAAACTGAATTGTTTGAAATAGAATTTCATGTTTAAAAATGGATTTATCATTAATAACCAGCAATGATTGATATGCCATAAAACCAAACCAAACCAAACCAAGCCAAATCCAATATTTTAGTCCAAATAGCAACTTTAAAATATGTGTGTGTGTGTGTGTGTGTGTGTGTGTGTGTGTGTGTGTGTGTGTGTGTGTGTGTGTGTGTGTGTGTGTGTGAATAATATCTGAATTATCCGATTGCTGATATCCACAGAGGACGTGATAAGATAAGCAATAGTGAGCAAAAGGAAATTGTTCATCTTATCCTGTCCTCTATGGATATCTACAATCGGATAATTCAAATATCATTCTATCGACTTAGCAAAGGTCCGTGTGAAATCTAACTGGAGCATCACCAGGTAACCTAACTGAATAAAATCACCAGCGTAATCTATCTTTAAAAATTCATCCGATGCATTATTTTTAAAAATTGGGGTTAAGATTATAGATTTTTTGATAACTATACTTTTGTATTTGTCAAAATATTCTTGAAAGCGACCCGATAGAAGTCCCCGCGGCATAGTGGAAGATCTCTTTCTATCTATTACCCTCTCTCACCCTCTATCTATCAATCTCTCTCTCTCTATCTATCTCTCTCTTTATCTATTTATCAATCAATCAATCTCTCACTCTCTCTCTCTCTCTCTCTCTCTCTCTCTCTCTCTCTCTCTCTCACTCACACTTTATCTATATAAATCTCTATATATTTCTTTTCTTATCTATCAATCTATTTTTCTCTCTATTTCTCTCTCTCTATCTCAGTCTTTCTCTATCAATCTCTCTCTCTCTCTCTCTCTCTCTCACACACACACACACACATACACACACACACACACACACACATACACACACATTCTCTATCTCACATTCTCTATTCTCTCTCTATCTATCTCTCTCTTTTTATTAATCAATCGATCAATCGATCCATTACTCTCTATCTATCACACACTCTCTCTCTCTGTCTATCTAACTATCTATGCATCAATCAGTCACTCTTTCTCTCTCTATTTATCTCTCCCTCTCTTTCTCTCTCTCTCTCTCTCTATATATATATATATATATATATATATATATATATATATATCACATACGTTCACAAAAAAGATTTAATAGCTATGATGTTATAATGATCTTTTAATTCATAGCTTCTTTTCATCTTCTGTCCTCTACAAACAGCACAATATTTCAATGTGGGGACACCACGTGACGTAATGGCTAAAATGATGAACTGTGACTTCATAGAAATCCAAAAAGAGAAAGTATAAAACTATGATATATGTGGAATAGATTAACTAAAGATGGGATATTCAAAATGGATTAGCTCAAGTAAGGAGAAATATTGTAAAAGTCCGGAAGAGTATTTAGGGAATTACAGAGTGAAATAGCAGCGGTTTCAAAAATTCGTCTTAGTCTTTTATTATGATTGTAAATGGGCATCTTCGCAGAATTTTCTTTTCGTTCTTCCTTTTGCTTCGAAATCTTTCTCGAAAAACAAACGGAACATAAATTCTACACAATATTTCTAATAAGTTAAATGACGTAATTTAAAAGAACAAACGCTGATTCACTAATTAAACGACCAACTTTTTCTTGTACAAATTTTCACCAAGATTTTAGTATTTTGCACTTTTAAACATCCATCGTTGATTTAACATCACTAATATCATCCCTCATAGTCCTGATGATGGTTCATTAGAACCGAAACGCTATAGTGTCGACTTTGTTTCTCAATAAATCTCTTTTTCTACTTGCATTACCTTGTGAAAAATCTTTCTTTATATTGTCGGCTTACACTCCATAACAGACAGACAGAGAGTGATTGATGGATTGGAACAGAGAGAAAGAAAGTGCCCCCCCCAAAAAAAGAAAAAGAATCAAAAACTTTACATTATTCACCTTTCACTGATTCTATCCTTTCAAGTGACGGGTTTGGTTTTGTTTGGTTTGATTTTATGGCACATCAACCATTGTAGGCTATTTAATGCCAAATCAATTTTTATGCATATAAACAGCTCTATTACAAACAAATCCGTTTAGTATAAGTACACAGTTTCAACGCCAAAAACAGTTCTATTTTAAACAATTCAGTTTAGCATAAGTACACAGTTTAGTTCTATTTGACTCAAAGACAGGACCCTATCAGGTGCTACCACTATTGGCCAGAGTGGATCTGAGAGCCGTGGCGTTGAAGGGGTACTAAGCATTCACCCAAAGCTCCAGCATTACTGGAACCTCACCATTAGATTGTTTAGTGTCATATCAAGGACACTCGTTGGGGGCCTTACCCCTTTGTAGAGAAGTATTCAATGTATTCTACAGCCCCAGCCGACTGGGCAAAGTGACGGGTTTCAACCTTCACTATTGAAGTCTGCGCGAATTTGATCTGGTTCAGTCGACTGGGGCAGCAGAATACACTAACAGCATGTCTGCAGAAAGTTAAGACACCCTCAATTGAATTGTTTTAAATAGGACTGTATTCGTATTTAAACAGCGTACTTATGCTAAATTGAATTATTTGAAATAGAACTGTTTATATGTGTAAAAATGGATTTGGCATTAAATGACCTACAAAGGTTGATGTGCTATAAAACCAACCAAATAACCAACCGACGAATTTCATCGGTTTGTTTGGTTTATTGGGTTTTATGGCATATCAACCTTTGTAGGTTATTTAACGCCAAATCCATTTTTATGTAAATAATCTGTTCTATTTAAAACAATTCAGTTTAGCATGAGTACACAGTTTAATTGTCAAAAACATTTCTATTTCAAACTATTCAAGCAGTTATATATAACAATTCAATTTAGCGTAAGTACAGTTTCAATGTCAAAAACAGTTCCATTTCAAATAATTCAGTTTAGCAAAAGTACGCAGTTTAAATGTAAGTACAGTTTAATTGTGAAAAACATTTCTATTTCGAGCTATTCAGTTTAGTAAAGCAGTTCTAATTCAGCTAATTCAGTTTAGTACCACGACAGACTTTGTTTACACACAGTTACATGTCAAAGCAGTTATATGTTAAACAATTCAGTTAAGTGTAAATACAGTTTCAATCTCAAAAAACAGTTCTATTTCAAATAATTCAATTTGATATTTGAAATAAACGAATTTGATATGAGTTGTTTATGTGGCAGGATTATTTTTAAAAGGCTTCATGCGATTCCTATAAATGCCAAACTTGGTTTGAAGCTAGACTTTCTACTAAATGACTCCAAACAAACAAATGAAGAAAATCTATGAGCTAAAAAGCAAATCTTCAGAAATATGTCCGCTTAAACCAACCCAGGACTCCAAATGAGAAACAGAATTTGGACGGCTTGTGATTTGTGCACGTATTAGTAGTTGCACGGGCCCAATCCAGCAATATTTTTGCACTGTTCTCACTAGATCACTATTCCCTACCAGAAATGTCTGCTTTTTCAGCATTCGCTTATCTAAGTGGCGTATTTTTGGTATGACTGTATCCGATGGTGTGAATCAAGTTCTGGAGTTCTGGGGACCTTAAAGTTATTTTTCAGTGACATTACTCCCAGTGTAACATACCCAGATACGGATATGTGAAATAGACATCAATATAGACAACATAGGAATCCCGAAACACAAAAACACTAACGACTTCTTTTTTCAGGTACGAAACTTTTTATTACCTTTGAGTTAAAAGGTTTTTCGACATGAGGAAGAGAGAGGCACAATCTTTCTATGCTGATTTTTCCACCAGCCCCAAACCACGTGCGGCACCCGCTGCAAAGCCTCAGCGAGATCCAAAAGTCAACCGTCTTCCTCGGAAGCTAAAACACAACTCACTGATTTTTCTCAAATCCCCCAAATCCTCCGCGATCGCTTCCAGTACATGACGTCATTCACATCCCCTGGTCATATTTTTCTATCTGGGATTTTTATTTTGACATCTCTGAATGACACATCCTCCCCGCGCGAGCGTGAACACCTGCGCTCATGTTGCACCTAACTAACCCATGCGCTAAGCGAAAGGTTCTCAGCCTAACTAAACCGAAAGGCAAGATATATAAAGCGAAATCCCTCGGCCATTATATTAAACCAGGTTCACTCTGACTCGGAGTGATTGTATCTGTTTGCGTCCCATCGATGAGTCAAATAAATCTGACTGAGATTATGTTTGAAAATATTTTGAGCTACATTAACTCAATGTGTGATAAAAACAATTGATATTGCAACTCAGTAGGAAGTGTTAACCTGTTTAAAATCATAGAAAGCATTACCAACACATTAGCTCTTAAAAGACTTTACTCTAGAAAAAGGCATGAATCCATCAGTCACCCAACCCAGATATGGTTAAACAGTAGGGCAGAATAGATTCTTTGTTCATAGACAAGGAAAAGGAAAACTCTGAACAAAATATACATAAAGAGAGATAGATGAATAGATAGAAAGATAGATATATATATATAGAGAGAGAGAGAGAAAGAGAGAGGGGGAGAGGGGTGATGGGAGCTTAGCGTAACGGTTATCGTCGTAAGAAATGGAATCGTCCAACCGAGTCTCTCTATATATATGTGTGTGCGTGTGTATGTGTGTGTGTTTAGAGAGAGAGAGAAAAAAAAAAGAGGGAAGGAGGGAGAGAGGGACGGAGAAAATGAGGTGCAAGCGACTTGATATTCACGCCAGCACATGCGTAAGACACCCGGAAAACATCTAACCGCAAGCCATAGCCACCCTGACCGCTCACCCGGTAGCCTCTTCAGATTATTATTATCATTATTTTTTTTTTCTTTCTTTCTTTCTTTTGTTATCTCATTCATGATTTTTTTTCTCCTGCAAAGTTGAGTGTGGAATGATAACGACTTAGAGATAGGTAAGATATGAGTTATGGAGGAGTAGAAACGGGGGGCGGATAAATCAGGGGTGGGCATACAAAATGGTGAAAGAAAGAAAGAAAGAAAGAAAGAGGAAAAATAAGTAGTTTGAAAGAAAGAAAGAAAGAAAGAAAGAAAGAAAGTAGGAAAGAGGAAACGCAAATAGTTTAAAAGAAAGAAAGAAAGAAAGAAAGAAAGAAAGAACGAGAGAGAGAAAGAAAGACAGAAAAAAAGATAAAAGAGTAGTTTTAAAGAAAGAAAGAAAGAAAGAAAGAAAGAAAGAAAGAAAGAAAGAAAGAAAGGGGAAACGCAAATAGTTTGAAAGAAAGAAAGAAATAAAGAAAGGGGAAACGCAAATAATTTTAAAGAAAGAAAGAAAGAAAGAGGAAAGAAAGAAAGAAAGAAAGAAAAGGGAAACGCAAATAGTTTTAAAGAAAGAAAGAAAGAAAGAAAGAAAGAAAGAGGAAACGCAAATAGTTTGAAAGAAAGAAAGAAAGAAAGAAAGAAAGAGGAAACGCAAATAGTTTGAAAGAAAGAAAGAAAGAAAGGGGAAACGCAAATAGTTTGAAAGAAAGAAAGAAAGAAAGAAAGAAAGAAAGAGAAAACGCAAATAGTTTGAAAGAAAGAAAGAAAGAATTTGAAAGAAAGAGTTTGAAAGAAAGAAAGAAAGAAAGAAGATAAATAAATAGTTTTAAAGAAAGAAAGAAAGAAAGAAAGAAAGAAAGAAAGAAAGAAAGAAAGAAAGAAAAGTGTCAGGTAGAAAGGGAGAAATAAAGAAATGCAAATAATAAGACACAGAAATGGAAGGAAGACAAAATGAAAGAAAGAAAAGAAAGTTATAAAATATGAAATTAGGGACGGCAAAAAAAACAAGGAATTGTGGCAGGAATGAAGAATGGAAGAAAGAAAGTAAGGGAAACCGAAAAATAATTCTCAGTTCAGCTAATAGCTGCTCGTGGCTGAATGGTTAGAGGCTTCGACTTGGCGTATGAGTCAAACCGGGTTTCGATCCCAGCTATGGGTAGCTACTGTCTAGCCACAATTGATGAGTTCTGATAGAACTCATGTGTACATGTCTGTTTTATTTGTATGAGTTTCTCATAAGAAAACCTATCGTCAAATACTGCCATGAGGTAAGAAACACACACACACACACACACACATATATATATATATATATATATATGTATTAGTTAAGTTTTCCGACTCTAGTCGAGGGTGACCCAAAGGCTCCATTTTCATTAGCTACTACACGAATATGTAGTTGAGGGCACTACTTTTTTCCCTGCATGGCTCCACTTACCCTTGATCCGTACCTTATAATGCTGAGTGTTAAGCAAAGCAGCATCAGGTATCATTTTTTGAGTCTTTTGATATGATACGATCTGGGAATGAACCCCAGTCTCCTAGGCCATTGGTGAACATTGTAACCAATATGCCAATTAGCATAATATATCTATATTAGCTATGAATATCAGAAAACAAACTTTTAAAATCAAAGACACTGTATTTCTACTAATGTGATAGTCCATAAAATTCGCTGTAAATATTATCTAATGTTTGTTTGAGACAATTGGAAATTTGTATAAAATCATCATACCTTTAAAAATCAATAATAGAAATCAATTATAAAAATCAATTAAGTGCAAACCAATTATTAAAATAATAAGAATACAATTTTATTACCAAAAAAAAATGCTAAACATTTTTTAATGATAAATTGTTTCGTTTTCTCACTAAAATTAGAGAAAAAACATTTTCGTTAATATTTAGGGATGATTTATAAATTTTTTTAAAAAAGAATGAAAAAAGAAAAAGACAAATAAAAACATAATAGTTCCCAGCGAAATACGTCAGGGTAATGTAAACATATATTCCTTATTTGTCTGCAGTATCGTTTCCTAAGTTACAGACTTGATGACTCATTCAGGCATTGGGTCGTCACTCAAAAAACCCAAGGGACGAGGATTTCTGCTATTGCAAAAAGTAAATAAATGAATAAATAAATAAAACAGAACATTAAAGCTTGATGATGAAACTGGCTCCTAAAACATGAGGGCATCCGCGTAAAACGACTCAGCAAAATCGACCAATTCAATAATTCTCCGGCTTGTGCGCGTCAGATAACCGAAGTATTATGAATTCTACGTCCTCGACAGAGATTCGAGTCTTATTTGAAGCAGGGCTATATTCTTGTTCTATAGACAAAATCTAAATCAGTATGAAAATTTTTAGTACTTATGCATCTATGTTACCGCGATAAAGCCGAACTTTCACGAGCGTTTCCGGGCCGATAACGGAAAGAATCGGAATATGCCAACAAAACGCCTAGCCAATCAAATTTAAGCAAGCAGACGATAAAATAATTCAATCAATTTGTTGACAAAGTTACGAGAACAGTATTATTCAAGCAATTTTAAACAACATGAATTTATCGCAGCTAAGCGATAAACTACAATCTATGGAAAAGGTGATACAATTCTGCCAAGAAAAAAAACTTATTGGCAAAATTAAAAGTTGCCGGACATGCGAGCATCCTTGCCCAATGAGAAAAATGAGGAAAAATTATGCCTGGAGATGTCGAAATATCAAATGCAGGACGTGGACTGCATTGCGCGAAGGGACGTTTTTCTCCCGGTCCAAACTGGCCATTGCTCAAATATCAAAATTGATATATCTGTGGTCGAACGAGATGGCTACAGTTAAGAATATAAGACGAGAGTGCGGCATCAACTCAGCGCATACCCAGACAGACTGGTCTTCCTGCGTTTTGTCGGCATATTCCGATTCTTTCCGTTATCGACCCGGAAACGCTCATGAAAGTTCGGCTTTGTCACGGTAACATAGATGCATAAGTACCAATTTTAAAAAAAAAAGACTCAAATGAACTTTCGCAAACAAATAGTTAAAATTGGGTGAAAGTTTTTTCGATCAAAAGTCAATTTAAATTTGAATGAATGTGCATCGATGTCAAGATTGCTTTCCGAATGAGTAAAAAAAATCAGAAGTGGCAGAGTATTAGCGTGAAGGACGTTCTTAAGTATTGGTGTTGTCCCACTCGTTTGATTGCATAGCCAAATAATTGCTATAGTGTTTATATAGTGTAGGATGCTGTTCCTTCTCTGAGAGCATCTCTTGCTTCTGGATCCATTATAATTCAAGATGATGCTCTCTATCAAAGCCCAAAACTATTCTCCGAAGTTAGAAATGACGAGGATTTGTCAGAACCCCACCAAAATCCAAATATTAATCCAACAGCATTTTATGGAAGACCATTAGTGATATTATTCGGACAAGAAAACCAACGACTTTATGATGGGCAATAGGATAAAATCAGAGCTGATCAATGAAACAAATTAATGAAGTTGTTTGATCGTATATTTTTGGTACGTTATTGTTTTATGTCATATCAACCCTTGTGTGTTATTTAATGCTATATCCTAATCATATATATATATATATATATATATATATATATATATATATATATAATTATGTTTATATACATATTAAAGTAAATTATATTTCTCTATATGTACTTTCTCTTCTAACGTTATTTTAGGCAGGTTGGTTTTTCATGCCATATCAACCCTTGTGGGGTATTTAATGCTAAATCCTAATCATATATATATATATATATATATATATATATATATATATGGAAGTAAATTATATTTCTCTACATATACTTTCTCTTCTGCTGTTATTTTAAGAAAAACATCCATCGTTGGTCAAGCAAAAATTTATCTCCATCATAAAGTCCTGATGAAGGTTTTATAAAACCGAAACGTTTTAATGTGCACTTTACAATCATAATAAATTCAACACATTTGGAATATTTTGTTTTCTATTTTCTTTATATATATATATATATATATATATATATATATATATATATATATATATATAAATTAATCCAAAAACAGACTTAAAACGCTGGACTGCAAAATCGTAGTAAGCGAGTTCAAACTCCAGTCGCGCTATTACGTTCACTTTCAGACAAATGCCTTTCGGATAGGTATGAACCTCCTTATCCTCCCAGCTATGGGTTAAATAATACCACTACTGTCCCATATACAAGGGTGGCTTCGGTATTAAGTAACTCACGGAGCTTGATAGGCCATTAAACAAAGAAACCAAACCATCTGTTGGTTGTTTGGGTTTTATGGCACACCAACCTTTGTAGGATATTTAACGCCAAATCCTTTTTATACAATAATCAATTCTATTTCAAACAATTCAGTTTACCATAAGTGCACAGTTTAATTGTCAAAAACATTTCCATTTCAAGCTATTCAGTTTAGTCAAACAGTTCTAATTCGGCTAATTTGATTAGTATAAGTACAGATTTTGTTTATACACTGTTAAATATCAAAACAGTTCTATATTAAACAATTCAGTTTAGTGTAAGTAAAGATTCAATGTCAAAAACAGTTCCATTTCAAACAATTCAGTTTAGCATAAGCACAAAGTTTAAATGTAAGTACATTTTAAGTGTCAAAAACATTTCTATTTCAAGCTATTCAGTTTATTCAAACAGTTCTAATTTAAACAATCCAGTTTAGCATAGGTATGCAGTTAGTTCTATTTAACCCATAGATAAGGACCTATCAGGTGCTACCATTCCGGGCCAGAGTGGACCTAGGAGCAATGGCAATGAGGGGGTACTCCGAATTGCCCAATGCCCCAGCATCACTGGAACCTCACCACCGGGTTGTTTAGTGTCATACCCAGGACACTCATTGCGGGGGGGACTCTTACCCCTCTGCAGAGGTGCAGTCGGTGTATTCTACAGCCCCCTACCCCTAGCCGACTGGGCAAAAACCATTTGTCATTTGTTTGCAAACATTTTAATGGTTTCAAGTATTGCCAATTATTATTGATAATTCGACTGATCAAACTCTTCTATATGATAAAGATAATTTACCCTCAGTGGTATGGTTTAAAATAAATAATTATATTGATGAATATAAATATTAGCAAACAGGTGAATTGTTCTTTCTATATTCGTTATTATAATTCAATATGCACAATATTTCAAAACTTTCATTCTCTATTATTTTCTTCATTATATATATATATATATATATGGAAGTAAATAATGTAAAGGAATCCGGCATTATGAAGAAAACTGGAAAACGAAGTAATCCAAAAGTGATGAATTTGCGAAGGAAAGTCAACATCATAACATTTCGGTTTTAATGAACCTTTTAACATGACTTTTTCACTATTTTAATGTCCTGATGAAGGTTCATTAAAACCGAAACGTTAGAACGTTTACTTTCCTTCGTAATAAATTCATCAATTTTGGATTACTTTGTTTTTCAATTTCTTTATATATATATATATATATACAAAATATTTTCATTTTCTTTTTTTTACAGTCTGTTGCTTTTGTTCACGTTTTCGTTTCTTTTCTGGTTTTTTTTTTATCATTATTACCTTTAAATATGCACAATCTTATCTTTTAAAACTTTCGTTCTTAAATATCAACTCTAATATATATATATATATATATATATATATATATATATATATATATCAACAAACAGAGAATTTATCTTTTCTTTATTTTACTTTTTGTTGCTTTTATTGTTTTTTTTTTTTTTTTTGCTTTTTTTTGTTTGTTTTGACCATTTCTTTTTAATCCTTACCATTGAATAAGCGCAATTTTACTTTTTAAACTTTTGTTCACTAGTATTTACTCGATGATATATATATATATATATATACAGAATTTTTATTCTTTATTTTTTATTTAACTTTCTGTTGCTTTTGTTCTCGGTTCTCTTTTTTTTTTCTTTTTTTCTTTTTTTTTTTTACACATTTTCATTTTTTTTTTTATTCTGTTTCTTATCAGATGCGAAATGCGATCCGATGCATGCACGAACAAATGCTTGCCAAGTTTCTCTCACAACATGGCCGGGGTCTTCACACGAGAAATCAAATTCAGCAAGCAAGGTAGTCAGATAGAAACGTTTCTTTGATCCTTATCTGTTTTGTCGCATTCACTATTTGCAACAAAACAAAACAAAAAGTAAAAGGAAAAGAAACTAAGCTTAGTTTGTCATTGGGAAAAATAGGGGAAGTAAATAAAGCATGAGTAACTGCAGCCATCAGGTAATGCCCTGACCTCTCTCTCTCTCTCTCTCACTCACTCTCTCTCTCTCTCTCTGAAACGCTTCCTTTTAGACAGAACTTGCACCAATTCCCTACTCAGGAAAGAAAAAGAGCATGGTTAAAAAATAGTCATAGTTATCTATTTATATAGAAAGGGAAGAGAAAATATCAAATGATAGATGAAATACATTGCAATTTCTTTTGCTTTATATATATATATATATATATGTATATATATATATATATATATATATATATATATATATATATATATATATATTCTATTGAACAATAGAGACGTTTTGTCATCATATATTTGTATATGTCATTTAGAGTTGCCGAATTGATTTTACGGTGTCCGGCGGAAATTGGTTGATGAAACTCCTATAACTAATTGTTACCCTAGTAATTTCAGCCCGATCTTGGAGCCATCATCAGGAGTGTGTATATTGCAAAAGCGATGTGACCTTTGCATGTACCTTACTACTTTGCAAGTGTTTATTATCTATATTGGTGTTTTTTAGCGTTTTAGTCGTTTCTATATGTAGCAACAGTAGCTAAAGACATTTAAGTATATTAGAACTGTATTCAAAATTGATTTTATTGAGTTTGGTTTGTTTCATTCTGATATGGAGAGCCTGGAGAATTTGTAATTTTTGTTTGTTATTATGTTGTTCAAATTAGGAGGTGCCCGTGGTGAAATTAGGAGATGCCCGTTGTGTAATTAGGAGATGCCCGTGGTGTAATGGTTATGGTGGTAGGAAATGGACACGGCGACACGAGTTCAAATCCTGGACGAAACTGAGTGCATTTCACATAGCACTAATACCCTTGGGAAAGGTAGGAATCCAATTATTCTCCCTCCAGCTATGGATAAATAGTAGGGCAGACTAAGTTCTTCAGCCTTGGTGAGGCAACTAGTCTAGGAGAATTCAAACCTTAAACTCCGCTTAAAATTGACCTTGTGTCATATCCTGCCCGAGCGGAGGGGTTGGTAAATAGGATTATGGTGTTCTAATATTATTGTGTTTGTTGAGATATTGTTGTGTACTATTTTATTTATAGAATTTTTTATATAGTTATTGCTTCGAGGATTTGTAAACGCTTTTGTTATTTTTATATATGATTTTTGTATTGTTAATTAGGATCTTTCTTATGTCTGAGGATTTGAGTATGTCAGTGTCTTTGTTAAGATTTGTCATTATATGCTGTTTTATGACGCTTATGTCAGAAAGGTAGTAGGTAAGGCGACGAGAAAGTGTGGTTGTTGTAAGACCAATGTAAGTAATGAAATGGACATGTAAATTTATATACTATATTAGTTAACAATAAAAAAAAATACAATAAATAAAATAGCATTCACCATAAGTATAAACATACTAAACGTATTCTATAACTAACCACGAATCTTAAAAAATAGTACCCAACAATATCACAACAAACACAACAATATTAGAACAATAAAATAACAACCATCGAGGCACCCGTGGTGTAATGGTTATCGTCGTAGAAAATGGACACGGCGACACGAGTTCAAATCCTGAACGATACTGATTGCATCTCACATAGCACTAATACCCTTGGGAAAGGTATGAATCCAATTATTCTCCCTCCAGCTATGGGTAAATAGTAGGGCAGACTGGGTTCTTCAGCCTTGGTGAGGCAACTAGTCTAGGAGAAGCAAAACTCTGAATTCAAACCTGTTAAACTCCGCTTAAAAATTGACCTTGTGTCATATCCTGCCCGAGCGGAGGGTTGGTGAATATGATAAAATAACAAACAAAAATTACAAATTCTCCAGACTCTCCATATCAGAATGAAACAAACCAAACTCAATAAAATCAATTTTGAATCCACTTCTTTACTTAAATGTCTTTAGCTACTGTTGCTACATATAGAAACGACTAAAACGCTACAAAACACCAGTATAGATGATAAACACTTGCAAAGTAGTAAGGTACATACAAAGGTCACATCGCTTTTGAAATATACACACCCCTGATGATGGCTCCAAGATCGGGCTGAAATTACTAGGGTAACAATTAGTTATAGAAGTTTCATCAACCAATTTCCGCCGGACACCGTAAAATCAATTCGGCAACTCTAAATGACATATACAAAAATATGTTGACAAAACGTCCCTGTTGTTCAATATATATATATATTTATATATATATATAAACCAACGCATCTATAATTTATTTTAAAAAACACTCCAAATAAATATAAAACTCACTGCACAAACGATGTAACACAACTCCCGAGGATGACCAGCTCTTGGATTAATATAGGATTCTTTTTTTACCAACTTGACTCAGACATAAGAAGACTAGAGAGAAGACTTGAACGTCTTCACTTGAAGATTTTTAAAAGGAAACAATCCGCGTTATTCAACCAAACCAGTTTAAATAATGACTTGCTGCCAAAGTATAAAATACAAATGAAGGAATATATATATATATATATATATATATATATATATATATATATATATATTCTTTCATCTATTTTTTCAAGCATGTTACATCATAAATCACCGACGACGTTATAATAGTTTTATTTGTTTTTAATTCATTTAATAATTTTTGATTTTTTTTTAAGTTTTAATTGCTTATTCCTGGTTCTTTATTTTATTTACCAAATCAAATTTTTGAAAAATTTTACCACAATTTTTCTTTAAAGATAGAATCCGTAGAATCCGTAGAATTTAACAACTTTTGTTCCCTAATGTTGGATTCTTACAAATATATAAATAACAGTATTGATTGTGACTATCTCACTTGGTGGGTTTGTGGCAGACCAAATACACACATTCGCGCATGCGCACGCATACACATAAAGAGTTGTACACAATTCTAACGTTCTTTTGAGTGTATTTTTCGATTTTTTTCGATTTCTTCATTAACTTTCGTTCTCTGCCTGATGATTGTCGTTTATAAAACGTCATGAAACCAAAGGTTTCAGACAAGCTTCCATGCAATTGAATACACATGAAAATTAATATATATTTTCTTGTTATTATATATATATTTATAAGAATCCAATATTATATATATATATATATATATATATATATAGCTAACCTGATAATCTCCGAGTGCTAACTGCCGGAATAGCCGCAATAGCTTGGGGAACGGCCTCGGAATACACACTTCTAAGTCTACCTGATTTCGCCTGATGGTCAAAGCCCTTGAAGCCAGGGCGAAATTTCTTGAGCCATCTGGAGATTATTCTGTGATCAACTGCGCCTTCACATTTCGCACAACGAATATTTTTGGTTCCTTCCGCGATATAACAATTAAAAAAACTATTTGATGTCTATAGATCAAAGGGTGATTTTTTTATAGGACGTGTTCCAAATGACCGCCATTGCGCTTGTCTCAGTAATAAAGTATTATCATATTCATGGATTTTGAGACAACCTGTACTTCCATCGTTTTATGCTACCACACGTAAAGCAGTAAATAAATAAATACACACTTAATATTTCTTTACGAAAAGATTAATTTACTTCTAAACTTTCTTCAAAAATATTTCTGGCCAAAGTTCAATTTTCTTATATATATATATATATATATATATATATATTGTAGAGGTTTATGTTTATCACTAGCTCCCTTGGTGAGTTAGTGGTGGACCAAATTTTGCTGCATTATTAAATAGTGTTCAAAATCAATGTTAAAGCTTATATATATCATCATCATCAAGTTGTGCTGCTAGCACGAAATCCCCAGACTCTCTCTCTCTCTCTCTCTCTCTCTCTCTCTCTCTCTCTCTCTCTCTCTCTCTCTCTCTCTCTCTCTCTCTCTCTTTCATCCATCCCTGTGTCTGTTCTAGTTGGTCGTAAAATCAGTTCTATTTCAAACAATTCACTTTGGCGTAATTACAGTTTAGTTCTATTTGACTCACAGATAGGACTCTATAAGGTGCTACCACTCCTGGTCAGAGTTGACCTGGGAGCGATGGCAATGAAGGGTTACTCCGCATTCTCCCAAGCTCCAGCATTACTGCTGCTGTTGCTAAAAATAAAATACCTTAAAATTCCCTTAGCCAACGTAGTCCGCTTGTAGCTGTGTGGTCTGAGACCTTAATCTATCGTAAAGTTAGACGGGTTTCGATCCCGGCTTCGAGCGTCCTGCGGGTCTAGCCACACTGAAGAGTTCTGATAGAACGAAACAGTCTGTCTGTGGATGACAATATATATATATCTTATATATATTTATGAAAAGGATCTGGCATTAAATAACCAACAATGGTTGGTATGCCATAAAAACCTAAGCAAACATTGTGCACTCCTGGAAATTTATAAGAATTCTCTTATATATTCTCAAATAGAATCATTCCCAAGTCGGCGTCATGCAAATGAATTGAGAATTGTAGTATCCGGTTAGGCAAAATGTAAGCAAACAAAAGCTACTAAATAATGCCTTATAATTCCTGAGCTGACGTATGTCGCCTGTGGGCTGAGCGGTATGATATTAAGTCTAACAGAAAGTTGGCCGAGTTTCGATCCCAGGTTGATGCGTCTTACGTGTCTAGACACACTGAAGAGTTGTGATAAAACGAAATAGATTGTCTTTGGATGACAATATATATATATATATATATATATGTAATTTGGATTTGACTTTTTTATGATCATCATCAATGTGTACCGAATACGTAGATTCTCTCGATTCTCTCTTACCATCCGTCCCTATCGATCATTGCTCTCAGCAAATCCCTAAGACTGCATTCAGTGTCTGCACAGTGCCGATAAATGCAAAATTTTGATAATCGGCCAACACTGGTGTGTCCATGGGTAGGAGTTCATCGGAGAACGTCGTTGATGAGTTTTCCTTAAATCATCAACAGTGCCACGCATGTCTTGCTCGTCTTATCTGGATTGTTTGTGAGATGAGAAGTAAATCATCGTAAAGCAGCTGTTTTGTGGGGGTCTTGCTTCCAGGATTTATTAAAAAGAACTCACAGCGCCGCTGTGTATTTCCCATCTAGCATTTTCTCCAAGAGTTTGGTAAGAGTCCAAGGGGTGCAACCATGCAGTTGTACTGACAGCTTAGAAGAATTCTCGTTTTATTTTATCAGAGATCAAATTTCCAATAGCAGACAATGCTTTATTCACGCGTGTTTTGACTTCGATTTTAGTAGATTATATATATATATATATATATATATATATCAGCAAATACTTACATATATCAACTCTGTGTGGACACTGGATAAACATATATATAAAAATATATATTATGAACAAGAATGGAGTTACCTGTCTCTCTCTCTCTCTCTCTCTCTCTCTCTCTCTCTATCTATCTCTCTCTCTATCTCTCGCTCTCATTCTCCCTTTCCGTCCCTATAATCCATCACACTTGCCAGGTCCGCACAGAGTTGGTGTATGTAAGCACTTGCTGATGGGCCAACACTGGCGTGTTCATGGGTGGAAATCTATAAGAGAACGTTGCTAATGAGTTTGTCCTTACTTCGTCTTATTTGAATGGTTTGTGAGAAAGAAACCTTTTAGCTAAGATCAAAGTGTAGTATCTATTCGGATGAACTTAATATCTGATATGTCTCTGATAAAGGGGACGCAACGATATTAAATTGATTTGTGGAAGAGTAAGGGCTTGATTTGCCTTCGCCACGAAGCCCAGTCGGCTGGTGCTGGAGAATACACCGACTGCATCTCGGCAAAGGCATAAGACCCCCTCCACAACAAGTGTCCTAATATGACACTAAACAATCTGATGGGGAGGTCCCAATGATGCTGGAGCTTTGGGGAATGCGGAGTACCCCTTCATTGTCATCGTCCCCAGGTCCACTCTGACTCGGAGTGGTAGCACACGACAAGGTCCTATCTATGGGTCAAATAGAACTAAAACATAGTTTCGAGTGATTACTGTTTTTACATTTAAACTGAATACTTACGCTAAACTGAATTGTTTGAAATAGAACTGTTTTGTAAGGTAAAGTGAATTGTTTGAAATAGAATAGTTCGGGCATTGAAACTGTACTTAAGTTAAACTAAGCTTGAAATAGAAATGATGTTGATAATTAAACTGTGTACCCATGCTAAACTGAATTGTTCCAAATAGAACTGATTATTTGTATTAAAGTGGATTTGCCATTAAATCACCTACAAAGTTTTATATGCCATTAACCCATGTACATATTTTAAGTAAAGGAATTAATATTGTGAATTGAATTACCACGACAAGAAAATCCGCCGAACACCTACGCACGGGAATACTGGACAGCTGTTTCGACCTTATTAGGTCTCATCAGCAGTGTATACCGTAATCTCCACCACTAGGAGATCGAACCAGTGACCACAGATTGCAGTGCCGAAACTCTACAACGGAGCCACCGGTTCATATCGCATACAAGCGACGCCAAATCAACTGGTTATCGTAATTGCGCGGCCAAATAACCTAAATGAGTCTTGCAAATTACATCCGTACTCTTTCCAGAGGACACGGTCACCCACCAGGGCCACGTCTTCCCAAGAAGTTTAGAAATACGCATCCTCGTAATTATTATGACCTCAAGCGTAATATATATATATATATATATATATATATATTCTTATGTTTTAAGTAGAGGAATTAATATTGTGAAATGAATTACCATGGCCAGAAAATCCGCCGAACACCTACGCACGACATCCAGGAAACATCCCTGACTCTCCTTGGGTGAAATCAATAAAAACAGAAATTCAGTAGAATATATATATATATATAGAGAGAGAGAAACAGACAGAGAGAAAGACAGAGAGAGATACAAAACACCAGGAGAGGAAAAAGTTGCACAGTATGCCTTGAGGAAAATATATGCATAGAGACCTTACTTGAGGGTGACACAAAGGCTCCCTTTTCAATTGCTACCGTACCGAGTTGTAAGGAAGGCTGCTACTCCATTTTACCCTTAATCCTTATCTTATAATGCTGAGTGCTCAGCAAGGCAGCAGCAACCACGATTTTTTTTTAGTATGACTCGACCTGAGATTGAACCCCAGTCTCCCGGACCACGGGCAAACACTTTACTCATTAGGCCAATAGCCTGGTTTTGGCTTTTTGTATGACATAAACATAACAAGAAGGCGTTATCTGGGACAATGTCGTTTGTAAGTCATATCAGTATAGTTAAGCACGGGAAAGATTTAATCTTTCTGAACATAAGAGTTAAAAATACGATTTCCTTTCTTTACACAAGAAATTTAGCTGTCACTCATTTCCGAGATAAGTTCACTTATGAAAAATAAGCTAATTGAAAACAGTCGATTTAATTATATATGACTGAGTACAATATCTATCTATCTATCTATCTTAGTCTCTTTAGATCTATCTATCTATCTATCTATCTATTTTAGTTTCTTTAGATCTTTCTATCTATCTATCTATCTACCTTAGTCTCTTTAGATCTATCTATCTATCTATCTATCTATCTATCTTAGTTTCTTTAGATCTATCTATCTATCTATCTTAGTTTCTTTAGATCTATCTATCTATCTATCCATCTATCTTAGTCTCTTCAGATCTATCTATCTATCTATCTATCTTAGTTTCTTTAGATCTATCTATCTATCTATCTATCTATCTATCTAACTTAGTCTCTTCAGATCTATCTATCTATCTATCTATTTTAGTTTCTTTAGATCTCTCTATCTATCTATCTATCTATCTTAGTCTCTTCAGATCTATCTATCTATCTATCTATCTATCTAACTTGGTCTCTTCAGATCTATCTATCTATCTATCTATCTTAGTCTCTTCAGATCTATCTATCTATCCATCTATCTATCTAACTTGGTCTCTTCAGATCTATCTATCTATCTATCTATCTATCTATCTATCTATCTTAGTCTCTTCAGATCTATCTATCTATCTATCTATCTAACTTGGTCTCTTCAGATCTATCTATCTATCTATCTTAGTCTCTTCAGATCTATCTATCTATCCATCAATCTATCTAACTTGGTCTCTTCAGATCTATCTATCTATCTATCTATCTATCTTAGTTTCTTTAGATCTTTCTGTTATGAAATAGCCGAGGGATTTCGGTTCATGCCTTTGAGTTTAGTTAGGCTGAGAACCTTTCGGCTCAGCACATGGGTTGGTTGGGTGTAAGATTGAAGAAGGTGTTAACGCGGGTGCGCGCGAGCGGATGGAGGTGTCACTCAGATGTCATAACAGTCCGAGACGATACTGGGTGACAAGGTGCGGGTGACGTCACGCACCGGAAGCACGCGGAAGTTTATGTGAGAATTTGAAGAAAATAAGAGTCGGGTTTTAGACACCAAACGAGAAGGATCGATTTTGGAGCTCGCAGGCGCGAGGCGAACGTGCGCCCGATGGGGGCCGCTCGAGTTGGGGGCCAAATGAATAAGACAGCATAGAAGATTGTGTCTCTCCTCCTTACGTCGAAACCTTTAACTCAAAACTAATAAAAAGGTTTCGTACCTGAACAAGAAGTAGTTACGTGTTTTTGAGACTCCTGTTCTTTATATATTCTATCGTTATGAACATTACATGTCCATTTTGCACATAGCGTTCATTGCGAATATGGTACATTTCTATCTATCTATCTATCTATCTATCTTAGTCTCTTCAGATCTATCTATCTGGATAGATCTAAAGAGACTAAGATAGATAGATAGATCTATCTCAGTCTGTTCATATCTATCTATCTATCTATCTATCTATCTATCTGTCTGTCTGTCTATCTATTACTAAAATTCTCGTTTCTTTGTCACCAGTAAAAACGACACATTAGAGCAGTATACTTAAAAACTAATTTGATGCAATCACTCATATCAAATATACCAAATACAATAAGTATCTGTCTATTACTAAAAGTCTTCTGTTTATATGTTACAAGCAAAAATTGCACAATAAAGCAGGATTTTTTATTAAGCAATATGATTAATAACAATTTTAATTCAATCCGTCTAATTAGATATGACAGAATACAATATCTATCTATCTATCTATCTATCACTAAAATTCTTATGTTTGTATGTAACTAACAAAAATGGCATAAAAAACGGGATTTTTATGAGAACAGTACACTTATTAACTTGTATGAATGCAATTAATTTAATCAGATATATCAGAGTACAATATCTTTCTATCTATTAATATGCTTAAAATCCTCGAACTGGAAGAAAGATCCAATTTCTTGCTAATTTCCAAGGAAAGGCAATTGTCATTTTTTACTACCCAAATGTTTGGTGGAACAGAGGTAATTAATACCAATTAGAATTCTTCATTCTATCCGAATCATTACACAAAATATCAGAATTTGTATCAATGTTTCATTATTTAAATAAATTCCTATGATGCCATTTCCCCACAGACTAATTTGCATAATTCGCTGTCAGCTTTCAAAAACGAAAGTAATTTCTTTTAAAAAGAAAGAAGAAAAAGGAAAAAAATGTTTGTTTATCGTTTAATGACGTATCAACCTTTCGGGTCATTTAATGCCAAATCCATCCTTCTGAAAGGACTGTAGTGATGCTATTTAGTAGTAGTAGTAGTAGTTGTCTCCCTTTAGTCGAGGGTGACCCGAAGACCCCCTTTTCAATAGAGAGGTGAAGGGAAGGGCGCTACTCCTTTTCCTGGATTTCTCCACTTTACCCTTGATACATACCTTATATTGCTGAGTTTTAAGCGAGGATGTATCAAGAACCATTTTTAAAGTCTTTGATATGACGCGACTTGGGATTGAACCCAGGTCTCCCGGCTTGAAAAAGAACCGAACAGAGTATTGGCCAGTCGGATAGGGCTGTAGAATACACCGACTGCAGACCCCACCCCCGAACGAGTGTCCTATATATAATACTAAATTATCTGATGGTGAGGTTCCAGTAATGCTGGAGTTTTCGGAAATGAGAAGTACACTTTCGTTGTCATCGATCCCAGGTCCACTCTGGCTCGGAGTGGTAGCACCTGATTGGGTCCTATCTATAGGTCAAATAGAACTAAACAGCGTACTTATGCAAATCTAAATTGTTTGAAATAGAACTGTTTTGACATTTAACTATGCGTGGGCAAAAACTATAATTATACTAAACTGAATTGCTTGAATTAGAATTGTATAACTATACTGAATAGCTTGAAATAGAAATGTTTTGACAACTAAATTGTGTACTCATGCTAAACGGAATTGTTTGAAATCAAACTGATTATTTGTATAAAAATGGATTTGGCATTAAATGACCTACAAAGTTTGATATCCAGTAAACCCCGCCCTCCAAAAAACAAATCAAAGTGAACAGAGTAAGGTAGTAAGTTATGAACAAAGAGGCACAGATAGATAGATAGAGAGAGAGAGTGAGTGAGTGAGTGAGTGAGTGAGTGAAAGAGGGACGACTAAAGAGACTGAAATAGATAGATAGATAGATAGATAGATAGATAGAGTGAGTGAGTGAGTGAGTGAGTGAGGGACGACTAAAGAGACTGAGATAGATAGATAGATAGATAGATAGATAGATAGATAGATAGATCCGAACAGGACAAGGTAAGTAGATATGAATAGAAAGAAAGAAAGAAAGAAAGAAAGAAAGAGGAGATCTTAACAGCCTGAGCAATGTGGATAGACAGATTGATACATACATACATACATACATACATACATACATACTATTGTCGAGTCGGCTCGGGCTGTAAATTACACCGACTGTATCTCTGCTGAGGGGTAAGACCCCCCCTCGCCCAACGAGTGACCTGGATAAGACACTAAAAAATCTGATGGTTAGTCTTCAGTAATGCTTAAGCTTTGTAGAATGTGGAGTACCCCTTCATTGCCATCGCTCCCTGGTCTACTCTGGCTCAGGGTAGCAGCACCTGATAGGGTCCTATCTATGGGTTAAATAGAACTAAACTGAGTACTTATGCTAAATTGAACTGCTTGAAATAGAACGTTTTTGACATTTAACTATGTGTGGACAAAAACTTTACTTATACTAAACTGAATTCTTTGAAATAGAATTATTTGATTAAACTGAAGAGCCTGAAATAGAAATGTTTTTGACAACTAAACAGTGTCTTTATGCCAAACTGAATTGTTTGAAATTGAAATGTTTATTGGTAAAAAAAAATATAGATTTGGCTTTAAGTAACCTACAAAGGTTGATGTGCCATAAAACCCAAACAAACAAATAAACAAAACATACATGGATACTTGACATTATTTATAGAGGAATTATAATTAATAGATATAAATGATATTTTATTCTATTTTTTAATTCTCTGATTAAAGATTTGTCGATCATTCCAATAATTCTGATGAGTATTAACTTTCATCTTCATAATTTTACCTACTTTTTATTAGCTCCCGGTGAGATTCGAATTCACGT
>OY757931.1:58449028-58451528 GCA_963585895.1 Sepioteuthis lessoniana | reverse complement strand
CATAAGCATTCAGTTTAGTTCTATTTAACCCATAGAGAGGGTCCTATCAGGTGCAACCATTCCGGGCCAGAGTGGACCTGGGAGCAATGGCATTGAAGGGGTGCTCTGCATTACCTAAAGCCCGAGCATTACTGGAACCTGACTATCAGATTGTTTAGTGTCCTATCCAGGACACTCGTTGGGTGGGGTCTTAGACCTCTGAAGAGGTGCAGTAGGAGTTATTCTAGAGCCCCTGCCGACTGGGCAATAAACAGAGTTAAATGTCAAAACAGTTTTATTACAGATAATCCAGTTTAGTATAATTACACAATTTAGGGTAAAGTGGAGCAATGCAGGGAAAGGAATAGCGCCCCCCTACACCTTGCTGTAGTAGCTATCGAAAAGGGAGCCTTTGTGTCACTCTCGACTACGGTCGCCAACTTTACTTACTACTTTAGGACCCTTATCAGGTGCTACTACTCCGGGCCACAGTGGACTTGGGAACGATGGCAATAAAGGGTTACTCCGTATTCCCCAAATTTCCAGCATTACTGGAACCTGACCATTAGATTGTTTAGTGTCTTATCTAGGACACTCATTGCGGTGGGGTCGTACCCCTCAGCAGAGAATCAGATGGTGTGTTCAAAGATTTATTGATGTTAAATAGTAATAATTGAAATTATTTACCTGTGTAGAAACAAAAGCTCAACTCGGGTGCAAACTAATTAGTTTTAACTCATTTAAAAATGAAATTACCAACAAACTATTCACTAACAAATCATATAAGTTTATCCATTTAACTGTGTGCAAACAAATGACTGATGTTAAATTGTTACTGTAACATAGCAATTCTTGAAACCATTTAACTGTGTGCAAACAAATGACTGATGTTCCAAAAAATGAACTCATATTCGTTTTAAAATGTTATCAACAAAATGTGTTTAAAAATAATATATATTCCGTATATATATATATATATATATATATATATATATATATATATATATATATATAAAGAGGATTTGGCATTAAATAACCTACAATGGTTGATATACCATAAAATCAAACCAAACCAAATCATATATATCTAATACATATGTATAAAGAGGATTTGGCATTAAATAACCTACAATGGTTGATATGCCATAAAATCCAACCAAACCAAATCACATATATATTTAATATATATGTATAAAGAGGATTTGGCATTAAATAACCTACAATGGTTGATATGCCATAAAATCCAACCAAACCAAATCACATATATATTTAATATATATGTATAAAGAGGATTTGGCATTAAATAACCTACAATGGTTGATATGCTATAAAAATAAACCCAAACATATTTACTTGAAACTTTGATTGCTTGTAGATGATTATTATTGATAACTGAAACACTGAATTGCTTGAAATGTTTGATACAAGTGAGTCTAATTAATTGGTATTAAAAGGAATACATGACACCGTATAACTGTATGTAAATTTTTTCTCTTAAAAATTGTTACGTTTACCAATGAGCGTAATCATTAGTTACTTGACTTACATTTGATTGCCAAAAGAAAAGACTGACTTCGGCATTAAAAAGACTCAACAAGTGTTAGCATGCCATAAAACCAAAAAATCAACCAGCAATTAAATGCGTCAGGTACATAGGGTGAAGATAGATAGATAGATAGATAGATATGAACAGCAAGTGATAGATAGATAGATAAGTTAAAGTATCTAATAAAACACACTTTATACAAAGCTCTCAGAGAAAGATCTCCAAAATAAGAAGGAATATTTGTCAACCATTTGAAAGTAAATACTAATCTAGGAAAAAGGAGAAAATTATATTTTTAAAAAATCCATGTACTGCCAATTTGAATTTCTGGCAAAAATGTTTATTCTGTGCAGATTTTTCACTTCTGAAAGTTCCGGAAATAATTATTCTTATTTCCGGTTTTACTCTTTTATTAGTTAACACTAATTTCCATCATTTATTTACTGCGTAGAGAGAGAGAGAGAGAGAGTGGGAGAGATAGAGAGAGAGAGACGCTATGCCATTTAATTGTTTAACTGGTAAACGTCAAGTCACTTCCTGTTAATATTTGCTTGACGCAGAATAAAATCCGAACAATATCGGCATCAGATACGCACGGTCTATATATACATAAATATATATATATATATATATATATATATATATATATATATATATATATATATATATATTGTCATCCACAGACAGACTGTTTCGTTCTATCAGAACTCTTCAGTGTAGGCTGAAAATATCATTGGCTGAAAAGTTCATATGATGGCGTTATATCTGCAGTTAATGACATTTTGACCAATGGGATCTAAGCACAACAACATTGATGAAAAATGTGTGTGGACCCCAAGGGACACGATGTTGAAAAAGTAAACCACATTCCATAAGTGTATGCTTTTCATACTATGAGCTTTTTAACCGACCCTTGTATATATACAGTATAAGTTTTAAAAGAATAAATAATTTTGGAAAAATAAAAAAAATACA
>OY757931.1:58351528-58444028 GCA_963585895.1 Sepioteuthis lessoniana | reverse complement strand
AGGCTAAGTAATCCAGAATTGATGAATTTATTAAGAAGGAATGTTGACGTTAAAATGTTTCGGTTTTAATGAACCTTCGTCAGGACCTTAAAATCATGAAAGAAGTGTTGATTGAACAACGATGAATGTTTAAATAGGAAGGTTAATTTAAATTAAAACATCGTAGATTCATCAGTTTTGAATTACTTTGTTTTTCAATTTTTCTCCATACTATCGGATTCCCTTCCATTATTTACGTATATATATATATATATATATATATATATATATATATATATATATATATATATATATATGAAATAAGAGAAAGTTAAATATTCAGAGTATGTATATATACAAATGATAATGTCAACGTTACGTTTCGTTTTTTTTGTTTTTTTTTTATTTTTGTTTTGTTTTGTTAAGTAACTGTCTTTAAGACATATGACAGATGTTAACTGCTTTATCAGAAAAATATTTTCAAATTAAAAAAGTGAAAATATTTTCAAGTAAAGCATATATCATTAGTCATATGCCCAGAAGATGGATTATTAAAAACAAAAAAAAAAAAAAAAAAAAAAAAAAAGAAACGAACTGTAGCACATTATCATATTTAAAAAAAAACATGAATATTTTGTTGGTTCTTATTTTAAATTTACAATCTGTTGGATTTATTTCCATTTTCTTTTATCTATCTATCTATATATATATATATAAATATATATATAGAGAGAGAGAGAGAGAAAGAGAGAGAGAGAGAGAGACATTGATTGATCAGGTTTATCAATTAAAGAAGTATTTTTTTAACGGCTACACATTCATATTCGTGATTACTGTGATAAATGCCGTAGATTCTGGCTATTAATAAAAACTAATGATATCTGTTTTGGTTGCATAGTTTTGAACAAGACATAAGTTTTTTTCTGATTTGTCGGACTGTTGTCCTCATTTTCGTTGTGGTGAATTGAAATACAACGTTTCGGCCGCTGTATCCTCCGGCCTTCCGCGAGTGTCCCTTGTTTACTTTGGGCATAGAAATGATTCAACCTGGCAAATTAATTTTAAAGGTTGAGTTTTAAAATGATTTCCCAGGTTAAATATTTTTTATGCCCGGATAAACAAGAGACACTTGAGGAAGGCCGGAAGATAAAGCGGGTTAAACGTTGTGTTTTAATTTCCCACAATAAAGATGTGGACAACAGTCCGAAAAATCACAGGCGAAATAATACACATCGAGCCTCATCTTAAAAATCCAGACGGATAAGAAATAATAAATCTTGATATTTTTAGTTTTTGAACTTTTTTCATAAAGATAAATCATCTTCTGAAAGAAAGATACCGGGAATTTATTTCTGATCGAGTATTATTATGGTGGTCACCTTATATATATATATATATATATATATATATATATATATGTGTGTGTGTGTGTGTGTGTGTGTGTGTGTGTGTGCTAGTACTTTCTTGGCTTATTGATTATTCGATTGATTAATTCTAACGGCATGTAAGCCTGTCTAAAGTTATTTGATGCCTACATGCGAAGGAATCGTGTTCAGTGTATATTCATAATTGAAATTTAAAGTACTTTTTTCCTTTTTTATGTACTTTTTCCTTTTTTTTACATTTTGTGTACTTTTTTCTTTTTTTTACATTTTTATCCACTTATTTTCTTTTTTTTACATTTTTATGTACTTTTTCCTTTTTTACGTACTTTTTCCTTTTTTTACATTTTTATGTACTTTTCCTTTTTTTTTTACATTTTGTGTACTTTTTTCCTTTTTTATGTATTTTTTCCCTTTTTTTACATTTTTATCCACTTATTTTCTTTTTTTAAACTTTTATGTACTTTATTCCTTTTTTACGTACTTTTTCCTTTTTTTACATTTTTATGTATTGTTTTCCTTTTTTATGTATCTTTATTTACTTTATTTCCTCTTTTTTTACATTTTATCTAATTTTTTTCTTAAGTGTCTGTTCGTTTATTTGTTTGTTTTTCTTTTTCTTTTTTTGTTCTTAAAAGTTTTTTGTTTGCTTTTTGTATTTGCTGTTGTTTTCTTTCTTTCTTTCTTTCTTTCTTTCTTTCTTTTTTTTTTTGTGTGTTCTTGTATTTCTTATTTTTTCTTTTCTTTTTTTTACGCACTTTCCCATTGAGTTCGAATAATTTTTAAAAGATCTATTATTTGATGCATCAGAGTGGGCCTGGTAGTAATGGGAATTAACGAGTGCTCAATACTTCCAAAATCTCGAAAACTAGAACCTCACAATCAGATGAAGCGTAGCATCATATTGAGGGTTTCGCAGGTATCACATCTCCGCACGGAATAGAGTCAACTTATAATGAACCTCGGGTAGTACTTTCTTGATTTATAAAAAATGTTTTAGAACCATTTGCTTATTCACACTCACACAATATATATATATATATATATATATATATATATATATTATGTGAGTGTGAATAAGCAAATGGTTCTAAAACATATATATATATATATATATATATATATACATGAAACGTGTTACATCTTTATATATATATATATATATATATATATATATATATATATATATGTAAAAATGGAACACGTTTCATGTCGTATGCACATCTTCAGACGGCAAGTTTTCATAATTATATTTTTAGATTTTACACCAGCACTGCCGTAGTAGCATCGCTCACATTTTTATGCCGACTTTTTCTATTTGCAAACCTCCCTTCATCATCATATATATACATGTGTGTGTATGTGTGAGTGTGTGTGTGTGTATGTGTGTGTGTGTGTGTGTGTTGTTGGGCAGCAGTCTTTCATTTAAGCATGTTTGATTAAATAATAAAGACTCATTTTGTCAATATAATTTTATTAAGATCCTTTCAAGTTTCCTTATAAGTGTCTTGGTTTTAGGGATGAATTGGTGGATGAATTTACCAAAATTGTCCTAAACGATTTCGGACCTTTCATAGGCCATCATCAGGGGTTGCTTGCATTTATATTTAGGGTCTTTTAAAGAGTTTTGTGAAAGAGTTTTTTTAGGTTTTTTTATAACATTACAAAATTGCGTAAACGCAGAGTTGGATAAAAACTGAGATGCTGATGAATTTAAAAAAGAGAATATTATTAACGGAAACAGAATATTATCAAAAAATATAGAATAAAAAACTCTCGAAAAAACTTTTTAAAAACACTCCTGATACATGCAACTCCTGATAATGGCCTATGAAAGGTCCGAAAGCGCTCGAGACAATTTTGGTAAATTCATCCACAAAATACAACCTGAAATCAAGACACTTATCAGGAAACTTGAAAGGATCTTAATTAAATTATATAGACAAAATATGTCTTTATTATTTAATCAAACATGCTTCCGTATCGTTCGTGTCATAATCCTTTATGAATAAAATCTTGGTAGCTTTGATTTAGGAGAATAATGACCTTTTTATGAAAATATAATAATGGTGTACTTATTTATGGAGAATAATGTACCACTGACCCTGACATGCGCAGTTGATACGAGACAATAGTTCAGATTTTTACCAAGTATCGTTTATCTTAATGTCGTGACTCATTATATATATATATATATATATATATATATATATATATATATATATATATATATATATATATATATACTCGCGGAGCCGCTCTTCGTCACTCTGTCTAAATATTTATCTTCTTACTGAAAAGAATGCGTCTCCCATGAAAAACTCAAGTAGCATATATACGACGCCTAGTAACCTCCGTCGCGCTAACTGTCAGATGCAAACGACAATGGCGAACGGATTCTGAAAGCTAGGAAGTATTAATTAATACGCAGAAACCAACTGGAACCAACAAGAATAAAATTTGAACGAAAAACGAACTACAAAACAAACAAAAAAAACACAGGTTTGCTCTGTGTCAAAAAGCGTTCAAGCAGCCGACAGGAAAAGCATTTGTAGATAATTTGAAACGAGATAACGCGAGAATCTCGTCGAGACAGAAAGTTGTTGATGTTTATATTTACTAATCTTCTCTTAAGTACAACAAGGCTGAGTTCAGATCAGAAAATAACAGAGTATGACACATAATGTCTTTAACTAGGTAAAACATTGCATATGAAGTAAAATTTCTAATGCTTTGTTGACAAGTCTATATATTTACATTTGGAGGGATTTAAATCCAGAAGGAGACTGTTTCCATTTCACATAGCATTCATATACGAAGAAAAGGTATTAATCAAATTATTATCTCCCAGCTATGGGTAAATAGTAGGGCAGTATAGGCTCTTTAACTTTTGTATGACAACCGGTCTAGGAGAAGGAAAAGTCTGGATTCAAACCTGTTGTAAGCGTGTTCAGAGATGCATTCAGGTTATTCTGGCCAAAGAAAATGCTTGAAATTATCAGTTACACAGCAGCCAAAAGTTTTGCAATATTTTGGAAGAAAGTGAGTCGAAAGTTTTGCTATATTTTGGAAGAAAGTGAGTCAAAAGTTTTGCAATATTTTGGAAGAAAGTGAGTCGAAAGTTTTGCTATATTTTGGAAGAAAGTGAGTCGAAAGTTTTGCAATATTTTGGAAGAAAGTGAGTCAAAAGTTTTGCAATATTTTGGAAGAAAGTGAGTCAAAAGTTTTGCAATATTTTGGAAGAAAGTGAGTCGAAAGTTTTGCTATATTTTGGAAGAAAGTGAGTCAAAAGTTTTGCAATATTTTGGAAGAAAGTGAGTCGAAAGTTTTGCTATATTTTGGAAGAAAGTGAGTCGAAAGTTTTGCAATATTTTGGAAGAAAGGGAGTCAAACGTTTTGCAATATTTTGGAAGAAAGGGAGTCAAAAGTTTTGCAATATTTTGGAAGAAAGTGAGTCAAAAGTTTTGCAATATTTTGGAAGAAAGTGAGTCGAAAGTTTTGCAATATTTTGGAAGAAAGTGAGTCAAAAGTTTTGCAATATTTTGGAAGAAAGTGAGTCGAAAGTTTTGCTATATTTTGGAAGAAAGTGAGTCGAAAGTTTTGCAATATTTTGGAAGAAAGTGAGTCAAAAGTTTTGCAATATTTTGGAAGAAAGTGAGTCAAAAGTTTTGCAATATTTTGGAAGAAAGTGAGTCAAAAGTTTTGCAATATTTTGGAAGAAAGTGAGTCAAAAGTTTTGCAATATTTTGGAAGAAATAAGTCGAAAGTTCTGCAATATTTTTAAAGAAAGTGAATCGAAAGTTTTGCAATATTTTGAAAGAAAGTGGGTCAAAAGTTTTGCAATATTTTGGAAGAGAGTGAGTCAAAAATTTTGCATTATTTTGTGAACATAAAGCACAATTCTAAGGCTCCGGATGCTTTTACTGGTAATGTGAAGACGACGAACAACACTGAACTGTGAGGTGTTTAGTTCGCCTGTGTTACGCAGCGGATCTGTCTCTATGGCTTGGCGTACGGCCTCGGAATCAACGCTTTTAGACTTAACTGACCTTACCTGTTCATCCAGGTTCTTGCAGCCCGAGCAAGTTTGGTTTGGTTTTATGGCATATCAACCATTAAAAGTGATTTAATACAAATCCATTTTTATACATATAAACAGTTTCATTTTAAACAATTCAGTTGAGCATAAGTTGATAGCTTAAATATCATAAGCAGTTCTATTTCAAACAATTCTGTTAAGTTTAAATACACAGTTTAGTTCTATTTGACCTATAGATAGAACCCTATCAGGTGATACCATTTCGGGCCAGAGTGAACCTGGGAGCGATAGCAATAAAGAGGTACTCCGCATTCCCCAAAGCTCCAGCATTATTGGAACCTCACCATCAGATTGTTTAGTGTCATATCCAGAACACTCGTAGGGGCAGTCTTACCCCTCTGTAGAGATGCAGTCAGTGTATTTTGCAATCCCCACCCTCAGCCGACTGGACCATATTGCAACCTGAACAACATTTTTTAAACCGTCCGGTAAGTGGACTGTGATTAAATACGCGTTCACCTATCGTGAAACAAATGTCTTTGGTTGCTTCTTTAGTGTGATGGTCCAGTTCTAATTTGTAAAGGATAAGTTCGCTAATTAGACAACTACATTGTACGTTCATCAGTGGGATATTCAAATCACATATGAAAAGCAGCAGTTCCCAACATGTCAAAACAGTTCTATTTCAAACAATTCAGTTTAGCATAAGTACATTTCAAACAATTCAGTTTAACATAAGTTTAACATAAGTACACAATTTAAATGTCAATGTTGTATATTGACCTACGACCCGGCCGGGCTGTCAAAATAGGAAATGCACCTGTGTAAATAACATGTGCATCCGGTCGAGGAATATCAGGATATTATAGCCTTGACCGTGGACAGGTTGAATGAGTGCGAAATTGTGACGCCCACAAGAAGGTGGCCGTTGAACTTTTATATAACTCACTGCACAGGAAATTCAATCAGTTGGGGATCAGACGAGTTGGAGATAAGATGCGGTAGAGAAAACCAGCACCAAGAGAGGCTGGGCCCCCAGGCCCCCGGTTGAGCAGCCCAGGAGAACAGGAAATAAACGCTGATGGCCATAAGAGTGGGGGTCAATATGTTGCAGTTCTGTTCGGTTTCCAACTCCCTCTCACACACAACCCTTTCATATAAAGTGAGAGGTATATTTTTCTAAAGAACTGTGTCGCGCGTCTTTATTGTGTCGTTGTGTTCCCCATGCATATGTAGATGTATATGTATTATGTATTTGTATAGTTGGTCATAGCTATTCAACAGTCAAAACCAGTCCTATTTCAAGCAATTCAGTTTAGCATAATTGCACAGTTTAGTTCTTTTTGACCCATAGATAGGACCCTATCAGGTGCTACCACTCCGAGCCAGAGTGAACCTGGGAGCGATGGCAATTAAGGGGTACTCCACATTCTTCCAAGCTCCAGCATTACTGGAACCTCGCAATCAGATTGTTTAGTGTCATATCCAGAACGCTCGTTGTAGGGCGACTTTACTCTTCAGCAAAGAAGTTGTCGGTGTATTCTATAACCCCAGCCGACTGAACAAGCAAGTGTCCTGTTTGCAAATAAATGACTAATATTTGATAGAATTATAAGTGTTAGATAGGAATACTGAAAACTATTCAACTGTGCGCAAGCAAATGATCAATCTTGAAAAAAATTATTTGAGTTAGATAGCAATAATTGAAACCATTTAACTGTGCACAAACAAATGATTGATATTAAGTAGAACTATTAATGTTAGATAGCAATACGCAAAACTGTTTAACTGTGTGCAAACAAATGAGCACTGGTTCGCTTAAAAATATGTTGCCCACAAATTATAGCGGGAAGGGAAACGCAGACAGCCTCGTCCAGGATTAGAACTCGGGTCACCGATTTCATTCCTTACGACGCTGAACCTTATGTTAACTGCGTCTGCAGTATATATATATATATATATATATGGTGGGGGGTAGACTTTTGGGTAATATTCGTCTTCTTTCTTTCTTGATTGATTTCTTTCGTACTTTCTTTGGCAAATTCGTATATTATGACTTCTCACTAATAGCTTTCTTTCTTTCTTTCTTTCTTTACCTTATTTGCTTGTTATTACTTCTCGGTAATTGTTTTCTTTTTTTATTTCTTTCTGAACTTCTTTCATTCTTCTTTCTTTCTTTCCTTATTGATTTATATTTCTTTCTTCCTTTTTTTAAGTCTTTCTTTCTTTCTTTCTTTCTTTCTTCTAGTCTTTCTTTCTTTCTTTCTTTCCCTTATTTGCATTTTATTACTTTTTTCTTTCTTTCTTTCTTTCTTTCTTTCCGTACTTCTGTATTTATTTCTTTCTTTTCTGCACTTCTCTCTTTCTTCTTTCTTTTTTTTCTTTCTTTTTTCTTTCTTTTTTTAGTTGATTTATTTTTCTTTCTTCCTTTCTTCTAGTCTCTCTTTCTTTTTCTCACCATAAATATTGAAAAATATTTAAAAAAGATACATTCATTCTCTCTCTCTCTCTCTCTCTCTCTCTCTCTCTCATTATTGTAAGCTAATTTTATTAATCTTTTCATTTCTATTTCTTTATCAATTTCCTCACAAACAAAAAATTGCCAAAATCGTAATATTTATATCTAGCTCGCAAGCTATATCGCTATCTATCTATCTATCTATCTATCTATCTAAAAATACACACACACACACACACACACACACACATATATATATATATATATATACAAAACATGCACGCACTCATATCATCATCATCATCATCATATCGTGCTGGCAGCACGGATATCCCTGACCCTCTCTCGCCACTCCTCCCTATCGTTCATCGCCAAATAAATATATTCAAACTCAGACAAACATATATACGCACACTCACGCATTTATACATATATATATATATATATATATATATATATATATATTGTAACAGTGTTGGTTGTCACTAATTCACTTTGTGGGTTTGTGGCGAACCAAGTGCAATATAATTTGGAGAGTTCTCAATATCTGCGATAGAGCTAATAATAATAATAATAATAATAAATAAACATATATTAGATTTATATATATTTAATGCCATGGAAGTTTGTCTGCGACCTTTGGTTTCATGAAGTTTTTGCAAACAACAATCTTCAGGCGGATAACGAAATGAAATGAAAAAATCGAAAATCGAAAAATAGTCAAAAACCGTCGGGATTGTGTAGAAATCTTTACGTATGCTTGTGTGTGTATGTGTGTGTACGCGCACGCGCGTGTGTGTTTGTGTGGGTTATAGTTGCGTATTATAGTGTGTAGGTGTAAGTGGTGTATAGTGTATGTGTATGTGAAAGTTCATGCGCAGCGCTTTCTTTAATAATTCCAACGGTTTTTGACTGTATTTTTCTAATATATATTATATATATTATATATATAAGTATTATTTGGTCCAGTTAAACCGGAGTTGGGAGGAATTCCATCAGAACAAAAAAAAAAAAAAAAAATTCAATAGTGAACATTTAAATTTTCCTGGTAAAGAGCTCAATGTAACTGACATTACAGAGCAATAATTTCTTGAAGATAAGACAAAACTGGTCACATTAGGATTATAAATTTATTTCCATCCTGTTATGTGTTTTTGATAAAATCAAAAAACACGAAAAAAAATTTAACAGGACTTCTTCAGATCTAATGGATAAAATAAATCAGAATAGACACAGGAAAGAAGAGTGGGAGGGGATAGAAGAGGGGTGAAGAGTTATCTCCTCATTTAGCCCATTTTCGTTTTTTTTAAATTTTATTGCCAGTTTGAATTATAGTAAATTAATTTTTTTAATTTTTAAAATTCTAATTTCATTTTGACTTAAAACTCCAGATTTAATATAAATTTAGATAAAATAACTTTATTCAATAACTTTACGTAATGATACAGTAATAATTATATTAAATTAAATTCAAGATTTAATTAAATCTAATTTTTAAAAATTCAAATTTATTTTCGAGCCTATTAATTCAGTTACACTTTTATTGAATAGTACGTATATATGATAGGGTTTTTTCACATTTTTTATCTTTTATTTTATTTTATTTTTATTCATTTCCCTTAATTATCAAATTAATCCTATGTTTTTAAAAAACATTATCTATGTTAATTTTTTTATAGTTTAAATTTAGTCTTATGTCTACATCTAGCTATTTATTCACTTCTCTTATTTAACAATTTTTCAGGGTCTTGGTAAATCATTATCAGTATTTTTTCTTCTAAACACAGATTACATCTACTATCGAAACATTTTGGAGTAATTGACCTTTTTAATATGGACCATTGAATCTCCCCTCCCAATCTTCTTTCCTGTGGAAATAAATTTATAATCCTAATGTGACCGGTTTTGTTTTTTCTTAAAGAAATATATATATATATATATATACTTATGAATATACATATACAAAGAAACTTATGCATGTATATATGTATATTTATATGTATGAGTTCAAGAGCACGCCCCACCTACACACATATCTACAATATAAATATTAAAAAATATTTTACACATTTCATATATATATATATATATATATATATTAAAACCGTGACGGGGTTGTTTGCATTTCACCTAGTGTGAATACCCTTGAGAAAGATACGAATACATCTATTTTCCCGCCAGCTATGAGTAAACAATGGGACAGAATGTGCCCTTTAACCTTGGTATGACAACCAGTCTAGAAGAAGAAAAATTCTGAATTCCAACACGTTAAACTCCCCATAAACAATTACCTTGTCTTACATCCTGCTCGTAGCGTGGGGTTAATATATATATATATATATATATATTCAAAAAAAGTTCTTGCCCAGTCGGGTAGCGCTGTAGAATACACCGACTGCTTCTCTGCAGAGGAGTAAGACACTCCCCAATGAGTGTGCTGGATATGACACTAAAAAATCTGATGGTGAAGTTCTAGTAATACTGGAAATTTGCGGAATACAGACTACCCCTTTATTGCCAGGTCCACTGTTGCCCGAAGTTTTAGTACCAGATAAGGGTTATATCTATGGGTTAAATAGAACTAAAGTGTATACCTATGCTAAACTGAATTGCTTGAAATAGAAGTGTTTTTGACAATTAAACTATGTACTTACATTCAAACTGCACACTTATGCTAAACTGAATTGTTTGAAATGGAACTGTACTTACGCTAAACTGAATTATTTAATATAGAACTACTTTTTAACTGTATGTAAACAAAATCTGTACTTGTTCTAAACTGAATTGTTTGTATTAAAACTGTTTGACTAAACTGAATAGCTTGAAATAGAAATATTTTTGACAATTAAACTGTGTACTTATGCTAAACTGAACTGCTTGAAATAGAACTGTTTTTAACATTGAAACTGTACTTATGCTAAACTGAATTGTTTAATATAGAACGGTTTTGACATTTAACTGTGTGTGGAGAATATCTCTACTTATACTAAACTGAATTGTTTGAAATAGAACTGACTATTTGTATAAAAATGGATTTGGAGTTAAATAACCTACAACGGTTGATATGCCATAAAACCCAACCAACCAACCTACCAAAAAAAGTTCGCACAAGTACGTTTTGACAGTCGTAATAGTAGTAATAAAATTAAGTTTGCATTTCCGAAAAAGTCGACTCTTGTAAATTACGAAAGAATTCTTTATACGACCGGGCCATTGGTCTAATGATTAACTATTTACCAACCCCTCCGCTCGGGCAGGATATGACACAAGGTCAATTTTTAAGCAGAGTTTATCAGGTTTGAATTCAGAGTTTTCCTTCTCCTAGACTAGTTGCCTAACCAAGGCTGAAGAACCTAGTCTGTCCTACTATTTACCCATAGCTGGAGGGAGAATAATTGGATTCATACCTTCCCCAAGGGTATTAGTGCTATGTGAAATGCAATCAGTCTCGTCCAGGATTTGAACTCGTGTCGCCGTGTCCAATTCCTACGACGATAACGACTACACCACGGGCACCTCCAAACTAATGAGTAGAGTGTTCACCAATGGTCCAGGTGACTGGGGTTCAATCCCAAGTCAAGTCATATTACAGACTCAAAAAATGGTACTTGATGCCGCCTTGCTTAGCACTCAGCATTATTAGTTAAGGATCAAAGGTAAAGTTGAGCAATCCAGAGAATGTAGTAGCGCCATCCCCTACACTTTGGTGTAGTAGCTATTGAAAAAGGAGCCTTCTGGTCCCACTCGACTTAGTTTGTCATCTTTACTTACTCATAAATTAATTACTTTGTCGAAAATTAAATCAAATTTAATAAAACAAGTCATCTATATCAAATAATCTATTCAAAAATAAGCATACAAACAAACATAATGGATCCTTTTTGATAAACTTTTAATTAAATTCGCGTGTTACGCATAGTTAAATAACCAAACAGTTCTATTTCAAACACTTTGGTTTATGATAAGTCATTTGTTTACACTCAGTTTAAATGTCAAAGAACACAGTTTAAATGTCAAACAGTTCTATTTGACCTGAAAGTTCTACCACTCCGGGTCAGAGTGGACCTGGGAAGGTTTGCATTCCCCAAAGCTCCAGTATTACTTGAGCTTTATCATCAGATTGTTTTATGTCATATACAGGACACTCGTTGGAGGAGGGTACTTACCCTTCTGCAGAGGTGCAGTCGGTATACTTTACAGTCCCAGCCGACGGGGCTATTTAATTAAATTGCTTGCAAAAATATTTTGATAATGTACTAAAAAAATTCACTGAGATTTGTTGAATTTAAACATTATGATATAATTTGATCAATTTTTAATTTTATTGTCTTCAAATATTTTTGATTGGTTGGTTGGTTGGTTGGTTTTAAGGAATGTCAATCCTCTTTCAATAATTTACAAATAATGATAATCCTAAGTAGACGATTATAACTTCAAGATTATCTTTAATACAAATAGTTTTATACGGTTACATGGTTTCAACCGGCTCATTGGCCCAGTGGGTAGAGTGTTCGCCAATGATCTGGGTTCAATCCCAGGTCGCGTCATACCAAAGACTTTAAAAAATGGTACTTGATACCTCCTTGCTTAACCATATTTACCCAACCCCTCCGCTCGGGCAGGATATGACACAAGGTCAATTTTTAAGCGGAGTTTAACAGGTTTGAATTCAGAGTTTTCCTTCTCCTAGACTAGTTGCCTCACCAAGGCTGAATACCTCCTTGCTTAACACTCAGCAATATAAGGTACGTATCGAGAGCAAAGTGGAGCAATCCAGGGAAAGGAGTAGCGCCGTCCCCTACACCTCAGTGTAGTAGCTATTGAAAAGGGAGTCTTCTGTTCGCCAGCGACCACGGTCACTAACAATATGGTTTCAAGTATTCCTATCTAATGCTAATAATTTTTAAACAATTATATGGTTCCAACTAAATAATGATAATCCTTAGTAAACAATTATAGCTTCAAATAATAGTTCTTTTTGCTCAAATTTGCATTCAATTAAGTCATTGTATGTATTCTTAGCTACCAATTCTATTTGCCCAATGAAATATCACGCAGGAAAAAAATCACAAAATATAGTCGCAAATATTTTCAGCCATTTTAGACATATCTATTTCTTTACTGTTGTTCCATTTAAAGAACCAAATCTGTGTCTCTTAGGTGAACCAAAAGAATCTTTATAAAGAATTGTCTGCGTAGAAAACATTTCTAAAATCATTTTTTACCGACTATATATTTTACTGACTATATATTTTTTACTGACTATATATCCCTGATTATATTTTTTACTGACTATATATTTTACTGACTCTATTTCTTATTGATATATATATATTTTATTGACGATATATTTTACTGACTATGTATTTTACCGAATGTATATTTTTTTATTGACTATATATTTTACTGACTATATATGTTTTTATTGAAAACATATTTTTTTACTTACTATATATTTTTCTAACTATATATATATATTTTACAGACCATACATTTCACTGACTATACATGTTTTTACTGACTATATATTTTGTACAGACAATATATTTTACTGACTCTATATTTTACCGACTACATATTTTTTAACTGACTATATATTTTAATGACAATATATTTTTTACTGACAATATATTTTACTGACTATATATTTTACTGAATATATATATAGATATATTTTTACTATATATTTTACTGACTATATATTTTTAATGACAACATATTTACTTACTATATATTTTTACTGATTATTTATTTTACTGACAATGTATTTTTTACTGACAACTTATTCTACTGACTACATATTCTACTGACTATATACTCTACTGACAATATATTTATTATAAAGATATATATATATATATATATATATATATATATATATATATATATATATATATATATATATATATATATATATATATAAAAGGAACAACAAAGTGAAAAATTGTCCTGCTATGAGAAACGTTTAATTTTCACGTTTTCACAGTCTTTTTTTTTTTTTTTTTTTTAAGATTTACGATTACGAACAAGAACTAGTTTGTTTTTTTTATTTCGAAAAGGTAAATAAAAAGTATTTATCCAATGAATATAAAAAATTATCTTTTAGATATCATTGATTTTGAAGCTTATTTAAATTAAGTGGGGTTGACAAATAGAATATGTTGATTCCAACTTTTCGAGTGAAAAAAAACTACTACAATAAAGAACATCTTTTATTATTTAAGTGCTGAAAACTTTCCTAAAATGCGATAATTACACGATTTTTGTGAATTTTTTAAATTGACGTTTTTAGGTATCGAAAAAGTGTCTATTTTTGTTCATAACTACTCAAAAAATATGCAAAGTTTATATAAATATATTTTCAAACCGGTCGATTAGATGCATAGATAGAGACCAAACATGTCCTATCAATCCAGCTTTGAGTGAACTCAGAAGTAATAGAAACGAAGGAGTGACTCCAGAACTCTAAAAAAAGGAACCTCACTACCAGATGGAGTTAAATGTCATACCCAGAAGAATATTTTTTAAGTTCAGGAGATTTTTGCCGCTGTGGGGAATGCAGCCCGGGTGTACCGACCGGGTGACATTGTTTTGGCTAAATTTTCATCAGTAAAAGGATGATCTTTGATTGATTGATAGATGGATAGATTGAAATAAAATAAAATTCGTAGACCGATCTTAGTGTTTACATGTTTTGCTGACAATGGTAAGTATCCCCTGGGGAATTTGTTGATAGATAAATGAGTGGACTATCGAAAAAGAGCGCCCTCCCCTACACCTTGGTGTAGTAGCTATCAAAAAGGGAGCCTTCAGGTTACCCTCAACTATGGTCGCCAACAACTAGTGGTGGTTGTGGAAATGTCAAGCCAGTCCAGTTGGTTTGATAAATAATTACAGTCAACAATGAACAGAACAATAAGATTGATGACGTAAAATAGGATATGTTTGTTATACAAAGAGAAATTCAGAAGAATTGGTAAATACCTTAAATTTAGCCGAAGAATCCAGAAGCCTTGGGGATCCCTGCAGCGAAGAGACGATTGTATGTATATAGCACATTGACCATATAACTGGTGGCAACAAGTAATGACTGAATTCTGCATTAGATAAATCAATCATTTAACTGCTTGCAAAAAATAATGACTGACTTCGGCATTAGATAAAACAACTATTTAAATGCTTGTAAAAAATAATGGCTGACTTAGGCATTAGATAAAAAAAAACATTTATCTGCTTGCAAAAATTAATGACTGACTTCGGCATTTGATAAAACAACCATTTAACTGCTTGCAAAAAATAATGGCTGACTTCGGCATTTGATAAAACAACTATTTAAATGCTTGCAAAAGATAATGGCAGACTTAGGCATTAGATAAAAAAACAACATTTATCTGCTTGCAAAAATTAATGACTGACTTCGGCATTTGATAAAACAACCATTTAACTGCTTGCAAAAAATAATGGCTGACTTCGGCATTTGATAAAACAACCATTTAACTGCTTGCGAAAAATAATGACTGACTCCGGCATTAGATAAAACAACCATTTAACTGCTTGTAAAAAATAATGACTGACTTCGGCATTAGATAAAACAACCATTTAACTGCTTGCAAGAAAATAATCACTGACTTCGGCATTTGATAAACCAACCATATAACTATAACTGCTTACAAAAAACTTCGAAAATGTAATTGATGCCTTAAACCGACGACCAACCATACAGAGATAGATCATTAGACTGGAGCAATTAAGAACAGCTCGCACATAAACATGAGTACAATTATCTTATTACATGAAGAAAAAAAAACGTGAAGGCTATAGTTACTGGTTGGGTTACTCCGAAATGCTACTCGTCTCTAAGAAACGATACTCTCTCATATCTAATCATATTGCTAAAAGAAAATGGTTATGTAAACATCTGTTCTTGTCATCGTTACATTTGTTTGTTTTTTGGTTGGTTTCTTTTTTTTCTTTTTTTATTTTTCTGAATTTTGGTTTTCTTATGCGAAAGTAGAAATTGTTTCGCTTGTTTGATTTCCTTGTTTCTTAAGAAAAAAAAGGACCTCCTTGTCTTTAGTTTTCCTCGTGTCTCTTGCTCTAACTCTTACCCATTCACTATCATGAGTTCTTGTGATCTTTTCCCTCTTTCCATTTGTCTTCCCGTTCACATTTCACTTCTCTTTCACCTCTTCTTTCTTCCTCCTGTTCTTTCTTTATCGTGTCTCTCTTCTTTAAGGTACCCCTCTCTCTCTCTCTCTCTCTCTCTCTCTCTCTCTCTCTCTCTCTCTTTTCTTTCATTTTTTCTCTTCCTTTTTACATAAATATATTTACCAACCCTTCCGTACCAATAAGATGAGACCCAAGGTCATTTTTGGCAGAGTTTGACAGTTTGGAATTCAGAATTTTCTTTCTCCTGAACCGGTTACCATGCCAAAGTTAAAGACATCATCCTCCTCGACTATTTGCTGCACAATGAGACATGCAAACAGCCATGTCCAGGATTTGAACTCGTATCTCATTATCCTTTTTCATTTACATCATGAGCGCCTCCTTTTTATAAAGCTAGACAGCATCTGTGTAGAAGGATAGACTCCCCACCCAACAACTGTCCTGGATATGACACTAAACTATCTGATAGTGACGTTCCAGTCCTGAAACTTCGGGAGATGTGGAGTACGTCTTCATTGTCATTACTCCCAGGTCCAATCTGATCGTAGGTGGTAGTACCTGTCAAGGTCCTGTCTATGGATCAAATAGAACATATCTAACCATTTACTTTACTATATTTACCAACCCCTCCGCACGGGCAGGATATGACACAAGGTCAATTTTAAGCGGAGTTTAACAGGTTTGAATTCAGAGTTTTCCTTCTCCTAGACTAGACTGACCATTTACTTTACTTGAAACAACTTAACTGTGTACAAACGAATGACATGTTAAATTGAATTATAAGGGTTAAACTTGGAACGATCTAACTTTTTGGAGTTTACTATTCGTGTTAGATGATAAAATTTAAAACCATTTTACTCGAGTAAATAAAACTATCACTGTTAGATAACAATACTTAAAACTATTTTATTTGAGCAAATAAAACTATCACTGTTAGATAATAATACTTAAAAATATTTTCCTTGAGCAAATAAAACTATCACTGTTAGATAACAATACTTAAAACTATTTTACTTGAGCAAATAAAACTATTTGTGTTAGATAGCAATACTTAAAACCATTTTACTTAAGCAAATAAAACTATTAGTGTTAGATAGCAATACTTAAAACCATTTTACTTGAGCAAATAAAACTATTAGTGTTAGATAACAATACTTAAAACCATTTTACTTGAGCAAATAAAACTATTAATGTTAGATAACAATACTTAAAACCATTATACTTGAGCAAATAAAACTATTAGTGTTAGATAGCAATACTTAAAACTATTTTACTTGAGCAAATAAAACTATCACTTTTAGATAACAATACTTAAAACAATTTTACTTGAGCACATAAAACTATCACTGTTAGATAATAATACTTAAAAATATTTTACTTTAGCAAATAAAACTATCACTTTTAGAAAACAATACTTAAAACAATTTTACTTGAGCAAATAAAACTATTGGTGTTAGATAACAATACTTAAAACCATTTTACTTGAGCAAATAAAACTTTTAATGTTAGATAACAATACTTAAAACCATTTTACTTGAGCAAATAAAACTATTAGTGTTAGATAACAATACTTAAAACCATTTTACTTGAGCAAATAAACCTATTAGTGTTAGATAGCAATACTTAAAACTATTTTACTTGAGCAAATAAAACTATTAGTGTTAGATAACAATACTTAAAACTATTTTACTTAAGCAAATAAAACTATCACTGTTAGATAACAATACTTAAAACTATTTTACTTGAGCAAATAAAACTATTGGTGTTAGATAACAATACTTAAAACTATTTTACTTGAGCAAATAAAACTATTAGTGTTAGATAGCAATACTTAACACCATTTTACTTGAGCAAATAAAACTATTAGTGTTAGATAACAATACTTAAAACTATTTTACTTGAGCAAATAAAACTATCACTGTTAGATAACAATACTTAAAACTCTTTTACTTGAGCAAATAAAACTATTAGTGTTAGATAACAATACTTAAAACCATTTTACTTGAGCAAATAAAACTATTAGTGTTAGATAGCAATACTTAAAACTGTGCAAATAAAGCAATCATTACTCGTTAACAATATTTGATAATAAAACCATTCAGTGCTAAATAGCAATACTTTACACCATTTAACTCTGTGCAAATACAACTATCAGTGTTAGATATCAATACTTGAAAATATTTTTTAGATTCTAAACAAATGAGCTCTTGTTTGTTTAAAATGTTATCAACAAACTATTAGTTTACTAATCAATTGTATTTAATATACCGGGTTCGGAATCAAAATATGGAATAATTTTTAAAACGTGTTTTTTTTATACTGATTAGTTCAATTTGTGGAAAAAAAAACGTGATGAATATTAATTTTTATGATACTATTTACCTACCCCTCCGCTCGGGCAGGATATGACACAAGGTCAATTTTTAAGCGGAGTTTAACAGGTTTGAATTCAGAGTTTTTCCTTCTCCTAGACTAGTTGCCTAACCAAGGCTGAAGAACCTAGTCTGTCCTACTATTTACCCATAGCTGAAGGGAGAATAATTGGATTCATACCTTCCCCAAGGGTATTAGTGCTATGTGAAATGCAATCAGTCTCGTCCAGGATTTGAACTCGTGTCGCCGTGTCCATTTCCTACGACGATAATGACTACACCACAGGCACCTCTTAATTTTTATGATGAGCTCTATTATTCAAGCACTTTTTAAAATTAAAATTCAGTCAAATATGAGTGAGCAAGAAAAGAAATTATAAATGATCTTGCTTAACACCGAAAATAAGCCAAAGTTTCTTTGTCGATTGTATACAAAGAAAAGAAATTTTTTTTACATAAAAAGAGCTTTTTAAGGAAAAGTGGGAGTGGAGGGCTGAACAAAAAAACAAGAAGCCTTTTTAACTGCTCTCACAACGGCGATTATCGCAATTTTTCTATCTAGCCTTTTTGATTATTGATTCCAATATTGTATTCATCTCTAGACTTGGTCATCTCGACAGGTCACTGTTGCCTAACATATATGCTGCTTCTCCAATATTCTTTCCGATCTATTATTCCAACTTCGTCCCATAAAGGCAGATTGTTTCCCTTTTCTTTCCATATATGGTCTGCCATATCCCGATTTTCGATTTCACCATGTACTACTGCTTTTTGATGTTCATCTAGCCTTACTTTACTTAGGCAGCATGAATCACTTTTGTTAACTTTAACATAGCTGCTCAGGATGGAATATGCGCAATTCCTGGTCATGTATTCCGCTGGGAGCTTAACTCGGAAGAGATTAAAAAGATATGTTGTCCATTTGATATCATGGCAATATTCTAGAGAGGCTCGATTCTTCGAAAACATCTATTCCGTGGATTAGATAAAAGGTTCGGTTGGAAGTTACGTATAGGCTCCTGAACACCTGAAGAAGGTCGAAGGACGCATCGACGGAAATATAGTGTATATAACAATAAAAATCAAGACAATAATCCAAATGCTCTAAATGATTAAAATCACCCCTCATTTTCACTGCCAAATATCGATATTTTACGAAACCCACCCTTTTGTCGCATTTTCCTCATTTCGTGAAATGACAGTTCGGCCTGAACGAGGTTAATCTTCCAAGATCTTTTGGCCATCCAAAATTACCTCATACGGCCTGTATACCTGTACTTGGTATTGAATTTGCAGATGCAACCTCTTAGATGATCGCTTTTGACTGGATTTAGACGACAAATCTCAGCAATCACAAGTCTATTTTGAAAAAAGCAGTACTCCTAGATAAAACAGAGACCCGTGGGCGAACAGGAGGACAACAAAAGCGTCTGATGCAGGAACCTTGAGCTCGTGCGAACAGTGAATTCCCCAGTTCGCCAGTACACATTTCAATTGTCAAAAACATTTCTATTTCAAGCAACTCAGTTTAGCTTTCCAAATTAAGTTAAAGTCTTCCACATTTTCTCTTCAAGGAAGCTTTACGCCATATTCGAATTGCAAGCATCTTCCTTCAAGCATTTGGGCACCGTTGCTAACACTTTCACGGACAGATAATTTTTTTAATCCTTGTAGATAGGGCGAATTACTTCCAGAAAATTTGCAAAATAGAAGGTATGTTCAAAGAAGTCAATAAAACATATATATATATATATAATACCAGCTCATTGGTCTAGTGGGCAGAGTGTTCGCTAATGGTCCGGGAGACCTAGGTTCAATCCCAGGTCACGTCATACCAAAGACTTTTAAAATGGTACTTGATACCTCCTTGCTTAACACTGGGCAATAAAGGTTACATATCGAGAATAAAGTGGAGCAATCCAGGGAAAGGATTAGCGCCCTTCCCTACTCTTCAGTGTAGTAGCTATTGAAAAGGGAGTCTTCTGGTCGGTCTCGACTACAGTCGCCAACTATATATATATATATATATATTCGTGGTGTATTCAATAAATTTCTAGACTTTTTTTTACAGGAATTCAAAATTATCGTAGACTCTTGAAAATTCACTATGTTATTCCTATACATCTTATGAGATGACTGACCAATTTTTAGGATTTCAGGTTCAAATCAACAGCTACAACAGCAATTGGAATACACCCTATTAAAGCCTGATTGTCACAGCTGGTGAATTTCAAAAATGCAGTCTGAACGTGAGGACGCTTTAGAAGAATGATATGCAATAAAATTCTGTTTTAAACTTGCAAAAAATGCCACAGAAACATATGAAATGCTTCAGACTGCTTTTGGAGCATCTTGCATGAATCGAGCATTAGTTTTTGAGTGGCATAAGAGATTCAAGGAAGGCAGGGAGTCTGTGAGGGATGATGAGAGGTGTGGGAGGAGTAAGGAAGTCAATACACCAGAGTTGATTTGCCAAACGGTTAGGGTTAGGGTTACTATGTTGAGGTTTTAAGGGAGTTCTGGAAGGGATTCTGTCGGAAGAGGCCAGCACACTTCAAATTGGGTCAGTGGCATTTCCAGCAGGACAATGCACCAGTCCACAACTCCATCCTGGTCACAGACTATTTGACCAAGATGGACATCAACACAGTTCCTCACCTTCCCTATAGTCTAGACCTTGCTCCCTGTGACTTTTGCTTAATCCCTAAGCTCAGAGGCTGTCGTTATGAGACAATTGAGTAGATGAAAGAAGCTGTGACGAAGGTCATTGACACGCTCACACAAGAGGACTTCCATTGGGCCTTCCAGAAGTTGTTGGAACGGTAGAAGTGCATTGCTACCGGAGGAGATTTCTTCGAAGGGGACAAGAGTTTCATGCGTGTACTCTCAATAAAAGTGCCCATACAAAAAAAGTCTTGAAACTTATTTAATGATCCTCGTATATATATATATAGTCATCCACAGACAGATCTATTTCGTTCTATCAGAACTCATCAGTGTGGCTAGACAGTATCTTTCCGTAGCTGGGATCGAAACCCGGTTGACTCAAACGTCAAACCAAAGCTTCTAACCATTCAGCCACGAGGAGATATTAGCTGCGAAGTAAATTTTAAACGGTTATGAATCACAATTACTATTGTTTACATACATTCGTTCAACGGTAGCCGAGACCTCAATTCATCTACGAAGAGGCTTGCCATAAACGCTAATGGCAACACGATTACTTCTTCGCCAGAGAACTCAACCCCATGGGGATAGGGGAGTATCAGTATCTTCCCGTAGCTGGGATCGAAACCCGGTTGACTCAAACGTCAAACCAAAACTTCAAACCATTCAGCCACGAGGAGATATTAGCTGCGAAGTAAATATATATATATATATATATATGTGAATATATATATATATGTATATGCATGTATATATATATATATATGTATATATTTATATGTATATATATGTATATATGTATATATATATGTATGTATATATATATATATATATATATATATATATATATATATAATTTGATCGACTATTGCAGTACAATTGCCTGAAAACAATATAGCACTCACTTTTAATTATGATATTTTGCAAAGCAACCGTTACATAATTCTACACCATTGTGGGGACTCCGAGCAATGTTTCTAGACATTAATATTGAACTGGTCAACGAGTAGGTAATATGAAAATGCCTTACATTGAGCCACCGAAAAATGAATTCTTTATTTCTGAGGTTGACTGCGGTTTACTGAAACTGCGGAAATCGATGTCGCGTATAAGAGAACACTGCTGTACTAATTTTACAACTGACTTGTGCTGTCATCATCTTAACCTTCCTATGTTAGAACAACTCTCCAAATCCCAGATTCCCCCAACGTCTGACATTCCCCACCCGGCTATTTTTTTAAATGCTGAAAAGATGAAGAGACTGATACTTTCTCTATTACGTCAAAGATCTCCCAATAAGTAAAATTTCGTTAGAGAAAAAACATACTGCGCAGTTGTTTTTAATCTATTAACATTATAGTAAAACATATAACAATATAGAGAATTATAGAAAACTCGCACGGGGAAAGAAATGATATCTATAGATATATTAGATAAGCCTGCATTCAGTTTTTTTTTTTTTAACTAATACTACTAATAATAATTGTCTGGGTAGGAAAGACCGTCGTATTTCTGATAATTTAGTGGGTTGGAGAGTTTTTAAAAAAATGCAGCGACTACAAAAATAAACGATTATTTTAACATGAAGAAAATCCCCGAACACCGAAGGTTGTCCCATAACAGAGTAATATGTCCCATAACGAGGCTTGCAGACATCCAAAACGAGGCCAGATGTCCCAGAACACAGACTGTCAATTGAGAGTTTGGTTGATTGTTCCGGAAAGGAACGTCAACACAAGTTTGTTAGAGTAATTGTAGTTCTTTTTTTGTTTTTTTTTTGTTTTTTGGCTGTTTAATTTTTTGTTTCTTTCTTCCTTTTTTTTGTCGCTTGGGGATCGAAAATTTTACAAGAACATGTATAGCATCAGTTAAAATCATTGTTTCGTTTTGGTCTTTTTTCTTTTTCAGTCTTTCTGAAAAGTTCAGCTATGGCCTTGAGCTATGTCAACAAATGGTTTTGTTGATGTTGTCGTTGTTTTGTGTTGTTATTTTGTTCTTTCGTGTTTTTTTGGGGGGGTCTTTTTTAATAAAGAGATTTTTTTTCTTTAAATTGTTACACAGTTTTGTATGATGATACAAAGTAACTGTAATTTCAGAGCCTTTAATCTGGAGTTTTATATTACCAAAGGTGGGTTAGATTAACTGACTGGATGGATTATTGGATGTCATTGGTCACGTGGGTGACAGAGCTAATTAACCCTTTCGCAGACAAATAATTTTTAAATCCATGTAGAAGAGGCGAATAATTTTCAAAAAATTTGCTAAGTCGAGGAGATGTTCAAACGAGTCAATTAATCATATATAAAAAAATACGATAACTTTATCAGTAATTGTCTATATGACATAATGATATGCAAATCAAGAGAATTCCATGTAATGCATGCAGTGGGGTCTCCTAGGGATGATTCTATATTGAATTGGTCAACAAGCAGTCAATAGGAAAATGCCTTACATTGAGCTACAGAAAAATAAGACCAAAATAGCACTTTCGACAAGTGATAAACTATGACTCGAGAAAAAAAAAGTCTTTTGTACCTTACTATTCAATCCACGATGGTTAATTTCTCTCATTCAGCTGTCTTCGTCCTGGGATAGACTACTATACGTTAACCGAGAGGGTAAGAGCATTTGTTAATTGACTGATCTAGGATTATTTCATACTTTGAAGTTAGGGAATTGCATTCATAGTACATTTATTTGTATTTTTGTAGAGTAGTTGGACACAGTTACATGATATAAAGTATTTCTATCAAATAATTGGCGAGCAGTTGTATTTATTCAAGTATTCCTATCTAATACTAATAAGTATATGGTTCCAAATGATTATTTTCATTGGATAAGAGCCATTTGATTGTTCACAGTGTGATCGTATAATAATTCTTGGAAAACAATTGTCATTAAAGTCGCGCTGACAGCACAGAATTCTCTCTCTCTCTCTCTCTCTCTCTCTCTCTCTCTCTCTTTCTCTCTATCTCTTTCTTTCTCTCTCTCTCTCTCTCTGTCCTTATTCTTATCCTCACCCCTATCCTCATCAAACCTGGTAGGTCTTCTGGTCTGCATCCAGTGTCCGCACAGAGCTGATGTCTTACTGGTAGGACAACACTTGCACGTCCATGTATAGAAGCCCATAAGAGAACGTCGTTTATGAGTACGTCCTTACTTCTCCAGCAGTGTCCCGCATGTCTTGCTCGTCTTAGATCGATGTTTAGTGAGATAGGAGGCTAGTGGCCAACAAAATTGTATAAAGTATTCCAATCGAATACGAATAATTCTTAAACAGATCTATGTGACTCATAACCATCCTGGTCAGAGAGAACTCAATACTGGAAGGGTAAAGGAGTTCATGCCTATCCCAAGCGAACATAATGGCGCCTCTGGAGTTCGAACCCGCGAATAACAATGTCACAGCCCAGTACGTTAGCCACAATGTCACCAAGAATCCCTCTGTATTATTGTTACTTAGAAGAAAACGAGACTCATTGACTATGTGACGAGCTTCCATTGATAAAAAGTCCATTTCTGAATGACCATGAATGTATTCAATTGTATTTTGCTGTGAGGGTTCTAGTCCAGAACAATGCAACTATGACTGATCACATTCACAACAAGTCATAAAAATAAGGTAGTGACCATGAACATATTCAATTGGATAATGCCTGCACCTCTGCAGAGGAGTAAGATCCCACCCACCAATGAGTGTTCTGGTATGACACTAAACAATCTGATGGTAAGGTTCTGGTAATGCTGGAGCTTTGGGGAAAGCGGAGCACCCCTTCATTGCCATTGCTGCCAGGTCCACTCTGGCCCGGCGTGGTAGCATATGATAGAGCCCTATCTATGGGTTAAATAGAACTAACGGCATACTGGTGCTAAACTGAATTGTTTGCCTAAACTGAATAGCTTGAAATAGAAATGTTTTTGACAATTAAACCGTACTTACGTTTAAACTGCGTGCTAATGCTAAACTGAATTATTTGAAATGGAACTGTTTTTTGACATTGAAACTGTACTTACACTAAACTGATTTGTTTAATATAGAACTGTTTTAACATTTAACTGTGTGTAAACAAAATCTGTACGTATACTAAACTGAATTAGCTGAATTAGAACTGCTTGACTCAAATGAATAGCTTGAAATAGAAATGTTTTTCACAATTAATCTGTACTTACATTTAAACTGTGTGCTTATGCTAAACTGAATTGTTTGAAGTAGAACTGATTATTTACATCAAAATGGATTTAGCGTTAAATAACCTACAAAGGTTGATATGCCATAAAACCCAACCAACCAACCATTCACTGCAAGTCATCATAATAAGATAGTGACTATAAATGAACTCAACTGATTTGTGCAGTAAGGATTTCGGTAATGATGCAAGGTGCGTAAACTATCATATATATATATATATATATATATATATCTGTATGTCGCATGTGGGTGTTTGCTGGATTTTCTGGTTATGGTAATTTAATTGATATAATATCAACTCTTCTATTATATATAATCTAATTCTTGCCCTGTAGCATATAGTGACACGGATGCTTGACACCTACTTGGGAAGATGTGGTCCGAGGAGTGGTCGTGTCCTCTGTAAGGTAAACACGTACTTTCAAGTTACATATGATCATGTGGTTGCGCATTCTTACCATGACTAGTTGATTTGGCATCGCTTATGAGTGGCATGAATTGGTGGCCCATTGTTAGAAGTTCGGCTTCTACATTCTGGGGTTGCTGGTTCGATCTCTAGTGGTGGAGATTATGCTATGCACTGCTGATGAGACCCCAAAAGTTCGAAACAGCTGTTCAGTGTTCCGTATGTGGCTGTTTGCTGGATTTTCTGGTCATGGTAATTTAGTTAATATAATATGAATATCAATATATGAATTATATAATATAATATCAATATATGAATTATACTATATAAATATATTCAGCCTTTTTGATACAGGAAGATTATTTTTGCCGGGTCCTTTGAAATGTTGCTTGTTTGAAAAGTGTAAACTACGGTATGCAGAAGCAAAATTAGGAATATTCTAGTATAATAAACATGATTAACTTTAATTTTAAAAAAATAAACAACGAAAAAAGAAGAAAGACACAAAACTAAATTTATTCAATATGGCCACCATTTTTTTTAGTCATTGTATCAACACACCTTCGAAAAGATTTGCATGCCTTCAAAAAGAATTCTTCAGACATTTTATTCCATTCCTCCTCAATAGCAGTCTTAAGCGAATCGATATTTGGATCGGAAGATGCTTTTGTTTTGTTTCCTAAAACATCCCATTTAGCTCAGCTTAAGGAAGGCTAAGATCTTGTTTAATTGCTGTCCTCACAGGTTTTTTTGTGGACTTTCAATTCATTAGTGGGCTTTTTTATTGACGTTGAAGAGTCCTTTTTAATCGCCGAAGCACGAGCAGTTAAAATGTGTTCTTTTCATTTTATTGTTCCTTAAAAAGCCCTTTTCCAGTAAATTTTTTTCTTTCCTTAGTATACAGTAGACAAAGACACTTTAGCTTGGTTTCGGCGTTAAGCAAATCATAGATTCTTTGTCATTACTTTTCCTACTCACTTATATTGGGCTGACTTTTAACTTAAAAGAGCTGCTTGAATACTAGAGCTAATCATAAAAATTCAGCTTTATCGTGTTTTTTTTTAATTGGATTGATCAGACTAAAAAAAAAAGTTTTGAAATTTATTTCATATTTTGCTTCCACACCCTGTAGATTGAATAATTTGAATTAATGTGGTAATTCTTTTAAAGTTATGCAGAGGAAAATTTTGTCAAAAAAAATCAGAGTACTAATTCTGTAATTTCTGACTGGAGTACTGGACAAGTAACTTTTAAAAAACTTTTTCTTACTTAATTACAGCTCAGTCGGCTGGGGCTGAAGAATAGACCGACTGCATTTCTGAAGAGGGGTGAGACCACTCCGCAACGAGTGTCCTGGTTATGACATAGTCATCTGATGAGATTTGGAAATTCCCTTTCATATCCATTGCTCTCAGGTCAAGTCTGACTTGGAGTAGTAGCCCCAGATAGCGTCCTATCGGTGGGCCAAATAGAACAAACTGTGCGTAAACAAATGAGTGATGATAAATCGTGACTGTCACTTGAAACCATTTAACTGTGTGCAAAAAAAGAGCTCAGGTTCGTTTAAGAATGTTATCTACAAAATAGGTTTACAAATCATATATATTTAATATATGTATATATATATATATATATATATATATATATTAGGAGGATTTGGAATTAAATAACCTACAATGGTTGATATGCCATAAAACCCAACCAAACCAAATCATATATACTCAATATATATGTATAAAGAGGATTTGGCATTAAATAACCTACAATGGCTGATATGCCATAAAACCCAACCAAACCAAATCATATATACTCAATATATATGAAATAAAGAGGATTTGGCATTAAATAACCTGCAATGGTTGATATGCCATAAAACCCAACCAAACCAAATCATATATACTCAATATATACGTATAAAGAGGATTTGGCATTAAATAACCTGCAATGGTTGATATGCCATCAAACTCAACCAAACCAAATCATATATGATGATGATATATGTATGAAGAGGATTTGGCATTAAATAACCTGCAATGGTTGATATGCCATAAAACCCAACCAAACCAAATCATATATACTCAATATATATGTATAAAGAGGATTTGGAATTTAATAACCTGCAATGGTTGATGTACCATAAAACCCAACCAAACCAAGCTTACACAATTTTATTCCTTGCGTGTTTTTCACATCAGCTTAGCTCGTTGGCTTTGACAGAAGTCTGAGTAACAGTAAGTCTCCTAAAGTCTCCAGGACTCCACTCAGTATTTCTGTTTTTCTCAACAATGCTGTTGTCTGGACGGTCTAGATTCTTTCTCTTATTTCTGGCCCTTCCAAGCCTTTGATGACCATTACAAGTTTACCAACTACATATGGTATCTCTGTCACTCTCACGTTCCACAATTTTTTGTCCTCTGGCTAGGTCCTTGCACTTGTCTATCTTTTCACTTTTTTATATTTTCACTCTGTGGTCGGCAGGAACGGAAAAATCTTCGGGACAACAAATTCTCCTTTTTATTTCTTTTCTTTTTTTTAAGTAGTACTAACTCTGTCTGATCTGGCAAATATTAAGTGATTTGTTTGTACCTCAAAATCCCAGAGAATTCTATGGATCTCATTTTCGAGGACGGAATCTGGTTTGTCAATTTTATTTTTATCGTCATTTTACTCCTTTGGGGTGTTTTTCACAACAGCATTAGCTGATGGTCTTTCACATGAGTTTGCGTGGTCACAAGTCTCTTCAAGTCTCCAGGACTCTTCTCAGAATTCTATCCGATCTTAAAAACGGTCTGGGTGGTCTCTACTTATCTTCTGATTTCTAAGTCTTCCAGTCCCTTTACCATGTCTTTGCAGATAGTACCGAGTGCACCAATTACGACTGCTGCCACCGTCACCTTGATGTTCTAATTTTTTTAGTTCTCTGACAAAGTCTCGGTACTAATCTCTCTTTTCACTTTCTTTCATTTTACTCTGTTGTCTTCCAGTACGGTAAAGTCCACCATTCGGCAAGTTCTCTTTTTTTGTTGACTATCATTAGGTCTGATCGTCTGGCTGAGATTAGTGATCCGTATGTCAAAATCCTAGAGAATTTTGTGCGTCTCATTTTCCAGGACAGATTCTGGGGTGTGCATATACCACCTGTTCGCATGGTCAATTTCAATTTTTTGCACTATTGTCAATGGATCACCTTTCCTATCCTGTCGAGTGTAGTCTTATACTCTGTTCTGCGCTAATTTGCTTCATTCACGAATCAAATGATTGTTCGTTTCGTTTCTATCACTACATAAATTACATTTTTCTATTTTTTGCGTCTTATCTATTTTTGTTTTATCGTAATTTGTTCTTATGGCGTTGATTTGTGCTGCTATTAGAAGAAATTCAGTTTCTCTCTCAAAGTTTCCCTTTCCTAACCATGTCCAAGTTTTCTCGTGTGAGATTTCGCTGGTTTATTGTTTGAAATGTCCATGTATTTGTTTTTCTTCCCATTTTTCTTTCCTAGGTTTTTGTTGTTCTCTTGATCATTGCGTTGTTTGGGTTGTTTCTTGTCGCTGTTATCAGTCTTTCTTTGCTGTTTTTTTTTTAATATGGTCTTCGAGTCGTCGTATCAATGCATCAACGTTATCTTCAAAGCTGGCAAGTCCTCATCTTCCTTCTTTTCTCACCACATAGTGTCTGTCAATGTCATATCTGGGGTGTAAGGCCTTATACATTGTCATGAATGTTCTTGTGCTCTGGACCATTTTTTGAAAATCTTTCCTCATCCACTTTAAGAATGGTTCCGAGTATCTTACCAGGACAACCAAGGTGTTTATCCCTTTGATGAGATTTTTGTTATATAGTTTTGTTTCGAGTCGTTTTCTCGATCTCCCAAGAAATTTTAAAAAATTTTTTTCCTTTCATATCCCCTTCCGTGATGGTGTCCGCTTCCAGTATTCCCAAGTAAAGGGTGTCTCAATATACATGGGACCCACATGACTGCAAATAAGTCTTTTTTTAAATTTAGATTTCTAAATAGTATACTCTAACAACTATTAATCCTCGACCAAAAGCTGTTGACAAGAGAAAAACATTTTGTGTCAAACTTTTGCAGTAAGTTTTCCTAAGCAATTCACCTCAGAAAAGTCAAATTTATCTTTGGGTACACAATTGTCAGTAAACAACCTTAACAAGAAAGCAGAAAATCCCTGATCTGGCAGGAAGTTGACTGTAATATGTTTTCACAATGTGGATGCAGTGAGAGATTCTATCGGAAGGAGTCTGAAAAAGTCCTTCCGAAGACGTTCCCAAGAACTTATTTTCTACATGCACTATAGGATAAAGTCAATGAATTTTTGCGCTTGTCATCTGATTTGACTTTTCTGAAGTGATATGATTGTTTTTTAAGACTCAGAAGAAAGATGAGTTGATGCAGTATCTATTATTATATTAATGGGTTGTATCTGTTTTGAGACGCCCAATACTTGAAAGTTTCCTTTTCTCCGAGCGTTCTGATTTTTTCTTCATTTGATATCCCTATTCCTACTGTCAAATTACTTTTTACGCTTCTCATTATTAGCGTGGAACGTCTTTTGATGCCAAATGCCATCCCGATATTATTATTGTTATTATTATTGTTATTATTATTTTCATATACCTCGGTAGCAATATCATATAAACTGAAAGCGATGTCAACATACGTATTGGAAAGGCATGAAATCCTATCAACTACACGGAAATCTAATATCACTAATAAAACAAAACAGGAATTCTTCCAAATTGTAGCCCTGCAGTACTATTGTATAGCTGCACCACATGAACTTTAACGACGTGCTGAGAGAGAAAGCTAGAGGAAAACAATACAGTGTGCTGTTTTGAAGAAATCCTGGAAACAGCACCCTTCAGAATAGCCGCTGTTTAGCCACATACCTTCAATCTCGTAAAAAAAACATCAGCGATGTGTGGACTCTAGAATGCCGTCTAGAGTCTTACCAAGAGTGATGGCTGATAAGGATGAAGAGAGAGAGAGAGAGAGAGAGAGAGAGAGAGAGAGAATCAAGGGATTTCAGACTAAAAGCAAGATTTGATTATGAGAATGGTAATAAATTAGTATAATTAATTATCTGAATGACAGTTTGGTTTGTTCCTACCTTGCTCAAACTGTGAGGACGTTTGTGCCAACATAGCAAGCAGCATCTCTTTTGAACAAAGCCAAAATGTTCTGGTAGCGTTCAACAACTGAAAGTTTTTTATGTATATATAGGGTGTCTCAATATACATGAAACCCATGTGACTGCTAATAACTCTACAAATAATAATGTTGTGTTCTTTTTTGTTTCAGATTTGAAAATAGTATGCTATAACAACTAATAATACTCAATCACAATGCCTTAAACAAGAGAAGAAAAATATTTTGCGTCGCTACTCATTTGGAGACAAAGTCATTCAAAACTGTCTCAAAATAGATGCAACCCATTAATATGACAATGATTTATTACTGAGACAAGAAACTCATAAAAAGGTTGCATGTCCTGGAAACTGATAAAATAATTTTAAAAAAAAACATTGATTTAATGTCTTTAGCTTAAAGGATGCGTTTTTTGCAGGATGTCTACCATTGTGCTTGTCTCAGTAGTAAATCATAAACAAATTAATGGGTTGCATCTATTTTGAGACACCCTGTAATTAGCATCAATACCGCACTTCTCGCATATCCACAGAAATTTCAACGCGACAAAGAACTCGTCGATATAACTTAATTTCTTTGAACGCATAGCGGCTTAAAAATGGCTGGTTCACCATCAGAAAGTGCTCGAAAAGAACAATCATTTGAATAATCCCTAAATACAATTTGTCCTAAAGAATTCAAAAGAAGAAAAAAAAAATTACAAACTTATGCAATAGTCCTTATCAATCATCTTTGATTAAACAAAAGAATATCGACCCAAAAATACAATGTGTGTGTGTGTGTGTGTGTGTGTGTAACATACTCGTCATTTGTCGCTGCCTCCCACCAGACAGGACTTGACACAAGGTCAAAAGCCCGAAGCCTGATTAAAGTGGGGATAAAGGAGAAGGGAAGGTCGGGAACGAGCCGAGACTCGAACCCTGCAGGTCTGTGCTGCTCATCGACCCACTAAGTGCAATGTGAGTCTAATGAGACAAACAGTTTTACGAATCCAAATTTGGATCCGGGCACGTATACTGGGTTGTAGCTTAAACTAGACAACAAGGTCTAGTGCTATTAATAGGGGACAAAGGTTGAAGCTCACCACCCATCTGCGTACTTATGCTAAACTGAATTGATTGAAATAGAACTGTTTTTTTTATTTATCTGCGTACTTATGCTAAACTGAATTGATTGAAATAGAACTGTTTTTTAAATTTATCTGCGTACTTATGTTAAACTGAATTGATTGAAATAGAACTGTTTATGCGTATAATAATGGATTTGACATTAAGTGACTTACAGAGAGTGATGTGCCATAAAACCAAACCAAACCAAACTTAGTGAATAGAAGCAACATTATCATCATGGATCACTGTCAAAACGGGGAACCACGAAGTTCACGGGTTGTCACCTTTAATGAAATATGTATCCTAGAGGAGTATGTGCACAAATATACTCTCTCTCTGTGTGTGTGTGTGTGTGTGTGTGTGTGTGTGTGTGTGTGTGTGTGTGTGTGTGTGTGTGTGTGTGTGAATTTAGGTCGTACCTATTTGATTTACAAATAGATCATTGCTGATGTTATTTAAAAAAATTATTATTCCTATCCAACCGGATATTATTGAAACCAAAGACCTAGAATCTTTTTTTTAATTGTCGTATTGTGCCCCACAAATATGCAGAAATTTGACTCACTCTGCGATACGCTCTGAAAATTCACGAAATTATTTCTTTCATATATTTGTTAGCTTTTTACCACTTCGACAATTATTTTGTGCTCGTTTAATTTCTGAGACCACAGTAATTACTCATTTTCTCATATATATATATATATATATATATATATTCAACAGCTACTACTCCGATGTGTTAGGAAAGGCGCAACTCCTTTCTCGGAATTGCTCCACTTATCCTTGTCATACTGAGTGTTAAGCAAGTAGGCATCAAGTACCATTTTTTGAGTCTTTGGTACGACTCTGTCTGGGATAGAATCCTGGCATGACGAGCCTGTGGCGAACACTGGTCAAGTCGCCCTCAACTATTCTAAGCCAACTTACTGATATATATATATATATATATATATATAATACAATTTGATGGAGACTCAAACTCGGTTAAGTCGTCATAATAAATTTATTTCGGCGGAGAATATTACTATACTCTCCGTCTCGTCAGATGACTATTTACATGCTTCTCTCTCGTCGCAGAGTAGCAAATGTGGAGTTACAGTTCGTATTCAGAAGATAAAATAAAGGAATTAAAAAATAAAATAAAAAGTAAAAGAAAAATTAGAAAAGAAAAAGAAAAAGAAAAATAAACAATAAAAATAAACAATAAAATTTAAAATAAACAATAAAAAATTTTAAAAAATAAAAAAATAAACAATAAAAATTTAAAAAAATAAAAAATAAACAACAAAAATAAGAATGAAAATAAACAATAAACAATAAACAATAAGAATGAAAAGAAAAAGAAAAAATAAACAATAAGAAGAAAAAGAAAAAATAAACAATAAGAATAAACAATAAACAATAAAAAAAATAAACAATAGAAAAAATAAACAATAAAAAAATTTAAAAAAAATTTTTTAAATAAACAATAAAAATAAAAATAAAAAAAAGGTGGAAATATATATATAATGTTGGATTTTTTTTTAGATTTGTAAATCAGGACAGGGTTTTGGCTTGAGGTCAGAGTCAAGAGGTATTTATTTCCAGACTATTTACATTTGAAGATTTATGGATTAATAAATACTGGGATATTTGTGCGTATGAAAAACGTTTGTTTTTAACAATATTTCAGTCGACTGTAAAAAGCGTAGTTATTTAAAAACATTACCAAATTTAAAGATAATTTTGATTTTTTTTTCTACTGTTTTTCTGAATGACGTTAAACATGAAAATCAGTCAATAGAAGTTAATGAATCAAGACAAATGTTTTTCAACAATTAGTTTTATTTTCTGACATTTCAATATATTTGATAAAATATAATGATATTAAAAGTTAAAGTTGGCGACCTCAGTCGAGGGCGACCCGAAGGCCCCCTTTTCAACCGCTACTACACCGAGGTGTAGGGGGCACTACTCCATGCCCTGGATTGCTCCACTTTACCCTTGATCCTTACCTCATAATGCAACTTGCTCTGAAAAGCGGTATTAAGTTCCAATTTTTTTTAGTCTTGGGTATGACGCGACCAGGGATTGAACCCCGGTGTCCCGGGCCATTGGCGAACACTCTAGACCTATGGCCCGGTCATAATATGATGTAAAATCATTAATTAATGAGAGTGTGTTTGGGGATTAGGAATGATTCGAAATCTCTCGATGAACTAACGGAACGTGGATTATGCACAATGTTTCTAATATCAGGTGACGTATTTTAAAGAAACGAACGCTGATTCATTGATCAAACGGCCAATTTTTCTTGTCATAAACAGCCAACTTTTCTTGTTGTACAACTTTTATATATTTTTACACTTTTTATACATCCATCTACACTTAACATCACTAATAAAACCCCTCACAGTCCTGATGATGGTTCAGCAGAACCGAAATGCTATAGTGTCGACTGACTTTGTCTCTCTATAAATCCCCACTTTCTATTTGGATTACTTGTTGTCAATTTTTCTTCACAAATTGTCGGATTACTATCCATTATTTTCTTCCTTGTCTAGACTACGTACTTAGACCATCGATTGATAAAAACAGAGAGAACGGCTTCGAGCTGACGAAGAAAAGAAGCAGAAGGTACCCCGCAAAAACAATTACCGACGCCGACTACGCCGATGACATAGCGATACTGGCAAATACACCCAACCAAGCCGAAACACTACTGTATAGTTTGGAACGAGCAGCCGCAGGCATATGCCTCTATGTCAATGCACACAAAACGGAATATATGTGCTATAATCAAACGGGTGAAATCTCCACTCTAGACGGAACCCCTCTTAAACTAGTAGACAAATTCACTTACCTAGAAAGCAGTGTCGAATCAACCGAAAAGGACATCGACACGAGGTTAACGAAAGCATGGACAGCTATCAATAGGCTATCGATTATATGGAAATCAGACCTAACCGATAAAATGAAACGCAGTTTCTTCCACGCAGCGGTCGCATCGATACTACTATATGGATGCACTACATGGACTCTAACAAAACGGCTGGAGAAGAAGCTAGACGGGTTACACAAGAATGCTGCGAGCAATCTTGAACAAGTCCTGGCGGCAACACCCCACAAGACACCAACTATATAGCCACCTACCCCCTATCACAAAAACTATTCAAGTTAGACGAACCAGACATGCAGGACACTGCTGGAGAAGCAGGGACGAACTCATAAGAGATGTACTCTTATGGACCCCCACACATGGCCGAGCAAAAGCAGGACGACCAGCACGAACATACATTCAGCAGCTATGTGAGGATACGGGATGTATTCCAGAAGACCTGCCAGAGGCGATGAACGATAGGGAAAAGTGGCGAGAGAGGGTCAGGGATATCCGTGCTACCAGCACGACATGATGATGATAATGATGATACCAACCCCTCCTCACGAGTAGGATGCTACACAAAGACATTTTTTTGTGGAAATTAATAGTTTTGAATTAGGAGTTTTCCTTCTGGTCAGTTTCTATATCAAGGTAAAAGAGTACAGTATGCCCTACTACTATTTACTCATTGTTGGAGGGAGTATAAGTGAATTGTAAAAAATATGTTCATAATCCAGTATGTTTAAGGAATATTTTATAAAGCCAGAGTATAAAAATTTATTCAATAAATAAAAGAAAATTGGTTGTCTTATCCATTATTACTTTATTTCCTATTAAATAATGAAAGAAGGATGGTTTGGTTTGGTTTGGTTTGGTTTGGTGGGTTTTATGGCATATCAACCTTTGTAGGTTATTTAACACCAATTCCATTTTTATGAAATAATCAGTTCTAAATACGCAGTTTAAATACAAAAATCAGTATAGTGAAAGAAGCAAGGTTTAGTTCTATCTAACCCATAGATAGGACCCTTATCAGGTGCTACCACACCGGGCCAGAGTGGACTTGGGATCGATGGCAATGAAGGGGTACTCCGCATTCACCAAAGCTCCAGCATTGCTGGAACCTCACCGTTGCACACCTGAGCTTCAGTTCGAGCCTGGCGCCCACAATTAAAAAAAAAGCCTTATGCCACACTATCTTGGTGAGGAGATAGAAAAATACAAGCATCGAATTGACCCGGACTTCTCATTTACCCACATTAAAGGCGTTGGATGCCACCGAGAATCCAAAGGAGATATAGGAAAAGACGGGAGGTAGACCCAATTTGTGGAAACCCTGTCTCAGAAAGTTTCCAAGACAGATGCTAACAATATAGAGCCCCCACCAATATACGCGACAGGAACAATGAATACAACAAAAGAAGATGCGTTAGTCCGGGGAGTTTGAGAAGCTTTCGGATTTTAAAAATTGGCGGGACGAGGCAAAACAATCGGCCTCCTCTCAGGGTCTTCTCGTTCTACCCCGTCTTTCCACTAACTACAAACTTCGCCAGACTGGCGGCTGATTCTACCCAAAATAATGGTTCTAAAAAAACCACTGAAGGAGTTCATCGTCTACGGCTGCTGTTAGTTGAATCAAATATACCATCATCACCAGCAGTATCAACAACAACAGCAAGTAGTAGCAATAACAACTACAGTAGTAACAGTATCAACATTACCAAGTACATCATCATGATCATCAACAACAACAAAGACAACCCAAAAAAAACGTCAGTAAATCAAGCTAGTTCCGTTGGAGTTAGAAGAGTGATCATCAGCCTCTCTCCCAAACTTTTTATGACCATGTACCATATTTATGTTCGTGTAATAAAAGATGACATTAAATTGACTCTCTGCCGTGTTAGTCTGTAACGAGAGGGGGTAAATCTGCCCCGTTTGATAGGTTCTCATATTTCTGTCCAATCCTAATAATTCAGTTCATTCAATTAAAATATCAGTTTTATTTGACCCATAGATAGGACCCTATCAGGTCAAAGTGAACCTGGGAGTATTGGCAATAAAGGAGTACTTCACATTCCCCAAAGCTCCAGCATTACTGCAGCCTCACCATCAGATCTTTAATGTCATAATCAGGACACTCCTTGGGAGAGTTTTAACCCTCTGTAAAGATGCAGTTGGTATATTCAACAGCTCATGCCGACGGGCTATAAAAGGACTTCATGCCAAATCTGATTGGGTAGAAAGTCGAGTTCCAATAGCCCGTTGAATTTTAGTAGTTTATATCGAGCAGGACAAATCTTCAGCCTGCTTCCCCGAAACTCCTGGAAGTTACTTGATGTACCGGCAGATCTGAGGTATTTGTTCTTGCCGGAAGCATGTTTTGGTTTGTTCCCGATCTTGCTCTTGAGCAGCGGTCGTAACCCTCGACCCGCAGGTCATATCCGGCCTGCGAGTGATTTTTGTGCGGCCAACCATCTTACACTGGATTGACATTACATTACATTACAATTGACTGAGAGTATGACAAATTTTTGAAATCGAAATTCTTGTAAAATTAGTTGACCAGAGTCAAGGGTGACCCAAAGGCTCCCTTTTCGATAGCTACTACACCAAGGTGTTGGGAAGGGTGCTTCTCCTTCCCCTGGATGACTCCACTTTACCCTCTATCCTTACCTTATAGTGCTGAGTGTTAAGCAAAGGAGGTATCAACTCACATTTTTTGAGTTTTGGGTATGACTCGACCTGGGATTGAACCCCGGTCATCTGGACCATTGGCGAACACTCTACTCATTCGGCCATTGGCCCGGTAAGTAAAGTTAGCAACCGTAGTCGAGCGCGAATCGAAGACTGCTTTTTCAATAGCTACTACCCCGAGGTATAAAGGAGGGCGCTGCTCCTTTCTTTGGATTGTTCCACTTTACTCTTGATAAGTACCTTATAATGCTGAGTGTTAAGCAAAAAGGTAACAAGAACTATTTTTTAAGTTTTCGGTATGACTCGACCTGGGATTGAACCCCGGTCATCCGGACCATTGGCGAACACTCTATCCACTAGAACAATGAGCGAGTAAAATAAGGAGTTTTCTTAAAATTTGGTTTGGCTTTGTTTGGTTTTATAGCACATCAACAATTATAGTTTATTAATTCCAAATCCATAAGCAGTGTCTCATCAAACAAAAAAGACATCGACACGCGGCCAACGAAGGCATGGACAGCTATCAATAAGCTATCGATCATATGGAAATCATACCTGACCGATAAAATGAAACGCAGTTTGGCCCGATAGTATCGATCCTGTTTTCAGCTCAGTGGTTATGGGAAAAAAAACTTCATGACTGTTTTAAAAAAATACAACAAAGTTATTCATCCTGATTTCTGTAATCCCTTCGTATAACTATAACCTACAGAATCTGGCCCAGTCGGCTGGGGCTGTGAATACACTGACTGCATCTCTGCCGACGGGTAAGACCCCCACCCCAACAAGTGTCCTGGATATTGCAGTAAATAATCCTGGTCCAGTCGGCTGGGGCTCTGGAATACACCAACTGCATCCCTACAGAGGAGTAAAATCCCCCCACCAAACGAGCGTCCAAGATATAACACTAAGCAATCCGATGCTGAGGCTTCAGTAAAGCCGGAGCTTTGGGGAATACAGAGTACCTCTTCATTGCCATTGAACTCAGGTCCACTATTGCCTGGAGTGGTAGCACCTGATATAGTCTTATCTATGTGTCAAATAGAACTAAATTGTGCATTTATGCTAAACTTGATTGTTTGATTGGTTTGGTTTGGTTTGGTTTGTTGGGTTTTAAGCTATCGATCATATGGAAATCAAACCTGACCGATAAAATGAAACGCAGTTTCTTCCAAGCAGCGGTCGTGTCGATGCTGATGTATGGATGCACTACTTGGACGCTAACAAAACGACTGAAGAAGAAGCTAGACGACAATTACACAAGAATGTTGCGAGCAATATTAAACAAGTCCTGGCGGCAACACCCCACAAGACACCAACTATATAGCCACCTACCCCCTATCACAAAAACTATTCAAGTTAGACGAACCAGACATGCAGGACACTGCTGGAAAAACAGAGAAGAGCTCATAAGTGATGTACTCCTATGGACCCCCACATATGGCTGAGCAAAAGCAGGACGATCAGCTCGAACATACATACAGTAGCTATATGAGGATACGGGATGTAGCCCTGGAGACCAGCCAGAGGTGATGAACGACAAGGAGAAGTGGCGAGAGAGGGTCAGAGATATCCGTGCTGGCATATCAACCTTTGTTGGTTATTTAACGCCAAATCCATTTTTATGCAAATAATCAGTTCTATATAAAACAATTCAATTTAGCATGAGTACACAGTTTAATTGTCAAAAACATTTCTATTTCAAACTATTCAAGCAGTTATATATAACAATTCAGTTTAGTGTAAGTACAGTTTCAATGTCAAAAAACAGTTCTATTTAAATAATGTCAAAAACAGTTCAATTTCTAATAATTCAATCTAGCATAAGCACGTGGTTTAAATGTAAGTACAGTTTAATTGTGAGAAACATTTTTATTTCGAGCTATTCAGTTTAGTCAAGCATTTTTAATTCAGCTAATTCAGTTTAGTATAAGTAAAGATTTTGTTTACACACAGTTAAATGTCAAAACAGTTCTATGTTGAATCATTCAGTTTAGTGAAAATACAGTTTCAATGTCAAAAAACACTTCTCTTTTAAATAATTCAGTTTAGCATAAGCACGCAGTTTAAATGTAAGTACGGTTTAAATGTCAAAAACATTTCTATTTCAAGATATTCAGTTTAATCAAACAGTTCAGTTTGGCATAAGTATGCGTTTAGTTCTATTTAACCCATTGATAGGGCCCTATCAGGTGCTACAACGCCGGGCCAGAGTGGACCTGGGAGCAATGGCAATGAAGGGGTGTTCCGTTTTCCCCAAACTCTAGCATTACTGGGACCTCACCATCAGATTGTTTAGTGTCATACCAGGACACTCATTGGGGGGGGGTCTTACCCCCCTGCAGAGGTACAGTTAGTGTATTCTACAGCCCCAGCCAACTGGGCAATTGATTGTTTGAAATAAAACTTATTTGACATTTAAATTGTCTACTTATGCTAAACTGAAACGTTTAAAATAGAACTTTATATGCATAACTTATGTCTGGCATTAAATAACAAGCAATGGTTGATATGCTATAAAACCAAACTAAACCAAACCTGCTGATTTGTCACTCTTTTTATATGCTCTCTGGTTTCAATATTACGGTCCAATTTCCATGTCTTGATGTAGCATATCCAGATATGGATATGTGAAACGTACATAGAATGTTCATAACATATATACATAGAACATAGGAGTCCCGAAACACGAAAAACACGTAACGACTTCTTAGTTCTGGTACGAAACCTTTTATTACTTTTGAGTTAAAGGTTTCGACATAAGGAAGAGAGATGCACAATCTTTCTATGATGACTTTTCCATCTGCCCCCCCCCCCATCACGTGCGGCACCCGCCACAAGGCCACTGTGAGCTAGCTTCCGGTGCATGACGTCATTCACATCCATTGGTCAACCTTTCTATCTGGGATTTTTATTTTGACATCTGTGAACGACACATCCTCCCCGCGTGCGCGTCAACACCTGTGCTTAAGTTTGCACCTAACTTACCCATGTGCTAAGCCGAAAGGTTCTCAGCCTAATTAACCCAAAGGCAAGATATATAAAACGAAATCCCTCGGCCATTATATTACATTGACACAGAAGCTCCGGCCTGAATTCAATATTCTGTATGAGATTTTGTCAAGGTTTTGTATATTTTTAAAAAAAAAAGCATTTGCCCCTCCTTTGAAACAAAACTGAAAACTAATCATTTCATCTGACCTCGATATGATAAACAAGATATGAAAACCAGTTTTAAATGTATGACCAAAACCAACTCCTAAATCGCATTCATCATTTACTTTTTTAATTTCCTTGTTGCTTAATTAATACTCAACTTTAATATTTTTATCCAATATGAAGTACTTTACTTTGTCCTATACTAGTTCTTATTTTCTTAATAATTTTCCTCAATATGACAATTTTTTAATCCATTTCTGTTGTTTCTTTTGATAATGGTGTAACAAGTCCTTTGACATCATCAGTACATAGTTTTATTTTTCATTTTATATAGTTAAGTATATCATTTATGAATATTAAAAGCCATAAAGATTCCAGAATTAATCCCTGAGGGACACCGGGGAATATATTCTGTTTCACAGTAATCGTTACCAATTTTTACTTTCATAGTTTTTTGGGTTTTTTTTTTTTTTGTTGTTAAAACGTATCTAACAGTATTTACTATTAGCCGAAAGCACTCTCAATGTCCAAACTCTTTCATACACTTTTCCTCAAAAAATTAATTCATTTGTACGTGCGCAACTACAAAATAAAAAAAAAATACAAAACACTCCTTGTCGCTCATATTCAAAGAAACGTTCATCTAAGAAGGATTTCTGCCCAATTACACAATAATATATTAAGTTGTTCGGAAAATACAGTCCGATTTTTAGGATAAACTTTTATTCCTGAATTTAAACCGTGTTTTAATCAGGCATGCATTTCTGCTGTCGATTAACAAGGTTATTCTTGACTGTACAATAAAACTCGAGGAGATTTGAAGCCAAGAAATATATAAATGTAGTTTCTACTTATCCTTTGGAATGGAAAAATATGTAGCGTAAAAAGTGTCCAGATTCTTGAAAAAAAATGGTAGTTGGTGGGTGTAAGACCAAGACAATATGTTGGGTATAAAAAGTAGCAGTTGGTGGGTGTGATATAAAGACAATATGGTGGGTATTGAAAAATTTCAAATGCCAAGTCTACAATATCATCCAGGGAACGTGTGTTCGAACCTTGTAATGATCAAGATTGAACACATGCAAGAAAAAAGGTAAACGCATTTTTTTTCACGTTCATGATTAGGGGCATATAACGTTCAAAATCAAATTCTGAAAGACGTGATAGAAAATTACGAAGAGGACACTTTAATTATCAAGAATGTATTTTTTTTAAATACAACTGATATCAAAATATGTAATAGAATTTTAACAGTTTATAAATTGTTTAAATTCTATTTAAAAATAATTTTGTAGATAATGGAAATAACAAAAAGCAACTCCTGACATAAAATTGAATTCCATAAATCAATGATTTCACAACCCTAAATTAAGAGTCGACCGATACACGAGTAATCATTCTGGAAGGTTGACATTCAAACATTACCCGAATAATAATTGTGTACGGCTGAAATTTTGTCAGCAAGGCCCAGCAAAAATTATATTTTGTAGCATTTTTTTAATCGGTGCAAGACTCTAAAAATGCAGTAGCTTAATAGAAGCAATTTTCAGAGACTTTTTCCACCGTGGAGTACCTAACCAATTGTCCTTTAAGGGAAAAGTATCGTATTAAATGCCAGAGATGCCTTACAAAAAGAAATGTCCACAGAACTGAACTATCTTGGAGGCACCCCAGTTAAAACAGAAAAAAAACAACCTTGAATCAAACCTCCCTTTTTGGGGAGATTAGGTAAAATATACCTCGAGATAGGGCCTAGAGCCGACATTTTTTTTTCGCTCTAATCGCACTGAATGAAAACAGCCATTCTCGAGAATGAGGCCTTGTTACCTAGCTGCAGCAGCCGACATTTTTCATAATTTCGTCTTTACATTTGGTATCTTCGTTTATTTGTTTGGTACTTTTTTCTTTCTTTCTGTTACAAGACGAGCATGTCTTGTGACAAGGGAAGGTTTGTGAAGTTGGATGAGATTGAGTTTTTTTAGAGTAAAATTTCACTGCTGTCTCTTCTCTTCGACGCTGATGGCTGATTAGATCACTTGTGTCATTTGGTTGAAGGGAACTGTTCGAGAAGTAGAATTAAAGTGATTTTTTCTGAAACTAAATTCCTGCAGCACATGTCAAATTTTGAAGAACAAATCTGCTCTTCGACGCTGATAGCTGATTATATCAGTACCTGGCGAGGATGTCTTGTGTCATTAGGCTGAAGGGAAATTTTAAGAAGTAGAATTAAAGAGAATTTTTCTGAAACTAAATTCCTGCAGCACAAAAGAACTGAAAAGTTATCGGTCCAACCAAACATTGTTTGATTTTGTTTCGATTTTTATTGTTTTATTTTTTAACTTTTACTTTTTGGTTTGATTTATTTGTTTAAAGGTATATCAACTGCTTATGAATTATTCAAAGCCAAAATGAATAATGATTTTATAAGTTTAAAATTCAAACATACCGGGAAAGAAAAATAGCAAACCCTGATTACAAAACTAAATTCCATAAAACAAGGTTTTCTTGACCATAAACCAAGGGTCGACCGAAATACATGAGTAATAATTTTGTAAGGCTGACTGACATTCACAGATAATGGAAAGGGCTAAAAGTAACGCTTGGCCAAAACATACATTCCATTTATAAAATATTTGATGGGCACAAATTAAGGGTCGACCTATACACGAGTAATAATTTTGTAAGGTTGATATTAAAACATAATGGGAAGAACTACAAGCAACCATCAGGTTGAAAAAAATATTCCATAAATAATTGGTTTCCTGATCACAACTCAAGGGTCGACCTATACACGGGTTATAATTGTGAACTTTGTCGGAAGGGCAAATTAATAATGAAAGGAATTAATGATTTTGTGATCTCAAATCAAGGGTCGACTAATACATGAGACTGACTTGTGCACGAATATACACGATGTTTAAATATATACATACATACATATATATATATATATATATGTATATATATATAACATGCTTGGACGCTTCTTATCTGCTTTCTTCAAAGAATTCTAAAAGAAGTTAGCAATCCATCATCCTGTCAAAGCAAATTGTATTAGCTGCTTGGATAACGTGGGTGGTTTTTCTTTTCTCCTACCCAGGTGCCATGTTAGCCCTGGGTATCTGCTTCTTAGTCTAAACTACACGTAACAGAGTACCCAGACATGCTAATTTTTTAGCTGCTGACAAACAAATTTTCAACAAGAGAATCCTCCATTCAGCAGCATAGTTAGCCATATAGTAATCTTCTCCAGAAAGCGAAACGTTCCACAGATTCACGGTTGTTCCTGAAGATAATGCAGGTATAATTGGGAACAAGGCATGTGTCGCTAGGGGGGCAATGATTAACAATTATATCTTGCTGAGTATGGTTCCCGAAGAAAAACTGAAAAGTTATCGGTCCAACCAAGAATTGGCTGATTTTGTTTCCAATTTTTATTGGTTTTTTTAATATTTTTTTTTCATTCTTACTTGGGTTTGGTTTGGTTTGGTTTGGTTTATTTGTTTAACGACATATCAACTGCTTATGGGTTATTCAGTGCCAAAATTTTATTCATTTGTCAACGTTTGATTATGACAGAGAAGAACAGAGAGAAAGACGAAAAGAAGAAAGAAAAAGAAGATAACAGAAGAGAGAGAGAAGAAGGTAAATCAAGAAGAAAGAAAGAAAGAAAGAAAGAAAGAAAGAAAAAAGAAAGAGAAGGAGAGTGAGAGAAAGAAGAGAATAGGGGGTAAGAGAAAGAAGCAACGAAGGGGTGAAAGAAAGAAGAGAGAAACAGGGAAAGAAAAGAAAAAGAGACAGAGATGTAAGGGAGAGAAGTGAGAGAGAAAGAAGAGAAGAGTAAAGAGAAAGCGAGAGAGAGAAAGAAGAGAAAAGAAGAAGATGGAAAAAGAGAAGAGGAGAGAGAAGAAGAATCAGGGAAGTGAGAAAGAAAGAAGAGAAGAGAGAAGAGGAGGAAAGGGAGAAAGAAGAGAAGAGGAGGGAATAATAGAAAAATAGAGATAGAGAAGAGAAGAAGAGGAGGAAAAGGAGAAAGAAGAGAAGAAGAAAGTGAATAAGAATAGAAAAGGGAGAAAGAAGAAAAGAGGAGGAACAAGATAGAAAAGGAGAGAGAAAGAAGAGAGAGGGAACAAAAGAGAAGAGGAAAGAGAAAAAGAATCGAAGAGGCGATAGAGAAGCAAGAGAAGCAAGAAGAAGAGGAAAGGGAGAAAGAAGAGAAGATAGTGAATAAGAAAGAAGAAAAGTCGAGAGGAAGAAAAGATATAAAAGGAGAGAGAAAAAAGAGAGGAGGAAAGAGAGAGAGAGAGAGAGAGAGAGAGAAGAGAGAATAGGAGAAAAAAGTGATTAGAGGAGAGAGAGAATGATTTGGTTCGCACAAAATGTACGTTCTACATTTATTCAGAAAAACTGATAACACTATTTCTTTCTTAACGTGAGACGATCAACTCCAAATAAAAAAATGATCACTCCATTAAGAAGATAGACAGTCTCCGTGGCAACATGGTTTGGTTTGATTTGGTGTTATGGCACATCAACCATTGTAGGTTGTTTTATGCCAATTCCGTTTTCATACATATAAACAGTTCTATTAGGCGCCTCTGGTGGTGTAATGGTTAGCAAGCTCGGCTAGCAAACCTACACGAGTGAGTTCGAGTCTCATTGGGTGCCCCTTTCATATGGCCTTGTGCCACATTTTTGTTCTAATTGACCCATAGATAGGACCCTATCAGGTGCTACCACTCAGGGCCAGAGTTGATCTAGGACACTCGTTGAGGGAATCCTACCCCTCTGAAGGGGCGCAGTCTGTGTATTCTGAAGCCCCAGCCGACTGGGCTGAGATGGTTTAGCGTCATATGCAGGATACTCGTTGCGGGAATCTTACCCGTTAGAAGAGATGTCATCGATGTATTCTACAACCCCAGCCGACTGGGCTTTGGCATCACGACTAACGTGCTGAATTACGACATCGTAGTAAGCGAGTTCGAACTCCAAAATGTTCACTTTCTGTCAATTGAAAGGTATGAATCTTCATATTCCATTCAGCAATAGGTCAAATAGTATCACTACAGTACCTGATATTGGCATGATGGTTAGAGTGTTCGTCAGTGGCCCGGGAGACCTGGGTTCAATCCCAGGTCGAGTCATATCAAAAACTCAAAAAATGGTACTTGATGCCTCCTTGCTTAACACTCGGCAATACAAGATAGGGATCAAGAGTAAAGAGGAGCAATCCAGGGAAAGGGGTAGTGCCCTCTCCTACACCTCGGTGTAGTAGCTATCGAAAAGGGAGCCTTCGGGTCATCCTCGACTAAGGTAGCCAAATCTATTTACAGTTCTACAAGGATATCTTTGGCATTAAATACCCTACGAAGGTTGATATGCCATTAAACGATAAACCAAACCAAATCACCACAGTAATTATGCTTTGTGGTGGGTAACAAACGCTTGTACACTACTGTGAAAATTTTGAGTATTTTTTCACGCACTGATATTTTTGCCTTGAGCCAGATTGGACTACTAGCCTAGGCAAAATTGTTAGGAATTGGCATACTCAGATGTTTACTTGTGCCAGATTGGACTACTCGCCTAGGCAAAATTGTTAGGAATTGGCATACTCAGATGTTTACTTGTGCCAGATTGGACTACTCGCCTAGGCAAAATTGTTAGGAATTGGCATACTCAGATGTTTACTTGTGCCAGATTGGACTACTCGCCTAGGCAAAATTGTTAGGAATTGGCATACTCAGATGTTTACTTGTGCCAGATTGGACTACTCGCCTAGGCAAAATTGTTAGGAATTGGCATACTCAGATGTTTACTTGTGCCAGATTGGACTACTCGCCTAGGCAAAATTGTTAGGAATTGGCATACTCAGATGTTTACTTGTGCCAGATTGGACTACTCGCCTAGGCAAAATTGTTAGGAATTGGCATACTCAGATGTTTACTTGTGCCAGATTGGACTACTCGCCTAGGCAAAATTGTTAGGAATTGGCATACTCAGATGTTTACTTGTGCCAGATTGGACTACTCGCCTAGGCAAAATTGTTAAGAATTGGCATACTCAGATGTTTACTTGTGCCAGATTGGACTACTCGCCTAGGCAAAATTGTTAGGAATTGGCATACTCAGATGTTTACTTCTATCAATAACACATTGGGAAGAAACGATTCAAAGTGGAAAGCCGTTGATTTGGCACTCATAGCGTAAATGTTATGGTCGTATAAAGTAAATTCGTCTACTCGAGTTCAAATCCTTAACGAGGTTTTTTTGTTTTTCACAGAGTGCTAATATCCTCGGGAAATGAATGAATCCAGCTTTTTTCCCACAAAACGGTTGAGTGGACTGGGTTCTTTAACCTTGGTATAGCAAACTGTTGCAGATTTGGAGAGGGATGGGCTATTCCTGCTACATAATTAGCACTCCCCCACGACCAAACCTGGTTTGGTTTGGTTTGGTAGGGTTGGGTTTTATGGCATAACAGCCATTGTATGTTATTTAATGCCAAATCTTCTTTGAACATATATATTAAATATATAGGATTTGGTTTGGTTGGGTTTTATGGCATATCAACAATTGTAGGTTATTTAATGCCAAATCCAGTTTTTACATATATATATATTAAATTTATGCTTTGTAAAGACATTTTGTAGGTATGTTTTTAAACGAACTTGTGCTCGTTTGTTTGCACACAGTTAAGTGGCTTCAAGTATTGTTATGTATCAGTAACAATTCAATTAAACATTAGTGATTTGTTTACACACAGTCAAGCAGTCTAATTTAGCATAAATCATTTGTTTGCACTCAGTTTAAAAGTCAAACAGTTTTATTTAACCCGTAGACAGGACCATGTCAGGTGCTACCACTCCGGTCTGAGTGGACCTAGAAGCAATGGAAATAAAGGAGTACTCCACATTCCCCAAATCTCCAAGGTAAGACCCACCACCAACAAATGGTCTAATATCCAGGACACTCGTTGCGGGAGTCTTACCCCTCAGCTGAAACGCAATCGGTCAATTCTACAGCCTCAGCCGACTGGACTGACATTGTTTAGTAGCATATCCAGGACACTCGTTAGGGAGAGTCTTATCTCTGCAAAGAAGCAGCCCCTTGCCGACTGGACTAGGGTTTAGTTTGGTTTCTTTGTTTTATTTAATGCCAAAGCCATCTTTGCAGAACAGTAGTGGTATTATTCAACCAAAAGAAGGAGAGGTTAGGGGGTTCGTAATTTTCACAGGGATATTATTCCGTAAGTGAACATAATATCGCGATTAGAGTTCGAACTCGTTTGCTACGATGTAACAGTCTAGAACGTTAGCCACTACACCACTGAAACTCCCACGTGACATTTTTTTTCTTTCTTCCGATTGATACCTCCATTTTTTTTTTCTATGTTTCTCGTTTGTTTCCTTTTTGAGAGATGCCTTTCTTCCTTCCTAATTTCCTTCCTCCTTTCCTTCTTTTTATTTATTCTTTCAATATATCCATATTTTTCTTTATCCAGTGGATACTTTCCATCTTTTTCTTTTTTTTTCTTGTTTTTTTCTTCTTGTTTTTTTCTTTTTTTTATAGATAGATACTTTATTTCCTTCCTTCTTTTTTCCTTTTTTTTTCCTTCCTTTTTTCCCTTCTTTCCTTCCTTTTATTTATTCTTTTGATATATACACATTTTTATTTTTCCAGTTGATCCTTTCCTTCTTTTTCGTTTTTTTTTCTTGTTTCTTTTTTTCTTTTTCCTTTTTTTTTCTTTTTTCACAGATCGGTTTACTCCTTCCTTCATTCCTTCTTTTATTCATTTCTTCCATATTTCCTTCCTTCTTTCCTTCCTTCTTTCTTTCTTCCCTTACTTATATTATTCTTTTAATATAATCACATTTTTCCTCTTCTTTTTCGTTTTGGTGTCTTTTTTATATAATTTCCTTTCTCCCTTCCTTTTTTCCTATCTTCCTTCTTTTTCCCTTTTATCCCTTATTTCCGCCCTTCCTTCCCTTTTTTCATTTTCCTTTCTTTTTTCCTTCCTTCCTTCCTGATTTCCTACCTTTTTCCTTCCTTTCTTCTTTCCTTTCATATTTCCTTCCTTCGTTTTTTTCTTTTATTTTTCCTTCCCTCCTTATTTCCTTCCTTCTTTCCTTTTCCTTTTTTCCTTCCTTCCTTCTTTCTCTTCTTTTTTTCTTTCTTTTCGTCCTTCCTTTTTTCCTTGCTTCTTTTTTCCTTCATTTTCCTTCATTCTTTCCCTCCTTATTTCCTTCATTCTTTCCTTTTACTTTTTTCCTTCCTTCTTTCCTTATTTTTCTCTTTTCTTCTTTCTTTACCTCCTTCCTTTTTTCCTTCATTTTTCATTCATTCCTCCCCTCCTTATTTCCTTCATTCTTTCCTTCCTTTCTTTTTCCTTCTCTCCTTCCTTCTTTCCTTCCTTCTTTTCTTTCTTCTTTTTTGTTTCCTTAATTCCTTCTTTCCCTTCTTTCGTCTTTCTTTTCGTCCTTTCTTTTTTTCCTTCCTTCTTTTTTCCTTCATTTTTCCTTTATTCCTTCCCTCCTTATTTCCTTCATTCTTTCCTTCCTTTCTGTTTTCCTTCTCTCCTTCCTTCTTTCCTTTCTTCTTTTTTGCTTCCTTCATTCCTTCTTTCCCTTCTTTCTTCTTTCTTTTCGTCCTTCATTTATTCATTCTTCATTTCTTCCTTTCTTTATTTCATTTATTCTTATTGTTATACTTTTTTCTTTTCCCAGTGGATACCTTCCTTTTTCTGTGTTCTTTTTTTTCTTTTTCTTACATTCATAAATCTGCGTTTTTCCATTCTTGCTAGCTACCGGTCTTTCTTTCTTTCTTTCTTTCTATTAATATATCAACATTTTCTATTGACCAATGATCACTTTAAACACCCAATATCCATATACTTAAGAAGAATGTTAATCTAATATACAGTCTGTTAGCTACAATGATTTAAAGACATACCCTTGTACATTTCAGCCCAGAGTTGTAACCATTAGAAGCACAGTTACATTAAACGGTGAAAGGAAGTTTTGGTTAACATCGCTTTGAAATCGATATTTTTTACTTCAGTGAATATCCGTCCCCAAAGGAAGAATCTTGCATCTTTCAGTCGGCAGTCGTTACGTTTATCCTTTCAAGTGCACCTGGAATTAGAGCTGATAGTTCTGTTAGTGCAAGGAGCAATTAAGACATGCTAGACTAACCGCTTTGGAGAAGGGTACTAAAGTTTCTAGTCTGATGTCAACCTGTGATCTTCTAGAGCTTCGGTAAATAGATTCGTGATTGATGAGAAATACGTTTACGGATGTCAGTAGCGACGCTAAATCTAACTGTCCTCTCACTGCGCATCTTATCAAAGAATAGGAATCATTATATTTTCGTTTGGTTTAATGGCATATCAACCATTGTAGGTTATTTAATGCCAAATCTTCGTTATACATATATATTAAATCTATATGATTTGGTTAGGTTCGGTTTTATGGCATATCAAACATTTTAGGCTATTTAATGCCAAATCCTCTTTATATATATATATATATATATATATATTAAACATATATGACTTGGTTTGCTTTGTTTCGGTTTTATGGCATATCAATCATTGTTGGTAATTTAATGCCAAATTCTGTTTGTATATATATATATTATGAGATTTGTAGACACATTTTGTAGAAACACACAGTTGAATGATCAAACTGTTCTATTTCTGACAATTCAGTTTAGTATACGTCAAGAAAGTTAAATGGTTCCAAGTATTATTATGGATAACTAACAATTCAGTTAAACATCAGTCATTTGGTCCCACACAATTAAATGATCAAACAGTTCAGTTTCTAACAATTCAGTTTAGCATAAGTTATTTGTTTGTACTCATTTTAAATGTCAAACAGTTCTACTTGACTCATAGATAGGACCCTGTCAGGTGCTACCACTCCAGGTCAGAGTTTACTTGGGAGCGATGCCAATGAAGGGGTACTTTACATTCCCCAAAACTCCAAGACTAGAGCCTCACCAACATATGGTTTGTGTCATATCCAGGACACTTGTTGGGGATATCTTGCTCCTCAGCACAAATGCAGGTACTACTACTCAGGGCCAGAGTGGATCTGGGAGCGATGGTAATGAAGGGGTACTCCGCATTTCCCAAAGCTCCAGCATTACTGAAGCCTCAGATTGTTTAGTGTCATAAGCAGGAAGCTCGTTGGAGGAGTTTTACTCCTCTACAGAGATGCAATCAGTGTATTCTGCAGTCCCAGCCGACTGGGCCACTTATTGAATTGATCTTGTGTCCTTTCGTGATAAATATCTTCCTGTCTTCCTTTTGATATATTTACTTCTTTCTTTTCCCGATAAATACTTTCCTTCTTTTTCGTGGTTGTTTCTTTGTTTTTCTATCTTGTTTGATTCTATTTCTTTTTCTGTCCCCGTGGTGTAATGGTTAACGTGATGGACTACGAAATCGTTGCATGCGAGTTCGAACTTAGGCAAATGGCAATGGTAGCTCCACCTAGCAATTGCTTGCCATTGTTTTTTGTTTTGTTTTTTTTTTAGATACAATCCGTTAGAGTTAGACTAGTGCACACCTTGTATTTGCCGCTGAAAGTTATTTTTAAAGATGAATCTGCAATTGCTACACAAACACCTTTTCGAGCTCATTTCACTTTATGTCAAAATGATTCCGTTCTGATTTGAAAAAGGATACTGTTATAGGCTGAAAATTCAAGTTGTGTCAGTTCTATTGTATGGCTTCACTACCTGGAGTTTAACGAAACGCTCGGAGAAAAAGCTAGATGAGAACTACATAAGGACGCTGAGCGCTATTTAGAACAAATTCTCGAAGAAGCTCATCACAAAACAGTAATTGTACGGCCGCTTACCACCCATTTCACACACCAACCAAGTAAGACGAAGAAGACATGCTAGGCAGTACTGAGGAAAAGAGGCCAAACTCATAAACGACTTTCTCTCTTGGACTCCCACACATGGACCCACTAGAATTGGTCGACCAGAAAAGACATATTCATTAGCTCAATGCGGACATTAGGCGCCATCTAATGGACCTGCCGAGGTGGGTGGACAGCAGGGACGGATGAAAAGAGAGAGTCAAGGAAACCAGCACTATCAAATTATTAGCATACATTGTGCTAATGCATTTTCTTGCAAGACTCCAGGAACAATGTCGAAGAAATATGGGTCACCATCGGAGGAGTGATTCATAGATTTCGTGTTTTTGTAGGGCTGCACCACTAACAATTGATCAAAACGCTTGGAGAAAAAAGCTAGACGAGAAATGCACAAAGATGCTGTATACTAAAAAACATCTATCAACCTGTCGATTTATTTTAGAGTTTATAGATTTCTATATATCTATTTATCGCAGTGTGGATCTATCTATCTATCTATCGTTTTAGAATCTATCTATCTATCTATCTATCGATCTATTGTTTTAGCATCTATCTATCTATCTATCTATCTATCTCAGTCTGTTTCTATCGGTTTATTTCAGTTTAGTTCTATCTATTTATCAATCTATCCACCAAAGTCTGAATCCATCTATTCATCCATCTATAAGAAGTTTATATATATATATATATATATATACTTGTATATAAATAAATATATATATATATATATATATATATATACTTAGATAGGTAGATAAATAGATAGATTAAATATATATATATATATATATATATATATATACTTAGATAGATAGATAGATAGATAGATAGATAAATAGATAGATTAAATATATATATATATATATATATAATCTTTTTTTATCCACCTATCTATCTATCCAAGTCCATGTGTATGTAACGATAACTGTTACCTGATGCACACATCTCCCTCTCCCTCTCTCTCTCTCACACTATCTATCTCTCCATATATATATACATTTATATATTAGATAAATACATTGATAAAATAAGATTTTATGTATAGATAGATAGATAGATAGATAGATAGATAGCCCAAATAAGATTTTATATATGTTTATCTATTTGTCTATACAATTCCATGTGTATGTAATGATAACTGTTACGTGATGCACACACATCTCTCTCTCTCTCTCTCTCTCTCTCTCTTTCTCTCTCTCCCTCTCTCTCTCTCTCTCTCTGTTTATCTATCTCTCTATCTATCTATCCATATAGATATAAATATCCTATTTACCAACCTCTCCTCTCGGGCAGGATATGACACAAGGTCAATTTTTATACGGAGTTTAACAGGTTTGAATTCAGAGTTTTCCTTCTGCTAGACTAGTTGCATCACCAAGGCTGAAGAACCCAATCTGCCCTACTATTTACCCATAGCTGGAGGGAGAATAATTGGATTCATACCTTTCCCAAGGGTGTTACTGCTATGTGAAATGCAATCAGTCTTGTGCAGGATTTGAACTCGTGTCACCGTGTCCATTTCCTACGACGATAACCATTACACCACGGGTGTATATATATATATTAGATAGATACATAGATAGATAAAACAAGATTTTATATGTATATATATATATATATATATATATATATTAGATTATATGTTTTATCTATCTATCTATCTATCTATCTAATTCCGTCTGTATGTAACGATAACTATTACGCCATGCTCATATCTCTCTATAAACTTGAGTTTGTTATTTTCTAATTCAGTTTAGTTCCTTCTCTATCTATATGTGCGTACGAATATGTAATATATATATATGTGTGTGTGTGTGTGTGTGTGTGTGTGTGCGCGCACGCACATATATCTAGATAGATACGCACATATATATATATATATATATAGACACACAATCTCTCTCTCTCTCTCTCTCTCTCTCTCTCTCTCTCTCTCTCCGGAAGGATGAAAGGAAAAGAGAGAATTAAAATTCAGCAGGTAAAGAGCTGGGCGCCGTTTGTTGAAGCGCCAATTCCCACGTCAACCCCGGAACCAATTCAAAGAAACGGAAGGAAAAGTTGCTGGTCAGGCGTCGATGCAATTCGTTTGTCTTCCGTCTTCCTTCCTACCATTTTAGAGTTTTATACTCCATCGGCACCAACCCAGTTAATCACTTAGTGAACCGAAAAACTCTTCCTACCAATCAACTACCAATCAACTATTTAGTCTCTTTCACACTTGATCTATCAACTAAACTTTACTGTCCTCAATCAACCTACAATAAAATCGGCCAATTAAATATATATATGTGTGTGTGTGTGTGTGTGTGTATGTTTGTATATATATATATATATATATATATAGTTGTATATATATATGTGTGTGTCTATGTGTGTGTGTTAGTATATGTGCATATGCGCGCGCGCGCGCACACACACACATATATATATATATATCAAGTTGATGAGGACTATGATTATCCAAAGAATAAGCACTCAGTGCTTATTTGATAAAAAAATAAGCGCTCAGTGCTTATTTGATAAAAAAATATACCTGCAGAGAAAAATATATATCTCTGAAGAGCATTGATAAGCGAAATAAATTTATCATGGAAAACAATTTCTAAATTTCTTGTTTTTTAAACAATATATATTTTTTTTTTTTTTAGGGTAAACCGAAGACTTCCTTTTCATTACTTACCCTTGATCCATACCTTATAATGCTGTTAAGCAAGGAGGCATCAAGTACCATTTTGGAGTCGTTGGTATGATTCAACCTAGGATTGGACTTTCGGGTCATTGGTGAACACTCTACTCAGAGGGCAATGGACTGGTGATATATATATATATATATATATATATATATATATATATATATGCATATTATATACATATATATTTGTGTGTATATGTACCAAGGTTGTTTTATAGTGGGGAACTCAGCACAAACTGAAACTCATGCACAAGTACTCCCAAAATTGCTTCGTCCTCTTGGCATACCCCTATTCGGGTACATCAGGCGCCAAGCAAGAAATTCGACCCAGCAAAGCAGGCGTAGTCTGGGAGGAAGACCACCTAAGACCAGACAATAAAACTTCAAGTACCCACCCATTACGAATACGAGGTGGGCCTGCCAGGAGACAAGTGATGATAGCGAAATGTTGTCAAATTTTAAGTGAATTCATATGCATTCATTTTCAACTAATGTCTTTGGAAGTCATGAACCCATTTCTCCCTTTCTCTAGCATAGAGAAAATAAAAGTACAGTCGGAATATTTTTTGCCAAGGAAAAGCTGTTGAGCTATGAGAAGATCACCAGATTTATATATAAATTATTATATATTATGATTATATAAAGAGAGATTTATATATATATATATATATATATATACAAATTATATTCATAATATACGATATGATAAATTAGGATATCAAATCCAAGAAAATTCAGAGAAATTTCCTTTTTATTATAAATTTGAGAATTTTATTTTCTAAAATTTATGATTTTTATTAAAAAAATATATTAGTGGGTTATCTCCCTTGGTCGATCCCACTCTTTTAAAGGCCTTGTACGACAAGTTTAATTAGACGATGTACCTTCAAAATTAACCAATCAATGGCACGCATACGTAGACACCACATATCAAAGATATGTCTGGGCGCCTTTTTCCAACCAAGCTCAGTAACAAACGGACGTTAAAGTTTTTTCTGCTACAATTCCAGCAGTCAATTAAAACCGTGTGAAGTACGTTAAACTTTGGTGTATACAACAGAAGGACTTCAGTAAAGTGGACTATTACAAGGTGTCATCAATAAGTTTCCAGACTTTTTTGTACAGGCATTTAAAATTGTCGTAGATTCTTGAAAATTCAGTATGTTATTGCTATACATCTTATCAGATGACTGGCCAATTTTTATGATTTCAGCTTCAAATGAACAGATACAGCAGCGATTGGAATACAGCCTGCTAAAACCTGATTGTCACTGCTGGTGAATTTCAAAAATGCAACCTGGACGTGAGGACACTTTAGAAGAACGATATGCAATAAAATTCTGTATTAAATTTGAAAAAATGCCACAGAAACGTATGGAATGCTTCAGACTGCTTTTGGAGCATCTTGCATGAATCGAGCATCAGTTTTTGAGTGGCATAAGAGATTCATGGAAGGTACGGCGTCTGTGAGGGATGATGAGATGTGTGGGAGGAGTAAGAAAGTCAGAACTCCTGAGTTGATTGGCTAAATAAAGAATTTCATGGATAAGGACCGTCGTGTGTCTATAGAGACAATAAATCCACAGTTTGATGTCAGTGTGGGAACTGTACACACAATTATTCGCGAGGAACTGAAGATACAGATTTGCGCGAAGTTTGTCTCAAGGGTGCTCAGAGAAGATCAGAAAGAAAGACGTTGTCATAACAGCAGGGAGATGGTCGAGCTGATCAACTCAGATCCCGCAGTTCTTGATGCTCTGGTAACCTGCGATGACAGCTGGGTCTACTGCTATGACCCAGAGACCAAGAGACAGAGTTCCCAGTGGAAGCATGCTGGCTCTCCCAGACCCATGAAGGCCAGATAGAGCAAATCCACCCACAAACTTTTGATGATCCCTAGCATGATCTACATGCACTGGGTTCCCACTGGACAGACAGTCAACAAGGAATACTATGTTGAGGTTTTATGGGAGTTCAGGAAGAGATTCCGTCGGAAGAGGCCAGTACTCTTGAAATCGGGTCAGTGGCATTTCCCCCAGGACAATCCACCAGTCCACAACTCCATCCTTATCACAGACTATTTGAGCAAGATGGGCATCAAGACAGTCCCTCAGCCTCCCTATAGACCAGACCTTTCTCCCTGTGACTTTTGCTTATTCCCTAAGCTCAAGGAAAAACTTAGAGGCTGTCGTTATGAGACAATTGAGGAAATGAAAGCGGCTGTGATGAAAGTCATTGACACACTCACACAAGATAACTTCCATGGGGCGTTCCAGAAGTTGTTGGAACGGTACAACAAGTGCATTGCAGCCGGAGGAGAATACTTCGAAGGTGACTAGAGTTTCATGTGTGTCCTATCAATAAAAGTGCCTATACGAAAAAAGTCTGGAAACTTATTGAAGGCACCTCGTATATATACATATATACATAATATATATATTATATACATAATATGCACATTATATATAATATATATATATTAAATACATAATATATATATATATAATACATATATATATATATATATATATTAGATACATAATATATATTAGATACACTATATATATATATATATATATATATATATATATATATATATATTAGATACGTTATATATATATTAGATATATTATATATATATATAAAGTTGACAACCATAGTCGAAAGCGGAGGAAGTCTCCATTTTTTAGCCATAACACCAAGGTCTAGGTGTTGGTGTTACGTCCGAAGTTGGTGGTAATTTACTAAGCTTTTTGCTTAGATGTGGCACAAGGCCATATGAAAGGGGCACCCAATGAGACTCGAACTCACTCGTATAGGTTTGCTAGTCGAGCTTGCTAACCACTACACCACCAGAGGCGCCTTACGTCCGAAGTTGGTCTTACTCCTTTTAGAGCTGTCTCTGCTTCTTTTTATGTTTCTGCTTCTTTTTTTAGTGCTGACGAGACACGGTGTCTTTAATACTTACCGGAAGTCACATGGTACGAGCCACTATATCAACAAATAAACAATTCTTTTTTCAGATTTTTTTACCAGTCATTCTTCTAACTAATGACGCTAAGTTTGATTAAAAAATACTTTTTTTCAAGGTAAATACCATATATGTTCGCGTAATAAATGACTTCGAGTATTGAACGACCCCCTAGAGTCTAGCAACAAAATCTTTTATCATCTATTGCACGTACTGAATGACCCCCTAAATTTTGGCTCTGCTAGTCTGCAAAAAAATTTCTTTAACATCAAAAACATTTCTTTGCTATCAAATAACATTTTTTAAACATCAAATAACATTTCTTTAACATCAAAAACATTTCTTTAATATCAAATAATATCAAACACTTATCTGTCCTTTTAAAACTACAGTAATCAAAATCAATGCAATATCGTAAATAAACAATTCATTCTAGAACAGAAATTATCAACGTGGGGTATATGCCCCCTTGATGGGGCATAGGGGGGGGCATGGAATATTTCTGTGGGGCTTTTTAGAGATCAAGTTAAAGGCCTTTTAAGCTTCCTTCACGTGAATTGCAGTAAAATTTTGATGGTGTAATAATTAAATGTTACAAGAGAGAAATTTAGAAATGCCAAAATCCGTTGTGGACCACTAATCTAGACATTAATGTAGCCTATCGTGTTTACTTGGATTTTTCAAACCCACAAAAACCTCACCACTGATAAACATCATTGATAACATAATAAAAAATGTTAAGTAAAAACTTTATCATCTTAATTAATAGCCTTTATTTAGGTATAAGCAATGCGGGGGACTATTTGGATCGAAGTTAGCTCAAGGTTAGGCCAAGAAACAAGGTACGTTTCGATGTTTCAGAAACATATCTCGTATAATGAACGACTTGTTTTTGTGGTGAAAATTTTGTTTTAAAAATCCTTCATTTAACCAAGCTTTCCGCCACAAGCAGGATGTGACACAAAGTCATTTTTAAGTAAAGTACAGCTGCTTTAAATTGAGAATTTTCCTTCTCCTAAATTAGTTTTGCTGTCTCGAACTCTTAATTGATGACACTTCCCACTATAATCCAGATTTGTCTTTATCTAATCTACTTAATGAATCAAGATCTATAAACCATTTAGATTGATAGATAGATAGATAGATAGATAGATAGATAGATAGATAGATAGATCCAGTTTGCGATAGATAGATAAATAGATCAAGACTGAGATAGATAGATAGATAGATAGATAGATAGATAGATAGATAGATAGATAGATAGATAGATAGATCATTAAACAAATAAATCCAACTGAACCTAATAAAACTTTATCGCCTTCAGAATTAAGAACAATGTTTAAACTAATATCTGGATTCCCGCCATTTTCAATATAGCGGTTAAATTCGGCATCAAGATTTTTTACCCGCGCTATCTCAGTCACCCTCCTTGATTATAGTTTTGCCATCTAGAATTATTATTATCATTATTATTATAATCATTATCATTCTTCTTCTTCTTCTTCTTCTTCTTCTTCTTCTTCTTCTTGTAACAGCACGTTTAATTCGTGACACTTCTTATCGCGTTTTTCACCAGCATTTGTCCTTATCGAATCTGCAAGAGAAATCAGCATCTTCAAACTATTTAATTCCTCTTCGACAGTCCCTATAAAGCATTGATTTATTTCTAACCTTGTACTGTTTATTACAAGCCATATCATACGACGATAAAAATTATTCTCAGCCAGCGATAAATCATTTTTACGGCCGATAATTTAATTTTTTTGCACTTGTTAGCTCACAATTTAGCAGACTTATAATTCTAGTCTATGGTAAAAATTGCATATCTTTTTTTCTTTCTTTTTTTTTTTTTTTTTTTGTTGTGGCGGGGGGGGGTCCTATTGCACCGAATCTAATCCTTTCAAGCATGTTTGCGCATGCCAGTATGGCCAATTATTCTCGGAGATTATTTTCCCCATTTTAGGTAAAAAAAATAAATAAATAAATAAAAAATTAACTATTATTTACTACACTAAAATACATCCGTCAATAATGACGGTTGAATTTTATATAAAATATCTTTTTAAAATCCAAATTAAAAAGATTTCAGAATCTAAAAAGAATAATTCTATTAATGAAAAGGATCTTATATGCTATGGTAATAAAAAAACATAAATTTCTGGTGGCAAACTCAGACTTATCCGAAAAATTAAATTGTCTGTGTCGTTAATAGATGGAGACTCTCTCTCTCTCTCTCTCTTCCTTATTGCTGTCAATATAGATTCAAAAGATACATAGTCAAGCAGACGAACTCAAATACTAAATAAACCGTTCCGTTGGGACGTCAGCCTGCTTTCCCGACAACTTGTCAGCTTTTTTTCCCTTTCTCTTTCGATGTGGCAAGCTACAAATCACATGATACGTTCTTTCTTTTTTTTTTTTTTTCACTTTAATTTTTTCTTTCTTTAAAGATTACAACAAAAAACGTCAGAGATTCCACCTTCCGTTCTTTCTTTCTTTCTTCCTATCAAGCTTTTCTTTCTTTCTTTATTTTTTTTTTTTACTTGAATTTTTTTCTTTCTTTCGAAATTACAACAAAAAAAAAACATCAGGGATCTCACCTTCCGTTCTTTCCGTCTTTCTTTCTTTCTTCCTTTCTTAAATATTATGTATACAGACACACAGATGTACACACAGAACGTTAGCTACACTTGTGTTTTATATCATTAGGAGATTAGACAAAAAATACTGATAGCATACATATTTATAATTAAGGTATATTATTTTTATCAAGATAATTGATGACAATTGATGAAGTTTATGATGAGTTAGGATAATCTATGACAACTAAATATTTAGCAGGTTTTCCATTAACATCAATTACTGTCTGAAAGCGTCTGCGTCTAGAAATGCTTTCAACAAGTGATTGACGAAGATCATGTGATAATTGGAGCCAACAATCCTCCAATATGCTGTATAACACAATTTCTTCAGAAGCTTTGCGATTTTTAAGCTTTCTATCAAATACTGACTTTAAATTTTCGTTTGGATTTAAGTTATTTAATTTTCTTGAATTTTTTTAATGAAAAACATCAATTGATGAATGATGACGATTTAATTTCTTTGCAATATCACGAAGTCCCACTCCTCAATCATTGCATGCCACAATTTGACCCTTTTAAAACTCCGACGCCTGCTTTTAACCATTAGCACGGGATTAATCTCAAATTAGGATGTCAAATCCAAGAAAATTCAGAGAAACATCCTTTTTATTATAAATTTGAGAATTCTATTTTCTAAAATTTATGACTTTCATAAAAAGTATATTAGTGGGTTGTCTCCGTTGGTCGACCCCACTCTTTAAAGGCCTTCTATGACAAGTTTAATTAGACGATGTACCTTCAAAATTAACCAATCAATGGCACGCATACGTAGACACCACATATCAAAGATATGTCTGGGCGCCTTTTTCCAACCAAGCTCAGTAACAAACGGACGTTAAAGTTTTTTCTGCTACAATTCCAGCAGTCAATTAAAACCGTGTGAAGTACGTTAAACTTTGGTGTATACAACAGAAGGACTTCAGTAAAGTGGACTATTACAAGGTGTCATCAATAAGTTTCCAGACTTTTTTGTACAGACTTTTAAAATTGTCGTAGATTCTTGAAAATTCAGTATGTTATTGCTATACATCTTATCAGATGACTGGCCAATTTTTATGATTTCAGCTTCAAATGAACAGATACAGCAGCAATTGGAATACAGCCTGCTAAAACCTGATTGTCACTGCTGGTGAATTTCAAAAATGCAACCTGGACGTGAGGACACTTTAGAAGAACGATATGCAATAAAATTCTGTATTAAATTTGGAAAAAATACCTGGGCGCCTTTTTCCAACCAAGCTCAGTAACGAACGGACGTTAAAAATTTTTTCTGCTACAATTCCAGCAGTCGACTAGAACCGTGTGAAGTACTTTAAACTTTGGTGAATACGACAGAAGGACATCAGTAAAGTGGACTAGTATATGGTTATTCTTGTATAATATTATGTAGATACAAACAGAACAATTTGTTTGCAACAGTAATATAATACTATAAAACTTCCAACGTGTACATGTTTTTCCTGATTCTTTCTTCCGTTTTCAACTCAACCAACATATTTTGAGGCTCAAATTCCTTTAGTTTTCGCTACTACTAAGTAAACTGTGTAAGGAGAAATAATCACTTCCTTTGTGTGTTTAAGCCATTGATGTTTCATAAAGATATGTGACAATGATAAAAATGGTTCGGTTTTTACTCTGAAAACATTTGGCTTAATAATTTGACACGCCCTGTACCTTTTTTTTTTATTTGCGAAACAGCCATACTTTCCCGGGAGAGAGATTGTCAAATCTCGAAGTAATTTCTTTATCAGCAATAAGGGAGAAAAAATGCACACTGCATTTTCAAGTGACAAAAATGTTAAGAAAATATGCACATAGCCTACTGAGTAACAAATGTCAACGAGATATGCGTGTTGCACAGGTGAGAAGGAAAATAGCTGCATATTTCTGGTTGCGAGAATACGAATTCAATGATGGCAGAAAACTTGATGACAAAAGGTGACGCAATAATAAATCTGGTTGTAAGTAAATCCTCCGTTTTTTTTTATTTATTTACTAACGGTTTGAATCTGTGAAAAAAAAAATTGACACGAAAGTGCGTTGCCTGTAAAAATGCAAAATTGGTTGGCTATAAAATACAAAATGTGTTGCCTGTGAAATGTAATCTGGGTTGCCAGTAAAAATATAAACTGAGTTACATAAAAAAAGTCAAAATGTTTTGAAAAGCAGTCTGGGTTGCTGGTAAAAGTGTAAAACATGTTGCCTACAGAAGGCAAAATGGGTTGTCTATGAAATCGAAAATGCGTTGCCTGTAAAATTTCATAATACCTATAAAATACAAAATGTCTGTTAAATGCTATATGGGTGGCCGATACAAAATAAGTTGCTTTTAAAATGTAGAATGGGTTCCAGTAAAAAGCAATCTGGGTTGCTCGTAAAAATGCAAAATAAGTTGCCTTCAAAATGTAGAATGGGTTCCAGTAAAAAGCAATCTGGGTTGCCTGTAAAAATACTAAATAAGGTGCAAAACATGTAAAATGTTTTAACTGTGAATTTCAATTCAGGTTGCCAATAAAAATGCAAAATACGTCGCTTATGAAATACAAAATGAGATATCTATAAAATACAAAAAACGTTGCCTGAAAAATTCAAAACAGGTAAAAATACAAAATATCTTATCTTAAAAAATACAAAACACATTGCCGATAAAAGGCAAAATGAGGTATCTGTGAAATGAAGTAGACGTTGCCTGTAAAAAACACAAACAATGCGTTACTTGTAAAATGCCAAATGTGTTACCTTTAAAAATACAAAATGCGTAAAATAAAAAAATGTAAAATGCGTTGCCAGTTAATTGCATAATGGGTTGCCGGTAAACTAGATTGCCTTCAAAATGCCAAATGTGTTACCTTTAAAAATACAAAATGCGTAAAATAAAAAAATGTAAAATGCGTTGCCAGTTAATTGCATAATGGGTTGCCGGTAAACTAGATTGCCTTCAAAATGCCAAATGTGTTACCTTTAAAAATACAAAATGCGTAAAACAAAAAAATGTAAAATGCGTTGCCAGTTAATTGCATAATGGGTTGCCGGTAAACTAGATTGCCTTCAAAATGCCAAATGTGTTACCTTTAAAAATACAAAATGCGTAAAACAAAAAAAAATGTAAAATGCGTTGCTAGTTATTTGCATAATGGGTTGCCGGTAAACTAGATTGCCTTCAAAATGATAAATGTGTTTTCCTGTAAATTGCCAACGGGGGTTACTTGTAAATTGCATAATATCTTACCTGTAACATGCAAACTGGAGTCGCAAGTAAAATGCAAACTGGGTTTCCTGTTAATTGCATAAAGAGTTGCCAGTAAATTGCGTAAAGGCATGCCTCTAAAATTGAAATTGGGTTGCCTGCAAAATGAAAATTCGGTTGCTTGTAACATGCAAACTGAGTTACCTGTAACATACTAACTGGATTACTTGTAACATGCAAATCGAGTTGCCTATATATTGCTTAATCGTCATCATATCGCGCTGGTAGCACAGATATCCCTGACCCTCTCTCACCACTCCTCCCTATCGTTCATCGCCCTAGGTAGGTCTTCTGGACAACATCCCGTATCCTCACATAGCTGCTGAATGTATGTTCGTGCTGGTCGTCCTGCTTTTGCACGGCCATGTGTGGGGGTCCATAAGAGTACATCTCTTATGAGTTCGTCCCTGCTTCTCCAGCAGTGTCCTGCATGTCTGGTTCGTCTAACTTGAATAGTTTTCGAGATAGGGGGTAGGTGGCTATATAGTTGGTGTCTTGTGGGGTGTTGCCGCCAGGACTTGTTCAAGATTGCACGCAGCATTCTTGTGTAATTGCCGTCTAGCTTCTTCTCCAGCCGTTTTGTTAGCGTCCATGTAGTGTAGCAATATAGCAGTATCGATGTTACCGCTGCCCGGAAGAAACTGCGTTTCATTTTATCGGTTAGGTCTGATTTCCATATAATCGATAGCCTATTGATAGCTGTCCATGCTTTCGTTAACCTTGTGTCGATGTCCTTTTCGGTTGATTCGACGCTGCTTCCTAGGTAAGTGAATTTGTCTACTAGTTTAAGAGGGGGAAAAAATTGCTTAATAGGTTACCTGTAATATGCAAAATATGGTTGCATGCAGAATGTCGACTGGAGCTGTCTGTAAATTGCATAAAGACTTGCCTGCAAAATGCAAATTGAGTTGTCTGTAACATGCAAACTGGGTTACCAGTAATATACAAAATGGATTGCCTGTAAAATACAAACTGGGGTTGTCTGTAACATGTAAAATCCAAAATATGCATGGTGTCCACTGAAAGTTCCGATGACATACGAGGCCAATCCAGTTTTGATTGAGGATTGACGCTTTAAGTGAAAGTAGCTGAGTCCTTTTGCCTACTTTTTTTTTTTTTACCCGCAATGACAAATGTTTTTTGACTTTCAAAGACCCCAGTGCCATCACAAAAGACGTCTCTCCACAGTACTCGGTTTGTCAGATCTCAAAGTCAATACCTGCGACTTTTAAAATGCTCTAATTTTTAGAATCAATTAACTTTCAATTCCCTGTGATTGATTAATTTGCGGGGTCATTTTAAAAACTTTAAGTTCTCGAAATAACTAACTTGTGAGAATCCTTCACTCTCTCTCGTGAATAGCAGCACTAATATCATTATCGACAGCTATTAACTATGAAGTGCTGATTAGAATATTTCACTTCTCCGTAATTAGAAGCCTCAATATCATCATGGGCTTGTACAGTTTATTTAATTCTTCAAGTAGGCTTACTTTGGTTTAGTTTGTCTGTTTAATAGCACTGCGATTCATTGGGGTTCATTTAATGCTGAAACTTTGATGGGGTGAGTCCTCGTGGTGTAGTTGCAAACGTGTTGGATTGTGACATCGCTGTAAGTTCAAGCACCAAATCAGTTATGTATTAAAAACTATCACTGCTGTTATTCAACGATAATGGCCTTGGCATTAAATAACCCACAAAAGTTGATATGCCATGAAACAAAGAAACTCAACCAAATCCAAACACCGGTCGGGCAATTGCATTCACTTTCGAACTAATTCCTTGAGAAACGGTATGAACTCCCATGTCTGTCCTGGCATGATTTAATGGTACCAATACTGTCTTTCTACATGGTTAGTTTTAGCATAAAATATCTCACGAAGGTTGATAAGCCATTAAAATAAAGAAATATAAATTGTAAATTCTTAAATTTAGACTTTTATACAGCCAATTCGAATAGAGCTGTAAAATACCCGGACTGTATTTCGGCAAAGAAGTAAGACTCCTACCTCTAACGAGTGTCCTGGATATAACCTGAAACTACATCTGATGATTGTGAGACTCCAGTCCTGGACCTTGGGAGAATGTGGAGTACTCCTTCATTGCTATTACACTAAGGTTCACTCTGGTCTGGAGTGGCAGTACCTATTAGGGTCCTATCAAGGAGCCAAACAGAACAATTTAATCATTTTCTATACTTGAAACCATTTAACTGTGTGCAGATAAACTATTAGTGTTAGACAGCAATAATTAAAACCATTTAACTGTGTGCAAATAAAACTATTAGTGTTAAACAACAATAATTGAAACCATTTAACTGTGTGCAAATAAAACTATTAGTGTTAAACAACAATAATTGAAACCATTAAACTGTGTGCAAATAAAACTATTAGTGTTAGCAGTGCTGGCAGGTCTTCAGGACTACATCCCGTATCCTCACATAGCTGCTGTATGTATGTTCGAGCTGGTCGTCCTGCTTTTGCTTGGCCATATGCGGGGGTCCATTAGAGTACATCACTGATGAGTTCGTCCTTGCTTCTCCAGCAGTGTCCTACATGTCTGGTTCGTCTAACTTGGATTGTTTTCGTGATGGGAGGTAGGTGGCCGTATAGTTGGTGCCTTCTGGGGTGTTGCTGCCAGGACTTGTTCAATATTGCTTGAAACATTCTTGTGTAATTGCCGTCTAGCTTCTCCAGCCGTTTAGTTAGCGTCAGCCGTTTAGTAGTGCATCAGCAACACTTAAAATTACTAATGTTTAGAACTACTAATGTTAAACAGCAACACTGTGTACAAATAGAATTATTAATGTGAGATGGCGATACTTGAAACTATTTAACTGTGTGCACATAAAACTATTAGTATTTGCAATACTTGAAGCTATTTGATTTTGTCTGAGCAAGTGAAATTTGGCTCGTTTAACACATATTACTTACAAGTGATGTACTCCTATGGACCCTCACATATGGCCAAGCAAAAGCAAGACGACCAGCTCGAACATACATACAGCAGCTATGTGAGGATACGGGATGTAGCCCTGAAGACCTGCCAGAGGCGATGAACGATAGGGAGAAGTGGCAACAGAGAGTCAGGGATATCCGTGCCAGCGGCACGACATGATGATGATGATGATGATGACTTACAAACAATTCGTTTACAAATCATTGATATTTGATATGTATAAACAGGATTTGGCATTAAATAATCTTCGATGGTTGCTGTAAAACACCATCAACCGATTTATTTTTTATATTTTCTGTCAGTATCCACCTTTGTGTTAGATTAAGCAAAGCTAGGAAAATAAAAACTATATTTCTTTGGCAGCTGATTCTGGAAGCAACCACACTCTCTTTGTGCCACACGAAGTAAAGATTACTTTATAGTGTGTGGGATGCTACGACAAGATAAAAGCCTAAATCCCCGATATTCTTTCATATCCAATTATTCTCCCTCCAGCGACACGAGTTCAAATCCTGGACCAGGCCAATTGCATTTCACATAGCCCTAATACCCTTGGGGAAGGTATGAATACAATTATTCTCTCTCCAGCTATGGATAAATAGTCGGGCAGACTAGGTTCTTCAGCCTCGATGAGGCAACTAGTCTAGGAGAAGGAAGACTCTGAATTCAAACCTGTTAAACTCCTCTTAAAAATTGACCTTGTGCCATATCCTGCCCGGGCGGAGGGGTGGGTAAAAAAAGGAGGTGCTCGTGGTGTAATGGTTATCGTCGTAGGAAATGGACACGGCCACACGAGTTCAAATCCTGAACCAGGCCAATTGCATTTTACATAGCCCTAATACCCTTGGGGAAGGTATGAATACAATTATTCTCTCTCCAGCTATGGATAAATAGTCGGGCAGACTAGGTTCTTCAGCCTTGGTGATGCAACTAGTCTAGGAGAAGGAAAACTCTGAATTCAAACCTGCTAAACTCCGCTTTAAAAAAAATTAGTAGTAGGACAGACTTGGACTAGTCTAGGAGAAGGGAAAACTCTGGATTCAAACCTGTTAAACTCCGCGTAAAAATTGTCCTTGTGTCATATCCTGCCCGAGCGGAGGGGTTGGTAAATATGGATATCGTTTCATATTGTCTCATGATATCGATTCTTCACAACCCCGCTGCAAACGTTTCACGACTCGGCACCAGTAATCAGCTCAGTGCTTGAAAATAATTACCTTGTACGCTCTAATGCAAGTCGCTTGCATGACATTCATATCTATATCTAAAAGCTGATTGATTGATTTTAAAAGCTTGTCAAACTGCATTGAGTTATTTTGAGCCGAGAGGTTTGGGAATCGCGTTCATATTTACATTTTTTATATAGTTGTAATTTTCTAATATTTTTTTTTGTTTAAGTGTGGCGCGAGGCCGGATGAATGGGGCACTGAGTAAGACTCGAACTCACTCTTAGTCTAGCTTGCTAACCATTAAGCCATCGGAGGTGCCCTTGGCATTGTTTATACAGTTGTTTCAAAAGAGTTTCTCATATCAAATTCTAATAATTTTTAAATATATGTATTTAATATATAGGTAGGACCCTTACAGATACTACCACTGTGGGTTACAGTGGACCTGGGAGTAATGGCAATAAAGGGATACTCCACATTCCCCAGAGATCCAGGTCTGAAACATCATTTACTTTAAAGTGTCATACACAGGAACCCCCTTTTTTTCTTGGGAGGGATCTTACCCTTCTGAAGTAAACGTATTCTCAGCTCAGGAAAGTTCTTTTTATTTATTTTTTTTTCATGTCAATGTGTTTTTCTATTTTGTTCTTTTTTGTTGTTGGTGGTGTTTTGCCTTTTTGTTGTTTTCCTTTTTTTCTTTTTTATTTTCTTCTTTTTCATTTTCTTCTTTTTTATTTTTTTATAATTTCATAATGTTTTTCTATTTTGTTCTTTTTTTTTGTTGGTGTTTTGCCTTTTTGTTGTTTTCTTTTTTCTTTATTTTATTTTTTATTTTATTTTTATTTTCTTCTTTTTTTTATAATCATTTATTTTGTTTACTGTGTATTTTTCCTCCCCAACTGTTTAACCTTTTTAAAGAGAACATTTTTTTTTACCTTCGAAAATGCCAGACACCAGATCGCAAGGTTTCATTCTCTCTGAATGCGCGATATTCCTTTTGTTCGGTGTATTGTACATTTTTAAGAAGCCGCACCATTTTTTCCCTTTCTTTTTAAAAACTTATCCTTTTATTACTATTTTAATTCTTCCAAGCTTTTTACACAAGCGTTAGCTGATGGCCTCTCACTCGAATCTAAGCGACAGCAAGTCTCCTCAGGTCTCCAGGACTCTTCTCAGTATTCTGGCCGATCTAAACAACACTTCCTGTCCGCTTTCCAAGCCTTCGGGAACAGTTACTAGTGCGCCAATTACAACTGGTCTCACCATTACCGTCAAGTTCCACGGCTTTTTTATTCTCAGGCAAGGTGTAAGTACTTGCCTAGCTCTTCGCTTTCTTTTTCACTCAATGGTCTGCTTGGACGGTAAAATCCACTGTATAATAAGTTTCTTCTGTTTGTTTTTTTTAATTTCTTTTTTCTTTTTTTTTTTTTTTTTTTGTAAATTATCACAAGGTCATCTGAACGGGATTATTATTATTATCATTGTTGTTGTTATTGGTGGAGGTGGTGGTAATGGTAATTTACTAAGCTTTTTTGCTTAGATGTAGCACAAGGCCGCATGAATGGGGCACCCAATGAGAATCGAACTCACTCGTGAAGGTTTGCTAGTCTACTTTGCTAACCCTTACACCACCCAAGGTGCCCTGGTGGTGGTGGTAATGCTGTTGTTGCGGTTTTTGCTGCCGTAATTGTTTCACTCAAACTGATGGTTTTTCACTGGAGTCTGAGTGACGGTAAATTTCCTTATATCTTCAGGACTTTACTAAATATCCTAGCCGATTTTAGTAGGGATGGGGTCTGGATGATTACAATTCTTCTTCTAATCTCGAGTTCATCGAGTCTCTTTTCCAGGTTCTAGGGAATTAATCCAATGTCTCTAACTACTACTGGCATCACCGTCACCTTTACGTTCAATCTTTCCACCCCTCTAGCAATGTCAAGTTATTTGTCCAGCTTTTTTACCTTTTTTACGTTCACTCTGTGGTCTACTCCAATGGAAAAATTCACTATGGGACAGGGTTTTTGTTTTTTTTTTCATTCTTTCATTTTTTCAAAAAGATCAAAACTAGATCTTCTAGTCTAGATTGGGTGATCGGTTTTAATTTCTAAGTCCCAGTGAATGTTATGCGTTTCATTTTCAAAGACAGATTCTGGTTTGTGCCATTTTGCTGGTATGATGAAATAACCGGCGGGGGGTTGCACAATTCCCTATGGAATTCCCTCACCTTACTCACCCAATCGAGTCTGTTATTGTATTGCTTTTGTGCTCGTTTTAATTATTATATTACTCCTCGAGAGTTTTTATTATATTACTCATTGAGAGTTTTTCACATCAGGATTAGCTGGTGGTCTTTCATTGGAGTTAGAGTGACAGCAAGTCTCCTCAAGTCTCCAGGATTCTTCTCAGTATTCTAGCCGATCTCAATAATGCAATAGTTTTGATGGTCTCTTCTCGTCCTGTTATTTCCAAGCCCTCCAGTCCTTGTATCAATCATTTGGTGACTGTACAAAGAGCACCAATTACAATTGGTATTATCGTCACTTTCGTGTTCCACAGTTTTTTTTTAATTTCCTCGCAAGGTCGAGGTACTTATCATTCTTTTCGTTTTCTTTCAATTTTACTCAGTGGTCAGCCGGGACAGCAAAGTCCACAATTCTACAAATTCTCTTCTTTTTTTTTTTTTTTTTTTTTTTTTTTTGTTGTTGTTGTTGATTATTATAAGGTCTGATCGTCTGGCCGAGATTAGGTGATCCGTTTGTATATCAAATTCCTAGAGAATTTTGTGCGTCTCATTTTCTAGGACAGATACTGGGTGTGCATATACCATTTGTTCGTATGATCAAATTTCAATTTCTTGCACAATTCCCAGTGGATCACCTTGCTCAACCAGACGTGTCTAGTCTTATACTCTTTCTGTACTAATTTGCAGCATTCGCTTATCATGTGACTGATTATTATTATTATTATTATTATTTTCATTATTCATTCATTAGAGCTTTTCACATCAGCGTTAGCCGATAGTTTTTCACTGGAGTCTGAGTGACAGCAAGTCTCTTCAAATCTCCAGGACTCTTCTGAGTATTCTGGCCGTTCTCAATAATGCTATTGTTTGGATGGTCTCCACTCGTCCGCCAACTTCCAAGTCCTCTAGACCCTTTAGTTACTTTTCCAAACGCACCAATTACAATTGGTATAATTGTCACCTGCATATTCCACAGTTTTTTCAATTCCCTAGCAAGGTCGAAGTACTTATCCTTCTTTTCACATTTTTTCAGTTTTATTCTGTGGTCAGCCGGGACAGCAAAGTCGACTATTTTGCAAATTCTCTTTTTTTTGTTGATTATTTATTATTATTATTATTATTATTATTATTATTATTATTGTATTAGTAGTAGTAGCATTGAGTTACCTTCCGTTGTTCAAAATCAGACTTTTTCCACTTTCCATTACGCAGCAAGCAACTAAAAAACCGATTATATAGTGAGGAAGAGAAAAGAAGAAGGGAAGGAAGGAAGGTAAAGAACTTGCCCAAGGTTCTCTCGGCAGATGTTGCTCGTTATTTCCCGGTGTATATTTCTGGGGTGACAAACTTTGTTTGTTTGCACCTAAACGAGACTGTTTTTACTTGGCGAAGTCATCGTCTGTGAATGTCTACGTGTTTATAACGTGGGTAGCATGAAGTTTATCGGTAGCAGCCATTGGTATAAAGTCATACCTCGATTCAGATTTCCTTGACAAGAATACTTGCAGTGAAAAGACTAATATATATATATATATATATATATATATATATATATATATCTGTTTAAAAACGTTCATATCTATCTCCGAGTCTCAGTGTCTGTCTATCTATCTTGCCCAGTCGGCTAGGGCTGTAGAATACACCAACTGCATCTCTGCAAAGGGTTAAGACCCCCCACAACGAGTGTCCTAGATAGGACACTAAACAATCCGATCGTGAGGTTCCAATAATGCTGGGACTTGAGGAATGCAGAGCACCCCTTTATTGCCATCGCTCCCAATTGTTAAAACAAAGCAGCTTGCCCAGTCGGCTGAGGATGGAGAATACACCGACTGCATCTCTGTAGAGGGGTAAGACCTCCCCCAACCGATGAGTGTCTTAGACATGACACTAAACAATCTGATGGTAAGGTTCTAGTGATGCAGGTGCCTTGGGGAATGCAGAGCACCCCTTTATTGCCATCGCTCCCAGGTCCACTCTGGCCCGGTGTGGTAGTACCAGATAGGGCCCTATCTATGGGTTAAATAGTACTAAACTGTGTACTTATGCTAAACTGAATTATTTGAAATAAAACTGTTTTGATATTTATACTGTGTACTTATGCTAAACTGAATAGTTTGAATGAAACAGTTTTTTGACATTGAAACTGAACTTACATTAAACTGAATTATTTTAATAGAACTGTTTTGACATTTAACTTTACGTAAACAAAATCTACACTTATACTAAACTGAATTGGTTGAATTAGAACTGTTTGACTAAACTGAATTGCGTGAAATAGAAATGTTTTTGACAATTAAACTATGTACTCATGCTAAACTGATCTGTTTGAAATAGAACTGATTATTTGAATAAAAACGGATTTGGCATTAAATAACCGACAAAGGTTCATATGCCATAAAATCTTACCAACCAACCAGCCATCTATCTATCGATCTATCGATCTATCTCAGTCTTTTCTTATGTATGTATGTATGTATGTATGTATGTCTCAATCTATCATATGTGAGTCCCCGTGGTGTAATGGTAAACGTGTTGAACTACAAGATCGTTGCAAGCAAGTTCGATCTCCAGTCACACTATTACGATCACTTTCTGACCAATACTCTGTGGAAAGTTATGAACACCCTAATTACCCTCACCAATAGGTATAATAGTACCACTGATCCTCTACAAGAATAACTTTGGAATTGAATAACCCAAGAAGGTTGACATGCATTTAAACAAAGAAACCTTATCAAACCCAACCAAACAAATCATATATATATATATACATATATCTGCATATATATGTATAGAGAGAGAAATAGAAAGATAATTTCATTCTTTTCCTATGTATCTTTCTGTCAATCACTTATATATATATGTGTGTGTGTGTGTGTGTGTCGTTCAAAAAGTTTTGAGCATCGTACAGTTTTTAAAGTTGCAACACACCCCTCGCCATTGAATGGGCCTCACCAGCACGGGAATTTAAATTAGTTTTTTTTTTTTTTCTCGAGAATTATAAGAAGTGGTAGTGTGGAGCTACAACAAAAATGTTCAGTTATGGCTCTTCTTTCTGGATGACGTTTAAAACTTTTTGAATGACCCTCGTATATATATATATATATATATATATATATATATATATATATATATTCTTACTGAAGATTGGTTGCTGCTATAGTTGAAATCAATGCCGTTTTAAATGTAATATTTTAAATAACATCTTTTCAGCTCCTCTGTTCTAGAATTTGGTAAATTTATCCTCATTATAAAACTATTAAACTTATTGATCTCAGAATTTCATTCTTTAATAGGCTCCTGACTATTAATCTGAAAGAGAGTGGACATGTGTGCAATGGCAACAAGAGGATGGTTCTACACTCACCAGTGCTCTAGTACGGGCACTCTCAGCCTGGATGAAGTTTCGTATGATATCCAGCACACTAAACACGCTAAGATAAAGTGAGCCTGGTTTCGAAACATCTCACGGGTGTAGCCACACTGAAAAGTTGTGATACAACTAAACAGTGTGTGTATGGATGACTTTATATATATTTGTGTGTGTGTGTGTGTGTATGTGTGTGTGAAAACTGGAAATAGATCTGAAAGTATGAAAATGTACAAATAGGGAAAAAATACAAGGTTTTCAGAGGATGGTTTTATTTCTCGTTTGAATTATTAGCTAACGTTAAACGTTTCGGCTTTTTTTAACCTTCATCAGGGCGTATGAATTTTTGAATCAGACAAAAAGCTCAGAAAGTTTAAAACTTTTTTATTTCCGTTGGTGGCGTTCTGTTTCAAATTTATCTGACTTAATTAGTGATCGAAAATTTATTTTCAAAAACGTAAAGCATTTCCTTAAAAAATATCCATATCACATCTATATATATATGTATAAATATATATATATATTGTTGTACTCCCAAAATAATGGACTCGCCCTCCTCCATAAATACACGTCAACGGAGCGTCAGAGAGGTAGGCCAAACCTTCGTGTTTTGGTCAGCGCGGGTCGGTCGGGTGTTGCCTCAACACTGGAGATTTCCACCGGCCTCAGGGGACTGTCCCCCCAAGGCTTTTACCCCCTTGCGGGGAGTTGGGTTTATTGCCTGAGGCGCCCCAATTAAGGGGAATGCTGACAGGGCCGAAGGTATTTTTGGCAATGCCGGACGCGTGTGGGCTTCGGCCCTATGACTGGACCCACAATAAAAAACAGCCTTGTGCCAATTTCGCTCGTTCTGTGGGGCGCGTGATAGATAACAGGCCAAACCCCCGTGTTTGGTCTGCCTCTCCAGTTGTTTGAGACGCACTTCGGTCGGCTGTGTTTTAGTCAGTGCGGCACGGTCGGGTGTTGCCTCAGCACTGGAGATTTCCTCCGGCCTGAACCACCCCTCTTTAGGGAAATGCTGAAGTGGCCTGAGGTATTTTTGCAAAATGCTGGGCGCGTGTGAGCTGTGGCCCTGCTCCTAGACCCACCCGAAAAAGGCCTTGTGCCATACTCATCCGGTTGGTGGACCGGAAGACAAATACAGTTGACCAAACCCAAATGATACAATTACGTGTGATACCACTTGCGTAGTGAACGGATAGTTACTACCCCACTGGACTCTCAGCTTCCTATTAACTAACTACTGTTTAACCAGGTTCACTTGTATCTTGTTTCTGTTATTTGAATATATATGTTTTCCTATCAACCCTTTTCTCTGTTCCCCGTGTCTTTTTTTGCCAGCATCACAATATATATATATATATATAGATTGATTTTTATATTATTTTGTTCATATCTACCTATTTCGGATATTTCATAACATAATCCATCCGTTTCTATCAATGTCAGTCTGATTCTTTCTATCTCTCCCAGTCTGTTTGATCCAACTATTTGTTTATCTCTCTGTCAATCTATCTAAGCATGTGAGAACGATGAAGCCAGATTATCTAAAGCTTGAGAGGATTAAAAGATTTAATTATAATTCCAAACAATGCTGAGTTTACATATAGGGAAAAAAATTATTTTGCTCTTTGCGAAAAAAATACACAAATTTATTGAATTATTAAATAAAAGCTTAAATGAGCGTCTATTAATTCACATACTTTCCATAACTTTAAGTTTCACGTTTGGTGTGCCTACAGTGCGTTTTAAAATATTTGAGACAAAATAATCGGGCACAAATCAAAGGCCATAAATGATAGACTAATGACAGTTACACTTATTGAAAGAATGACATTTTAAGATCTGCAAGCAGATACTATATAGTGGTACTATTTCCCCCATAGCTGGGAGGATAAGGGGGGGTCATACCTTTCCCAAGGGTATTTGTCCGAAAGTGAACGTAATAGCGCGAATTGAGTTCGAACTCGCTTACTACGATTCCGCAGTCTATCGCTTTAACCATTACACCACGGGGACAACCCCCAGGCTAGGTTAGGTTACGTTACGTTACGTTACGTTACGTTTGGTTTAGTTTGGTTTGGTTTGGTTTGGTTCTTTGTTTAATGGCACCATATTTCGGTACCATATTTACCTCTGAAGGTTATTTAATGCCAAAACCATCCTTCTGAAGAGCGGTAGTGGTACTATTTAACCTGTAGCGAGGAGGATACCTTTCATACCTGTGTTTATACCTTTCCCAAGGATATTTGTCCGAGAGGAAACGTAATAGAAAATGTCAAGAGGAAACCGGAAGTACTTACTCCAAATGTCCGCTGCTCAGTTGAAGGTACTGTTAAATGCAGCTGGCAAAGTTGTTGTTATTGCGTGTATATTCCTCCGGAGTGATCGTTTAAATCAGATGGTGAGGAACCCGTTGCCCTTCGATCTTCACAAGTGCCAAGAGCTTCAAAGATCTTGACCAACTTGAAAATCTGACACACGTTTGAAAATCAGTTGAAATTGAATTCCCTTCTGTATCTCGCTTAAACAATCCTCAAAGACGTACTTTCGTAACTGGTCATCAGGCAAATAACGTCCTGCTTCATCGTCCAAAGCATGATTTTGCTATATTTGGTTAAATGTATAAAAATGTTAACTATTTTCTGAAAATAATCTGCAAAGAAAACGGGAATAAAGATTTTTGAGTTTTTCGGACAATAATCTGAAAAGAAAACGGGAATAAAGATTTAAGTTTTAATGGGATATTAACATTTGTCGGTTATTTAATGCTAAATCCATTTTTATACAAATTCAGTTTAGTATGAGTACACGGTTTAATTATCAAAAACATTTCTATTTCAAGCTATTCAGTTTATTCAAACAGTTTTAATTCACCTAATTCAGTTTAGAATAAGTATAGATTTTATTTACATACAGTTAAATGTTTAACACTTCTATATCAAACAATTCAGTTTAGCGTAAATACAGTTTCAATGTCAAAATCAGTTCCATTTCAAACAATTCAGTTTAGTATAAGTTCGCACTTTAAATGTAAGTACACAGTTTAATTGTCAAAAATATTTCAATTTCAAACTATTCAGTTGAGTCAAACAGTTTTAATTCAAACGATTCAGTTTAGCATCAGTATGCAGTGACCCATAAATACGACCCTATCAGGTGCTAACATTCCGAGCCGGAGCGAATCTGGGAGCAATGGCAATGAAGGGGTGATCCGCATTCCCCAAAGCCCCAGCATTACTAGAACCTCACCATCAGATTGTTTAGGGTCATATCTAAGACACTAGTCTTACCCCTCTACAAAGATGCAGTCGGTGTATTCTCCAGCCTCAGCCGACTGGGCAAACTGCTTTATTTTAACAATTGTGAAACGGCTTAAATGTGATCTTCAGAGGGTTTGTAGCACCCTGATTACGTACTTCATATTATTACTCCGACTGTAGCAAGGGTATATTTAAGGATATTTAAGACAGGGGGACAAAAGATGATGTAATTGTCATGTCTCTCCTATTTTTTCCACTCCTTATTCCGATTCTATCTCAATGTTTTTTTTTTTGTTTTTTTTGCTACCATATTTACGGTGATTTATGTAAACTATTTTAGGAGTAAATAACACAACAAAAATTTATTTAAGCGTTGACACAATGACACGAACTGAGATTTTTCTTTTTTTTTATGTTAGCATCCGGGTTTACTAAAACGTAAAGATTTTCTTCAACGCATAGCTTGCAACCTTTTCCTCTTATCACTAAAAAAAAAAATACAGTCTACTGCTTCCAATGTGTGAGTATATATGTATATATATATATATATATATATACTCGTCCTGGCTTTTATATTTCTCCTTACTTGAGCAAATCCATTTTAAATAGCTACAATATATTCCATCTTTAGTTAATATATTCCACATATATCATAGTTTTATGGTTTCTCTTTTTTTTTTTTTTTGTCTTTCTTTTTCTTCTTCCTTTTGATTCGAAATCTTTCTCGAGAAAGAAACAGAACATAAATTCTACACAATATTTCTAATAAGTCAAATGACTTAATTTAAAACAAACAAACGGTGATTCACTAATTAAACGGCCAACTTTTTCTTGTTATACAAAGTTTCCTTAGGTATTTTGCATTTTTAAACATCCATCATTGATTTAACATCAGTTATATCATCCCTCATAGTCCTGATGATGGTTCATTAAAACCGAAACGCTATAGTGTTGACTTTGCTTCTCAATAAATCTCTCCTTCTACACGGATTACCTTGTTATCAATCTTTCTTTATATATTGTCGGATTATACTCCATTATTTACTTCAATATATATATATATATATATATATATATATATATATATATAATCTGTGTGCGTCTATGAGTGTGTTTAACAGCCTCTAAACCACCAGCTGAGGGTGACACAAGATCACTTTTGTAAGCGAAGTTTAACATGTTTAAATTTAGAGCTTTCCTTCTCCTAGCCCGGTTGCTATACCAAGGTTAAAGAGCCTGGCTTGCCCAATTATTTCCTCGTAGCTAGAGGGAGCAATAGTAGGATGCATCCATTGCTATGTGAAATGCAAATATTCTCATCCGGGATTTGAACTCGGGTCACCATGTCCATTGCCTACGACAATAACAATTATACCATGAGCGCATCTATTGGTTGCTTAATTGGGTTTTAAGGCATATCAACTCTTGTAGGTTATTTATAGCCAAAACCTGTTTATACATATATATTAAATATATATGATTTGTAAACTCTGGCTTTTACCTACAAGCGATTCGTTTGCAAACAATTTAACTGTGTTCAAATCAATGACTGATGTTGAACTGAATTGTTAGTGTTACATAACAATATTTGAGACCATTTAACTGTGTGCAAATAAAACTGTTATTATTTGATAGAAATACATGGAACCATTTAACTGTGTGCAAACAAATGAGCTTCGGCTTTGGCTTGATTAAAAAGTTACCTACTAAATGTTCAGTTAAAATCATATATATATATATATGTGTTGCATAGTGGCTCGTACCACATGACTTCCGGTATCGCGATAGCATAAGAGACATTGACAGAAGCAGAAGCAGAGACAGAAGAGCTCGGAAAGACGTCGGTCAGTAAAAGATCAACTTCGGACGTAACACCTACAGCGAGAGACTTGTAATTCTAGTCGGGCTGTACCACTTGAGTTAATAAATAATTAACTCCGTTTCACTGTGTATCATTTTCTTACTACGATACAACAATATGTATAAACAGGATTTGGCATTAGATAACTTACAAGGGTTGATTTGCCATAAAACCGATCCAACCAACACTTTTTTTGATGGAGCGGGGTCTTACCCCTCTGCAGAAGATCAAGTCATACGCTAGGCACTATCGAGTGAATGTGATTTGAATCGTATTAAGCAGGGGTGAGCAACATTTTTTGTCGGTGGGCCATCTAACCAAATTCAGACATTCAAGCCAGCCACATTAAAAATTCTTTTTTTTTTTAATGTATACAATAAATTAAAAGATTATCACAATGCAACAAAACATTTATTTTACATACAGAGTAATTTTTTTATTTTAGATACCAAATTCAAAAATTGTGCATACCAATATTGTACACAGCTTACAATTTTTCAGAGTAAATTATTTTCTGAACACACAATTACAATTAGACACAAGCAATACTATTTTAGATTTTTGCATTACAGACCATTTTAGTGGGACACTTGAAATTTACAGTCCTTGCATAGATTGTCAATATCAGCTTTGACAGAAGTGGTAACCACCCTTAACTAACCGGTCAAATATTCATCAGTCAGCTGACTTCTACATCTGGTTTTGGTGAGCTTCATTTTGGGGAAAATTATTCCCAGCAGTTGGTGCTATCAAAAAGGGAGGCCATTCTTTTTGCATGACGGAACAAATTGGGAATCTTTTTACACACATAGAGTTTGTAAAAGTCTACCAAACTGTTTTCAGAATATTTCCTCTTGTTGCATATCCATGATATGGCTATGCGCTAAATGGGTGAAATGGACATCGAATGTTCATGACCACATATAAAAAACTTAAAACATAGGAATCTCGAAATTCGAAAACACGTAACGACTTCTTTGTTCAGGTACGAAACCTTTTTATTATTTCTGAGTTAAAGGTTTCGACATAAGGAGAGAGACACAATCTTACTATTTTGTCTTTATCATCTGGCCCCTATCTCGTGCGTCATCCATGGCGCACAAATTCGCCTGGCTTCGGGTAGCCAGCGAAAGTCGACCGTCTCGTCCGGCGTCTAGCTTCAACTCTCTGACTTTCTTCGAAATCCCCAAAATCCTCCGCGAGCTTCCGGTGCGTGACGTCACCCGCATTTTGTCACCTGTTTCATCATCTCAGGCTATTGTGACATCTCTGAGTGACATGTCCGCTCTGTGCGCGCGCACGCGTTACCACCTGCATCAAGGTTGCACCTAACTAACCCATGTGCTGCGCCGAAAGGTTCTCAACCTAACTAAACCCAAAGGCATGAACCGAAATCCCTCGGCTATTATATTACACTCTTGGCTCTTGGTATCCATATCAGCCTGCCGTTCAATGAGTTCCATTTGGCAATCCTCAGGACTGTCTTCTACTGCTAACTCAAAAGGTTGAGCAAACAATTTCAGTTTAATTTTATTTTGTCTGAAATCTGGAAATCTGTTTGCAAGCTCCATATTTTGTAAAATCCAGATCGGGAAATTCTAGTTTCCCAGTTGTTAGACACGTGAATTGGGTCATTGTGGCTCTACTCATCTCAACCTTCAAAATTTCCAATTTCCTCTCAAAAGCACAAATATGCTCAAACATCTGATTCACAAATTGACTTTTCTCTTGTAGTCTAAAGTTCAGATCAGATAGATGCTGTGTAATGTCTGCGAGGAATGCTAAGTCATTTACATATTTACCAAACCCCCCGTTCGGGCAGGATATGACACAAGGTCAATTTTTAAGCGGGTTTTAACAGGTTGGAATTCAGAGTTTTCCTTCTCCTAGACTAGTTGCCTCACCAAGGCTGAAGAACCAAGTCTGTCCTACTATTTACCCATAGCTGGAGGGATAATAATTGGATTCATACCTTTCCCAAGGGTATTAGTGCTATGTAAAATGCAATAAGTCTCGTCCAGGATTTGAACTCGTGTGGCCGTATCAATTTCCAACGACGATAACTATTATACCACAGGCACCTAAGGAATGCTAAGTCATTTAACCAGTTCTCATCGCTCAAGAAGGCCACATTCTGATGTTTGCTCTCCATAAAGAACTTAATTTCCTGTCGCAGATTCCAGAACCTCTTTAAGGTGGCAGCTCTACTGAGCCAACATACAGCAGAGAAGTACATAACATCAGGATACTCACTGTCAAGCTCATCTAGAAAAGCTTTAAATTGCCGATAATTTAATCCTCATGCTCGAATGTAATTTAAGCACTGGACAACATTTCTCATGACTTCTACAAAATCCAGAACTTTGGTGCACAAGTTCTCTTGGTGGCTTACAACGATATTTTATGCTCCAACTGCTGTTAAAAATTTTGTGGGGAATCTTTTTATCCTACCCGTCATGGAAGGAGCCCCATCTGTTGTAACACCACACAATTTAGTGGGATTCAGTTCAAATTTTTCCACTACCTTAAGCACCTATTCACAGATGTCCTGTCCTGTGGTTGTGGAGGAAAGGCTTGCCATATCTACAAACTCTTCGACAATATCAAAGTCAGCAGTAACAGCTCTGAAGAAAATGACAAGTTGGGCTGTGTCACTGAAGTCAGTGGTCTCATCTGAAGCCAGACTGAAAGCTTCAGACGATTTCAATCTTTCTTTCAAAATTTCTTTGATATTATCTGAAAGATCATTTGTCCTGCATAAGACAGTAAAGCGGGAAAAGGTTAATTTGCTCAGCCAAATGTTTTTTCTCCTGTCATGCAAATTCTGTGAATATTGTCAAACAATTTTTAATAAATTCTCTGTCATTGAAAGGCTTTCCTTTTTCTGCCATACATTCACAAAGAATTTAAAAGATATAATTATATTACTTTCCATAGCCATAAAAATTAAACATTTATGCAACATAATAATGACAACAAACACGTGCCCGTGGTGTAATGGTTATCGTCGTAGGAAATGGACACAGCGACACGAGTTCAAATCCAGGACGAGACTGATTGCATTTCACATAGCACTAATATCCTTGGGAAAGGTATGAATCCAATTATGCTCCCTCCAGCTATGGGTAAATAGTAGGGCAGACTAGGTTCTTCAGCCTTGGTGAGGCAACTAGTCTAGGAGAAGGAAAACTCTGAATTCAAACCTGTTAAACTCCATATAAAAATTGACCTTGTGCCATATCCTGCCCGAGCGGAGGGGTTGGTAAATATGAACACGCGACATCACACGAGTGTACACAGAAATGAGTGTGAAATGGCAGTGATAGCCACGTGACCCTTGGAAGAGGGGCATAGTGGTTGGTGGTATCAGGAAAATGTCCATTAATATTTTCCTAATTAAATTTCTCAAAAATGTTTTTTTAGATACGAACTAAATCAAAATTTTCATGAAATATTTTTAAAATCAACTCATTTTTTCTCACAATGAATAAAGTTATAATCAGATTTTTTTATTTATCATTTAAAATTTTAAAAAGGAAATAAACAAACTTTCCTTGCAAGAAAGAATAAGAAATCTAAATTCAATAAGAAACATTTTTTTTTCAATTCTTTTATTTATTTTTTTTTCAATATGAATAAGCACAGTAATAGAAGGAAATTAATATTTTTTCTTTGAAAAACATGGGAACAACTTAAAATCCCAACTCAACTTGAAAATAAAACAGAAAAATTTTAGATTCAAACAATTTTGTAAAAATATTTTTTTAAATTGATTTTTAGGTTTTAAAATTTTACTTAGAATCTGAAAAAAATTTTTAAAACAGAATTAATAGAAGAGATTTGAATGATTTTTTAAATTCTAAAATTTTGTAGCGTATGTTAAAATTTTAAAATCTAATGAATTTATTACGTACAACGCTTACTCCATTTTGATTCATTTATCTTTAAAAATTAAAAAAATAAATTCTATAAGTTTTCATAAAAAAAGTTTTCATTATTGATTGAATAAAAATGTTTACTAAACAGAATCAGCACCACCCAAAATGAAACTGAATATTTTTACATAATCTAATTGTGGTTTCAAGTTAGAAAAAATAGTGACTTTCTGAGGAACCGGTATCTATCTACAATACAACACTAGTGAAAGTTTTCTCAGATTTGAAAAAAATTCGAAATTTGTGCATGGTAGGGAAAAAATCAGTGTTGACTAGGGCCACACTAAATGGCTTGGCGGGCCGGGTTGTAGCCAGCGGGCAGCCTGTTGCACACACCTGGTATAAAGGAATCAAATTCTATATTTAATGTATTGTCCATTCTCTCTACCTCGCCTTTTTGTCCCAACAAATTTGTCCCAGAAATGGCGAAGAATCTCATCCCTGTTCTTTTCAAACTATCTAATGTGGCTTACCGATAAGTTATTTTTCCTATTTGTCATTGACAGGTACCATATTTGAGAGACATAATTATTTCCATTCTACCAGAGACCGTTACTATATTTAAGAAGTACTATTATTAATAATCTACCACAGACCGTTACCTTATTTGAGAAATATTATTATTTCCAATCTACCACGGACCGTTGCGATATTTAAGAGACATAATAAATTCCAATCTGCTTCAGACTGTTACTATATTTGAGATATATAATCATTTCCAATTTGCCACGGACCGTTTCCAATCTGCCACGGACCGTTACCATAATTGAGAAATATTATTATTTCCAATCTGCCACGGACCGTTACCATAATTGAGAAATATTATTATTTCCAATCTACCACGGACCGTTACCATATTTGAGAAATATTATTTCCAATCTGCCACGGACCGTTACCATATTTGAGATATATTATTATTTCCAATCTGCCACGGACCGTTACCATAACTGAGATATATTATTATTTCCAATCTGCCACGGACCGTTTCCATAATTGAGAAATATTATTAGATTTGTGATCAAATTCCATGATCGGCAGGTGCTCTCCTGATAGCCAACATAAGAGACCCGATCATCATCCTACGAATGTTGGCTGCTCTTTTTTCAGGTACATAAACGACGACGTGAGAAACCACAGCGATCAAAGACCTAAACGCAAAACATGGACTAGGGAAGATAATCAATTTGCACTACAATGCTATTTTAGGAGCAACCCTTCACAAAGACGATACAGGAAAAGAATGATATCGATCTGGCAAGAATGTACGAAATTTCAGACAACTAGCCAAAAGCTTGCCGATCAAGTTAGAACAATAATTAAGGTTTGGTTTTCTGACCTTAAATAATAGAAATCCATCAAAAAACACATAAACAAAACTATAATACAGTACCAGACATATCAAGTGGTGTCAAACAAAAACAATCCAACGAAAAAGAACTGCAAACTTCGGAAAATGAAAACACCACACTTCCAAACGATACACTACCAAGCAACCAGGAAGAAACCCTATCACAAGAACAAAAGATAAATCTAGAAAATGTAAAGAAAATCGAGTAGTGAAAACACTTCTCTACCATCATCAAGAAACATACAATGGAAAATATTTGAGATACGTGGTGCATTCAATAAGTTTCCAAACTTTTTTGTACAGGCATTTAAAATTGTCGTAGACACTTGAGAATTCAGTATGTTATTGCTATACATCTTATGAGATGACTGGCCTATTTTTCTGATTTCAGGTTCAAATGAACAGCTACAGCAGGATTTGGAATACACCCTACTAAAGCCTGATTGTCACAGCTGGTGAATTTCAAAAATGCAATCTTGACGTGAGGACACTTTAGAAGAACGATATGCAATAAAATTTTGTTTTAAACTTGGAAAAATGCCACAGAAAAATATGAAATGCTTCAGACTGCTTTTCGACCATCTTGCATGAATCGAGCATCAGCTTTTGATTCAAGAAAGGCAGGGAGTTTGTGAGGGATGATGAGAGGTGTGGGAGGAGTAAGGAAGTCAATACACCAGAGTTGATTGACCAAAGGTTTAGGGTTAGGGTTACATTGTTGAGGTTTTAATGGAGTTCAGAAAGAGATTCCGTCGGAAGAGGCCAGCACTCTTCAAATCGGGTCAGTAGCATTTCCACCAGGACAATGCACCAGTCCACAATTCCGTCCTTGTCACAGACTATTTGACCAAGATGGGCATCAAGACAGTTTCTCACCGTCCCTATAGTCCAGACCTTGCTTCCTGTGACTTTTGGTTATTCCCTAAGCTCAGAGGCTGTCGTTATGAGACAATTGAGAAGATGAAAGAGGCTGTGACAAAGGTCATTGACACGCTCACACAAGAGGACTTCCGTGGGCCTTCTAGAAGTTGTTGGAACGGTACAACAAGTGCATTGCAGCCGGAGGTTATTATTTGGAAGGGGACTTGAGTTTCATGTGTGTACTATCAATAAAAGTGCCCATACGAAAAAAGTCTGGAAAACTTATTTAATGATCCTCGTAGTTTTAGGTATTCCTGTCTTATGCGAAAATATTTTTGCTATATTAGTCAAACTGGAATCTACCGCCAGTCGATGACTTATGTACCAGTACCGGTACGCATACCACCACGTGGGTTATGGCAGTTGTCATCTTTATCATAACAGGCTGATGGCTTGGGCTTTCCGGTCTCTGTCTCTGTCTCTGTCTCTCTCTCTCACACATACACACACACACACACACACACACACTCTTTTCAGGTCCATTAGACTGAATCCAGTGTCGGTTTTGGTTTGGTTTGGTTTGGTTTAGTTTAATGGCATATAAACCATTGTTGGTTATTTAATGCCAAAGCCTCTTTATACAAATATATTATATATAAATGATTTGCTTTGGCTTGGTTTTATGGCGTATCAACCATCAAAGGTTATTTAATGCCAAATCCTCTTTATACATACACATTCTATATATGTGATTTGGTTTAGTTTATTTATTTTTTTTTTTTTACATATCACCCATTGTAGGTTATTTAAAAGCAAATCCTCTTTATACATATATATTGAATATATATGGTTTGGTTTGGTTTGGTTTGGTTTTACGGCATATCAACCATTGTTGGTTACTAAATGCCAAATCTATTTTTATACATGTAAACAGTTCTTTTTCAAACAATTCAGTTTAGCATAAGTACACAATTTAGTTCTACTTGACCCATAGATAGGACTCTATCAGGTGCTACCACTCCAAGCCAGAGTGGACGTGGGATGGCAATAAAGGGGTACTCTGCATTCCCCAAAGCTCTAAAATAACTGAAACCTCACCATCACATGATTTAACATCATAAACAGGACACTCGTTGGGGGAGTCTTAGCCGTCAGCAGTAATGCAGTCGGTGTATCGGCAGCCCCATTCGATTGAGCCATCCAGGGTCAGCACAGAACTGATGTACATAAGACCTTCTTCGTAGGCCAACACAGGCACAATTATGTGCTGGAATCCATAAAAGAACGTCGCTTATGAGTTTTTCCTATGCTATGATATATGCAATGAAATATATTATTCATTTCTACTAAATTTGCTTTAAATCACTTCGGTTTTCTCAGGAAGTTTTCAAAAAGTCGATGAAAAAGGAAAAAAAAAAAAAAGGAAAAGAAAACAGTTGAAATTTTAAAAGTCCGACTCCTTGATCACATGACTCTCACGGCGTCCTCTGCGCTCTGGGAATCATTTTAATCGCCATGATATCGGCCAATCAAGATAAAAATCGCATAAATTAAGATTTAAATAGATTTGCATTTGAGCTGTTTTCTCGAATTTCCGACATCATTTCGCAATAACAGGAAATGAGAACGATCAATGTGTAATTGAATAGATCTATATATATATATATATATATATATGTGTGTGTGTGTGTGTGTGTGTGCACGCGCATGCGCACACGCGCCAGATATATCAGTTTTGGTACACAGTTGCCCAAATGTGTATATATGAGCGTATATACACACATTACCGACTTAAAGTTTGGTACAGCATTGATTTCTGCATATATACATATATATATATATATATACATATATATGCATATGTATATGTGTGTGTATGTGTGTGTGCACGCGCGTGTGTGTGTGTGTGTGTCAGTATATATATATATATATATATGCACGAATATATTCACATATATATATATATATATATATATATATATATATATGTGCATATATAAAGTTGGCAACCTTAGTCGAGGGTGACCAGAAGACTCCATTTTCAATAGTTAAAACACCGAGGTGTAAGGGGCGGTGCTTCTCCATTCCCTGGACTGCTCCACTTTAACCTTGATCCTTACCTTATAAGGCTGAGTGTGAAGCAAGGCGGCATTTTTTGAGTCTTTGGTATAACTCGACCTTGGATTAAACCCCGGTCTCCCGCACCATTGGCGAAACGTGCATATATACGTATGCATATATACTTATATATACATATATATACATTTTTATATATACATGCATATATTTGTATATATATATATATATATATATACACCTACGACAATAACGTTGAGGCCATATTGATTATTTGAAAATATATATATATTTCCTCTACCAACCAAAATCTCACTTTCTTTCTTTCTTTCTTTCTTTCTTTCTTTCTATCTATCACACAGTTTTTCCATATCTATCTCACTTTCCTTCTTCCTTTCTTTCTTTCTTTCTTGCCTAAAGTATCTATCTATCTATCTATCTATCATACAGTCATTTAATATCAATCTGTCTGTCGATCTCACACTGTTTTTTTAATCTATCGATCTATCTATCTATCTATCACCACATAGACGCTAACGAAACGCATGGAGAAAAAGTTAGATAAGAACGACACAAGAATGTTACGTGCTGTTTTTAACAAATTCTGGAAGCAATACCTCCCAAAACAGCAGCAGGACGACCACTTATCCCCCATCTCTCAAACCATCCAAATATGACTTACAAGACATATTACGCATTGCTAGTGAAGTAAGAACGAAATGCGTGTTATTTTCGACTCTTACGGACACTGGATGCAGACAAGAGGACCTACCAGGAGCGATAGATGAAGGGGCGGATGGTGAGAGGGGGTCAGAAAAGTTTGTGCTATCGGCACCATTTACAGATGATGAAGTTGTTAGTTCATTTATTTTTGTTTGGTATTTGCAAGTAAAGTTGGTGACCGTAGTCGAGGGCGACCCGAGGGATCCCTTTTCAATAACTACGACACCGAGGTGTAGGGAAGGGCGCAACTCCTTTGCTTGGATTGCTCCACTTTACCCTTGATGCGTACCTTATATTGCCGAGTGTTAAGCAAGAAGGTATCAAGTACAATAATTAAAGTCTTTGGTATGACGCTACCTGGGATTGAACCCTGGTCTCCCGAACCATTGGCGACCACTCTACACTTTGAGCCAATGGCCCAGTAAATTTATTTATATACATGCATCATCATCATCATCATCATGTCGTGCCGCCTGCACGGATATCCCTGACCATCTCTCGCCACTTTTCCCTATCGTTCATCGCCTCCGGCAGGTCTTCCGGGTTACATCCTGTGTCCTCACATAGCTGCTGTATGTAAGTTCCGGCTGGTCGTCCTGCTTTTGCTTGGCCATAGGTGGGGGTCCATAGTAGTACGTCACTTACGAGCTCGTCTTTGCTTCTCCAGCAGTGTCCGGCGTGTCTGGCTCGTCTGACCTGTATAGTTTTCGTGATGGGAGGCAGGTGGCCGTAAAGTTGGCGTCTCGTGGGGTGTTGTCGCCAGGACTGGTTCAATATTGCTCTCAACATTCTTGTGTAGTTGCCGTCAAGTTTCTTCTCCAGCCGTTTGGTTAGCGTCCATGTAGTGCATCCATATAGCAGTATCGATACAACCGCTGCCTGGAAGAAACTGCGCTTCATTTCATCGGTCAGGTCTGATTTCCATATTATTGAGAGCCTATCTATAGCCGTCCATGCTTTCGTCAGCCGTGTGTCGATGTCGTTTTCTGTTGATGAGACGCTACTTCCTAGGTAGGTGAATTTGTCCACTAGCCTCAGAGAGGCTCCGTCTAGAGTGGTAATGTTGCCCGTTTGGTTGTAACACATATATTCAGTTTTGTGCGCATTGACATGGAGGCCAATGCCTGCTGCAGCTCGTTCCAAACTACGCAGTAGTGTCTCTGCTTGATTAGGCGTATTCACCAGTAACGCTAAGTCATCAGCGTAGTCGGCGTCTGTGATTGTTTTTGCGGGGTACCTTTTGCTTCTTTTCTTAGTCAGCTCGAAGCCATTTTCTCTGATTTTGTCGATCAAAGCTCTAAGCACGTAGTCTAGACAGATGATAAAGAGGTATGGGGCTAGCGCGTCTCCTTGTAGTACTTCTGCAACAATGTCGAAGTATTCCGTGTCTCCATCTGGTGAACGTACTTTCACTTTTGTGTTTTTGTAGAGGATCATTATTGCTGCTACGGTTTCTTTAGGTAGGCCGTATGCTAGTAGGATTAGTTCCATATGCATGTATATGTGTGTACACTAGCAACCAAATGTTTGGGCCCGCATTGATTTTTACTTATAAATATATATATATACATATATACGTGTGTGTGTGTGTGTGTGTGTGTGTATTTTTATGCATACATACGTATTTACGTATATATGCGTGAATATGCATATATACGTTTATACATATATGTATATAATATATCTATATAGTCATCCACAGACAGATCTGTTTCGTTCTATCAGAACTTATCAGTGTGGCTAGACATACTCGCTTCCCGTAGCTGGCATCGAAACCCGTTTGACTATATGTATATAATATATATATCATCATCATCATCATCATCATATCGTGCTGGCAGCACGGATATCCCTGACCCTCTCTCGCCACTCCTCCTTATCGTTCATCGCCCTAGGTAGGTCTTCAGGACAACAACCTGTATCCTCACATAGCTGCTGAATGTACGTTCGTGCTGGTCGTCCTGCTTTTGCGCGGCCGTGTGTGGGGATCCATAAGAGTACATCTCTTATGAGTTCATCTCTGCTTCTCCAGCAATGTCCTGCATGTCTGGTTCGCCTAACTTGAATAGTTTTCGTGATAGGGGGCAGGTGGCCGTACAGTTGGTGTCTTGTGGGGTGTTGCTGCCAGGACTTGTTGAGGATTGCACGCAGCATTCTTGTGTAATTGCCATCTAGTTTCTTCTCCAGCCGTTTTGTTAGCGTCCATGTAGTGCATCCATATAGCAGTATCGATGTGACCACTGCCTGGAAGATATATATACATATTATATAATATATATATATCTAATATGTATATGTATATGATATATATATATATATATATACATATTATATATATATATATATATATATATATATATATATATATATATATAAAATGTTTGTTGTAGTCCAAAGAAAGAATAGATTTTTTTTAAATAGATAGGTCCACGAAGATATTTCTTTAGAATTTATTTATTTTGTTCTTATATACATTTTTTTTTGTTTGCATACAATCATGAAATAATTGAAATCAGAATGAATAAAAAATAATTCTAATTCTTTTAAAACTAAATATATATTTTCCTTTTATCAAAGAATCCACCCTGATCCTTTATAACCGCAGAGAATATACTTAGCATTTTTATAAGTAACTAATTAAAGTGGAAGGGATTTCTAAATTGTGTGTTGATCCATAAACAATGCTTGTTTATTCTTTGGCAGTTCTCTTCAAATTTTACAATCAATTGTTTCTAAATTAGCCTTCATTAGCCATAGAGAAACAATTCATGGTGGTCTCAAACGTTTAGTCGAAAGTATATATATATATATATATATATATATATATATATATATATATATATTGTATATTTTGGCAGCAAATCATTATATAAACATATTTGTTTGAATACCCCGGATTGTTTCTTTTTTAAAAAGTGAAGACGTTCAAGTCTTCTGTTGGTAAAGAAAGAAACCTATATTAGTCTATGCGCTTTCGACCATTTCGCTTAGGCTAAAAGAGAGTTCTTTCTTTATCAACTTGACCCAGACATAAAAAGACTAGTGAGAAGACTTGAACGTCTTCACTTGAAGATTTTAAAAAAGAAACAAATCGCAGTATTCAACCAAACTTGTTTATATATATATATATATATATATATATATATATATATATATATATATATATATATATTTGTTTGTTTGTTTGTTGCCAAATACATTTTTATACAAAAAATAGTTCTATTTCAAACTGTTCAGTTTCGCATAAGTACACTGTTTAATTGTCAAAAACATTTCTATTTCAAGCTATTCAGTTTAGTCAAACAGTTCTAATTCAACAAATTCAGTTTAGCATAAGTATAGTTTTTGTCGAAATAGTTCTATTTCAAACAATTCAGTTTAGCATAAGTACACAGTTTAGTTTTATTTGACCCATTGATTGGACTCTGTCAGGTGCTACCACTCCGGGCCAGAGTGAACCTGGCGGCGATGGCAATGAAGAGGTACTCTGCATTCCCCAACGCTCCAGCATTACTGGAACCTTAGCATCAGACTGTATAGTGTCATATGCAGGACACTCGTTGGGGGTGGGGCTTATCCCACTACAGAGATGCAGTCAATGTATTTTGCAGCCCCAGCCGGCAAAATGAACAGAAAAAGAAAAAGACGAACAGAAATAGAATTTAAAAAAAAAAAACAAACTCCAAGTGTTCGTAGGATGATTTCTTTCATGGAATTATTGCCATCCTTGAATACTTCGGGTTTTTTAGAACGTCAAGGCTAGTGAGTTATTAAATTAAATCAAAAAGATGAAAGTTTTAAAACATTCTATTTCCGTTGGTAACGCCGTGTTTTAAATTTCCGTAAAGTAATTACCGTTTGGAATTTTTTTTTAAATCCCTATCACAGATACATGTGTGTATGTGTATGTGTGTTAATATATTATTTTGTTCATATAGATATTTTATGCATACATACGTATTTACGTATATATATGCGTAAATATACAAAGGTTGATATGCCATTAAACAAAGAAACCAAACCAAACACCCTTCCTCTGGGTTCTTATTTTTATAATAAATTAAATTCCTTATTGTCTTTGAAGAAGGACACAAATGGGATATAAATATTTTTACCGATGTTAGCTTTCTTCATTCGATCTCCCCGTCTGTTTAATCCAACTATCTGTTATTCTATAAAAGTATATATAAACAATGTAGCCAAATTACTTCAAATAAAGGAGCTTGTAACTTTTTAGCACCAATCTGACCAAATAAGGAGACCAATTAAAAAAAAACGGCTCTCTATTTGATCGTATAGTGATTTGAAGTGATACGAGATTCAACTAGTTTCCAACGTTTTTAATTATGAATATAAACATCTCGAAATCTTCAAGATTAAAGTAGTTTCTAAATTATAATTGACCAAATCGTTTTTAAAAATTTCTAATGAATACATAAATTCGTTTTTTGATACAAGGACCGAATTAACCCACTTATTTTTTGTTAGAATCGTGAAATGGATTTTCACACAGCCTTCTCCGTGGGTGTCCTCGTGGTGTAATGGCTGGACTGCGGAATCGTAGTAAGCGAGTTCGTATTACAGTCGTTCTATTACGTTCACTTTCGGGCAAATACATTTGGGAAAGGTATGAACCCTCTTATCCTCGCAACTATGGGTTAAATAGTACCACTACTCTTCTTTTAGGAGAATAGCATTGGCATTAAATAACCTACAAAGGTTGATATGCCATTAAAAAAAGAAACCGAACACCCTTCTTTTGGGTTCTTATTTTTATAATAAATTAAATTCCTTATTGTCTTTGAAGGAGGGCACAAATAGAATGTTAAGCGAGCACCTTGAAATAGAAATGTTGTTGACAGTTAAACTGTGTACTTATGCTAAACTGACGTGTTCAAAATAGAACTGATTATTTGTATAAAAATGGATTTGGCATTAAATAACTTACAAAGGTTGATATGCCATATAACCCAAATAACCAACCGGAACACTGAATACATATATATATATATATATATATATATATATATATATATTGTCATCCACAGACAAACTGCTTCACACACCTCTTCAGTGAGGAACAAGATATATTCAAGCTGCGACCGAAACCCGACTGACTTTACATCAGTCGGATATCTTACCCCATAGGTTTCGTCATTCTTGGTATTAGAGAAGGAATCTTTTACTTATTTTCTTGACATATACGTTATCGGTTACCGGGAATGCTCAGTTCATAAAAAGAGCTATTGCGTTTCATATATCTATATATGAATATATATACCTGGAACACCGCATGGACTGAGATACAAAGATTGATATCAGCATAATTATATATATACACATATATACATATATATATGTGTGTGTGTGTGTGTGTGTGTGTGTGTGTGTGTGTGTGTGTGTGTGTGTGTGTGTGCAGAGATTGATAAAAAAGAGGAAAAAAGGGAGAGCCGGGTAGAAAGATATGAACTGATTGAGTGTTCCCTCTCACATCCCTGAAAGATATATATATATATATATATATATATATATATATATATACAACTCGGCTCATTGACCTAGTGGGTAGAGTGTTCGCCAATGGTACGGGAGATGT